>JADLZN010010014.1:0-583629 GCA_018155175.1 Sinocyclocheilus anophthalmus | reverse complement strand
CAATAGATGGAAACGAGAAGTGATTTTAAATTGGAAAGACCTTTCAGTGAGTTCCTTTACATTTAATAACTTCCCACACACCTAAAGATAAATGTTTTTGCTCTTCATTGAGTTTGAGTTCTCAGCTACATTATCAATCTTGTCTCAGCATTGACTAACATTCTCCTAGAGAAATAATGCAAACGAGACGAGTACAGAGCTATAAAATTAATATGGACTGCATGGTTTAGATAATTATCTATATAATTATATCTTCTGTATAATTAGGTCAAATCTGATGAGAAATGTTTGAGTTCATATCGAGAACTCTCACTTTTGATTGACTATTTGGGCAAATGTTTCCGAAACACTAGATGTGATACATATGAAAACTTATTTCCGCCATTAGAGTAAAAATAAATAAATAATTAATTGTGACTTTTAGCTCACAATTCTGACTTTTTTTTTTCCTCGTAATTGCGAGTTTACATCTCGCAATTATACTCAGATTGCGTGGTTAAAGTCTTTATGAACAGAATTGTGGAGACCAAAATCAGATGACGTCAGTTTAACTCACAATTACAGCTTATAACTCACAATTGTGAGATATAAGTCCAATTTAAAAATATTTTTTTTTATTCCATGGTGGAAATAAGCTACCATAGACATATGTGAGATTGCTTGGGTCATTTTTCTACTTCTAAATTCTGAGAATCAGGAGACTTTTTCATTTGGTCTCCATTATAGGAATGAGATGGTATTTTGATGGCATTGATGGTAACTACAATTTTATCTTCTAACACACAAAAATAAACCACTAAATCTTTACCCTTTCTCTACCTTGTATTTCCCATTTATTTTCATTTCAGTGGGGCAACCCCCTATTTTTTCCCCTCAGACACATTGAGAACAATATATGAATTTCCAAACAAAACCCTTGACTTGGATTACAGCCTGGAGAGAGAAAGAAAAAAAAAACCAGAATGTTTACGTCACCTAATCAGTTCATTGTGCCTGTCAGGCTATTTGTGCCACAGTTACATAAGAGTGAAAAGAAAGCAGGAAAGCAGGGTGCAGAAGTTTGAGTGTGTCTGGGTGTTTAGAAGGAGTGGTCGGCTCGCATTTCAGTGTTCTCCCGAAGGAAAATCTATGGCGTAACAGTCTCAAACTGTTCCCAGATCCCCATGTCTGTTAAAAACAGGCTACATGAGCTCTGAAATCTAATGAGAGGCCATACAGGTCTGCTTGTTTGGGGATTATTTGTGTTTTATGTATCTTCTCACACCTGCGCACCTGCTGGAAAACATAACTGACATCGACAGGCCTGGGTTCTGAGTCTGACTGACCTTTGTGATGCGTGACGTCACGTGAGTTTAGTGTCTTCATTGCTCCAAAGGTGGAAAAACGGCCCTGGTGAGAACTTAATATTTAACTAACAACAGTACTTCACCTCATGGACTGTGTGAGGGACTTTCTTGATACCCAAAAAGAAACACTTGAGAAACCTTGGGTTTAATAAAGGTTTAATACATTTTTTGGAAGTAATCTCTAATCTTCAGGTTAAACTGAGGAAGTTTGGACATCAGCTGTCTGTCCACTCTGTTGGGTTTGACAGATTAGTTATCAGACCGTGAACCGAGAACAGCCTGTGTGTCACTCAGGGTGATGTACATCAGTTGTTCTGAGTCAGAAACAACAACAGCTTTTACCAGTTCGCCCCCCTTGATCCTCAAATACCCTGCGGTAAAAGTCCTCCACAAAGTAAACCAGTCTCTGAGGCAAAATGCTTTAAAAGTTTCAGAAATGCCAGCAAAACAAAGGATCTCTCTGTGTCAACAGGAGATAAAAGGAAATCTGATCTGTTTTGATGTAACTACCTCTGAAGTTAGGGGAAAACCCACAAACCTGCCAAGGGGAAAAAGATATGTCTATTTCTCCCAAAATCAAATGAATAATGCATAATGTTTTTTCTCTAATGACTTTATATACATTAATTAAAAAAAATAAAAAATAATATATATATATAATATATATATATAATATATATATATATATTATATATATATTTTTTTTTTTCTTCTTTATATAATACATATATAAAAAATATTGTAAATATTTATAATACTTAAAAACATTGAATAGATAATCTATATATATGACAGTAAGAATATTTCTTAAAATAAATAGTATGCTTTATAATGGTATGTTATAATGTTTTTTTTTTCCCAATAAATATTGTGCTTTTGAATTTTCATTAAAGAACTGTATTAAAAAAAATCATCTGAAAAGTTTTTCGAGCACCAATCACTTATGTTAATGATTCTGAAGATCCTGTGACACCTCAACTGAAATATGCTTCTGCATTTTTAAATGTCTTAAAATGGAACTCTGTATTTTTATTTATATTTCACATTAGTCTTTATCGCCAAATAAATGCAGCTTTGTTGAGCGTAAAAGACTTTGAAGTACATTTGAGACAGATTGCAATATAGGTCCATTGCCATAGGAATCCAAACAGTCTGATATGCGCTAACAGTCCGTGTCTTGCCAAGTAATCCACATTCCCCAGATAGTGTGAAGCAGACAAAAGCATTCCATTCAGGAACAGCCGCTCGATCCTCCTACCAAAGTAGGAAGCAAATCTTCCCAAAGGGCTGAAAGCCTCAAAGACTATGCAAATGGGGAGGGAATCACACACAAGGGCCAAGTTTCTCCTGAATGAAAAGCTGCCCTCACGCTATGTGCACTTGGATTGGAAGTACAGATTTGGCCAAAGTTTAGACATTCTTTTGAGTGCCCCAAAATCAGCTGATAAAACTTTTTAAAGGATGACAGCTAAAATCAACTGTCTGTTTTACACAAAAAGTAGCCTAATTTTGTTTAAAAATGCTATATTTTATATAATGAAAGTGAATGGGGTCTGAGACTGTCAAGCTATACAATTATGAAATAAGCACCATAAAAGTACAATTAAAGCTTCCATGTCATGTTCATGCGAGAAGTAATAATTTGTGAAAGAACTATCAAATCAAAAATTCAGTAATAACTTCATGTCTAGGTGAATGATTCCTTTAATACTGGATGTGAATAACAATAAAAAAAATACCATATAAGTACAAGTATAAAGATACAGAGTACATTAATCGGTCTATTCATCATTTTCGAATGACGTCTACAAAACAAACCCTCAGAAAACAGTCCCAGCAGTGTAAAGGGCAATCTATGCACAAATCAAACATGGACATGCACATCAAATCCTGGAGTGGTTTTATTTTCTGTCTCCACCAGGAACACTCAGTATAACAGCAACCCTGTTACTCTGAACAAAATGCATGCTGTTTGCTTTAAAACATCACATTACACAATCGCAGTGAGGCTCAAATTGGAAAAGGGGCTGGAGCCTGGGCTAATGAATGGCCCCATATATCCTCAAGTGGCTCCGGGTAACCTGAGTTGAAAATGCAGAGTGTAAATCACATCATTTATTACAAGTCTCGCTACAATAGAGCTCAAGGAGTGCTTTTGTGTCATGGTTGTAATAAATGATGTGATTTGCACTTTGCTTTCGGATCATACCAGCCATCCAATAAATGAATGGTTGGTTACGCACACGAATTACTGCTGTTCAGAGCTGGAGCCAGCCTGTTGTCAAGTTAAGGAGTATTTAACTAGTGAACTAGCATTGGTTCTAAAAGGGAAGGATGCTTGAAGCCCATCCTCTTTTGAATTTACTTAATTTGCCCCTGTATAATGAACATTCGCACAATAATAACATATATAAATAAAGGTATATGATGCACAATGTACGATGTATACCTCTTTGTATATTGTCTGTAGGCTCTATCTATCATCTATCGATCTATCTATCTATCTATCTATCACAGTTGAAGAACAGTTTACATTTTAAAAAGTCCTAGAAATCCCTTCTACGTTTGATAAACATGCCAATTCTACACATTTGATAGTAAACGGATGAGTTCCGATGTTAGTTTACGGAAATAGCGCGCATGAATGAAGACTGCATGAAGAGTCACTTACTTTGTACTTCATCTTTGCGCGTCTTCAGTAACTCCAGTAAGAAACAAAATCCGAGTTTAGATCAGACGAAATTCTTATTTTAACGTTTAAACGAGGCTTTCGCTCATTTTCGCTGTGTATCGCCGGAACGGAGTGGTAACGGTTATCTGTGCCGCGGGCTCGAGGGTCTGTAGTTAATCTCAGGAGCGCTGGCTGCTACTACTGAGGCGAACCTGCGGGAGCTCATTTGCATAACGCACGCTCATTGGTCAGCGGTCGAGGGGACGCTCCATTCGTGAATCGTGACGTCACTGCAGTCAGTGGACTAGACGCTGCGGAATTCAGATATTGAAAACTTTTTATAAGCCATAAAAGGCGGCATCGACATTTCCTAGGAAATAAGTGACACAGTGCAGTTAGTCCCAGATTGTAGTATGAGCTCACTGTCCTGGATATTAAAGGGGTCATATGATGCTGCTAAAAAGAACATTATTTTATGTGTTTGGTGTAATGAAATGCGTTTATGCGGTTTAAGGTTCAAAAACACATTATTTTCCACATACTGTACATTATTGTTCTCTCCTCTATGCCCTGCCTTTCTGATTTTTACAAAGCTCATCGTTCTGACAAACGAGGTTTGCTGTGATTGGCCAGTTATCCAGTGTGTTGTGATTGGCCGAATACCTCAAGCGTGTGACGGAAATGTTACGTCCTTTACCATATTGTGATGCCTGCGGCAACCACATGTGACGACCCAGGGCTGGACTCAGCTTCGTCCACGGTGAAAGCCGATCCGGCGATCCACAGAGCGAAGTTGAAGTATTTCCTCAGCGACCAGCACGGATCAGCTCCACGCATGACGAAGCGGATATCGTCCTCTTTTGGAAGGTAAGGTAACAAAGTAGTTTCGCTTTCACAATGTAGCACACAGCGCCTTAACGACATGGCAGCGGCTGCAACAACAAAACTACAGCGAGAATAAAAATTACACCTTATTTCTTTGCGTGAACATTTGGCCGGCGTTATGCAAATCTTCCCACATAGTGATGTAGGTATGTGGGGGCGTGTTAGAATGAGCCGTTTTAGGTAGGCGTGGCTGACTCTTAACTTTTATAAAGAATATCTCTTTGGATTTGAGACTTTAGTCTTTGGAACTTTACAGATCTTCTTTATTCCCATATATCTTTGTAAACCTCCAAGAGAAGGAAAATTTGAAATCGCATTTATGACCCTTAAGTGCAAAATGGGTATACTGAATCATGACTAGGCCACTCTTACACTTTGACCGACACGTATTTGGCTCTTTTTTTCAGTTCATAACAACTTATTTTGATAACACTTCTGCGATTTATGACTATTGTTGGTGCCCCCGGAAGTATTTAACTCCAATACCCCGGGATCTTGAATCAAGTTCCCATGACTTTTTTCCATCCGTTGGTGATTGCTGGATAAGGATTGGTACAAAGAGAAGGCTCCACTAAGAGCAAATTTCTAGCCAATAACATTTCAGAGCTGACATACCAAGAACATGTCTAGTATATTAGAAATCCCATTATTTGCATTTTTTAAACCCAAGCTTTAAAATACTTTTATTTATTCAATCCATCCATCCATGGAAATCTATCTACATTTAATTTCCTGGTATTTTCAGGTTTTAAATCCATGTTGATTTGGATTATACATGGCAGTCTAGAAAAATAGCTTGATCTGATGTTGTGGATAGGAGTTTGTTGCCTGAGGTTACCTTAATGTGGGATTTTGATCAAGATCTTTTAGTCCTTGATGTCAAACAGCTTTAACAGGGTTATTTGTCGAACTTTAAGTCATCCCTTTTTGGCGTCACTGTAGGCACGCATTACATGAGCGTTGACTGTACCACCCTGACCACAGGCACTGGAATAATGAGACTAGTCTTACATAAGGGTCAAGATGATGATTTAAATGTGGCCAGGATTGATGCAAGAAGGCTTTTGGTTTATTTTTTTTCCAGTAATTCTTGAATTGAATCACAATCCTAAATACTAACCCAGTTCCAGATTACCTTTTTGTTTTGACAGGATTGTTTCAATTCTCACTGAAGAATATTTTGTTTTTGCTGCTTTTGAATTTGTCATGTCATGTAAGAGACACAAATTCAGAGTTGAGCTATGAACTACATTCATATTGTGGTTTCCTGTTGTGAAATACGCATTGAGGTTGATCATAACTAAGCCATGAACAGTGTCGCTTGTTTGCTTGCTCATTTGTCAGAAGATAAGTCGCAACATATATTTAAAATATCTAATATAAGATATAAATATATGTAAGGTCTTACTGTACATATTTCATATCAATCTTAAATTTAAAACAAAGTTTGCTGCACACCTCTGTAATAAGTTGTGGGAAATGATAACAGATTTGAATTATATTAATATTATTAATAGTAATAAGTCTGATTTTACAGCTCTAGATGTCTAAACAACCCTTTTATGCTGAATTTGATTTGGGTTGTAAAAACCTGTAGATGTCTAAAAGTTTCAGGTTTTGAATTCAGATCCCCTTTTTAACGCGAATGAAATGTGCTGTTTTTGGTAAATGTGCTTGAAATTAAATGTATGAAAGGTGCTCTGCTTCCACTTTCACGCACAACCTTACACAACAAAACAGGTAATCCACAAATAAAAGCGGTAATTAGAAATGTACTCACCAGTAGGTCTAGCTGAGCGTCATTGTGTTTAAGAGAGTTCTTGACAGTGATGAAAAGATGATGGCAAAGAGGTGAGAGAGGAAACGCCCTGGATGTCCTGATCAGCAGTAGGCCGAGGTGTGACTGCCTGTTTATGTGAGTTTGAGCTTGCCGTGTATGCATGCACATGCTTTGAAGCAATGCGAGTGGCTTAAAAATCATGCAGAACATGAGGACTGTCAGTTTATGCTGAATGTTTGATACTCTAGTGAAGTTGTACTACAAATACATGACCAACTTCTCACAGTGAAATCTTACAAATTTGAATTCCAAATTTGTAATGTTTCGTTTCAATTTGAGTGAATTTAGTGCAATGTTGTGAAACAGAACATATTCTAGAGTGCTAAACATTTCAGTTAGTATGTCACATGACCTCGTGTTGCATGTTTATTGGGGCAAGTTGCATCCAGTTAGCGTATTCTAACAGGAGAAAAAAAAAGTTATTTTGCATGGGGGAAAAAAATCTAATTTTGTTTTAACAGTCCAATAAAATACATTTCATTTCACAGCTAATTTTATTACCTTCAGTTTAAGTTGCATTGCATTTTGTGTATACGGTAGATATTTGGCAAGTAGGGTGAGCAAACGTTCTCTTTTTCCTGGACATGTCTTAGCCGGGATTTCTAAATTGCCTAAAATGTCCAGGCTTTGGTTTAGTTGTACTGTTGTTTTCATACTTGCTGAAGGTAATGACTGAAAATAAGTTTGACCAATAGCGTGCAAGCATTGTACATAATCGACCAATCATGGCATGCGAGACTTTTGGTAGAAAACTGTCAAAGCAAGGGCCAGTACACATCCATTTACGTGTGAGGATGTAGAGATCACTTCAATAGCAATCACAGCCAAAACCTGGACATTTTAGGCATTTAGAAAGTCCAGCCAAGACATGTCTGAGAAAAAGAGCACAAGTATTCCCAAGATGTTTGGTTGGTTAGCATAGCCCTGTTAGCCCCTGCGGGTAGATTATTGCATTATGGAAATAAATGGTTGTTTATTGCACATTTTGTGAAATGTAGTTCATTATCTGTATATTCAATGCATACAGAAAGTTTGCATATTCATAGTATGCATACTATATTCTGTCAAAATAGCAGGAGTTGTAAAAGTAGCATGCTATTCCAAGCACAGCCCTCATGTTTGCCTGCCTCTCCCATTTCTACAGGTCTCATGAGTAGTTCCTGTAGATTCAGAGCCCCGCTCTTTGTTCCAGTACCACAATCATATCTACAATCATATATCTCAAAACAAGCATTTGTCATTCATTTGTGGCAGCTGGGTTAGAAGGAGCTTTCTGTGACACGCAGTGCAAGATTGTTTTTGTGCACCTGTTTCCTTCACAAACATCCTTTAAAATGATTTCCTTTTTTTGTTGTTGCTCACTTTAACAAGACTGAGCTAGAATGCCACAGAGAAGTTTTTCTTTAATTACTTTAGGATTCATTTAGTTAATTAGTGTTGTTTAAAGGCACAATATGTAATACTTTGTAAAACCACTAGAACAGTTTTATATATTTTGTTGACTTGTGTACTTACATTATCCCAAATGTTTCGAAGAATGTTTAAATCCGGAGAAATAAGCCATTTTAACTAGTGACACGAACCGTGCCCATAGTGTTATTGTGTCACCTGCCAATGACGTCATAACCCCTCGATTTCCGGTTTTGTTTTGTAGAAAACATGGAAACACCAAAGACGCTTTAATATGTTATGCGTTTTAATAGACTGGTGACGATCGCACAGAGTAGCATAATAACAGAACTAAATGTATCTCGTATGATAAAACAGCTGCTTTTCCCCCCCACATACACCCTACCGGAAGGAGCGTAAGCGGTCGACTGTGGCATAATAAAAGCTTCGCTTCTTTCGAGCCGTGTGTCGTGCTCGTTCAGCTGCCTCGTTTCGCTTCGACGGGTTTCAGCCTCACCCTGCTTCATTCTACTACGTTAAAAAATCATTATCTCATCCATGAACATGATTTCTGCCCGAGTCCCGTCAGATTGCATCGGCTGTGGGGATGAAGATGACAGCTCCCATGATTCCACACTCAGTCACTGCATAATCAAACTAGGCCTTTGTCTATTTGTTTTTTTTGAATATGCGCCCTCTAGCGGCGAAAAAATTACATATTGTGCCTTTAAGGAATTATCCTTATACTGTTTCTACATTTAGGGTTAGTGAGTTGAACCAAACAACCTTAATCCCAAGTATTAAAATTAGTAACAAAGTACCATTTAGTAACATTTCATACAAATAAATTTTATTCCACCGTCCAAGTGACAATTTCTGGTTAAAAAAATGTTAATTAAAAAAACGACAGCTGTAGATAAAAAAATATGTGAAGTGTATTTGCCAAGTATGGGTACCCATACTCTAATTAGTGTCTCTGCAATTTACCTCATCCAAAGTGCACCACACCAGCATGAACACACCAAACCTTGACACACACACGGAGCAGTGGTCAGCCATTTATGCTGCGGCGCCCGGGGAGCAGTTGCGGGTTCAGTGACTTGCTCAATGGTCTCACCACAGTCGTGGTATTAAGGGTGGAAGAGAGCACTGTACATTCACACCCACCCACCAACAATCCCTGCCGGTACGAGACTCGAACCCACAACCTTTGGGTTATGAGTCCGACTCTCTAACCATTAGGCCACGACTTCCCCCTATGGTATGGTAGCAACATTTAAAGTTTTACAGGTTGAATTTAAATTAAGAGAAAATATATATATTTTTACTTAGAGAAGTGGTGTTAATATACCAAATTAATTCCACTAAAATGTGTTTTTTACTTTTATACAATTACAATGATTTTTTAAAGTTTAGAGAACTCCTTGGAACACCTTGTGTCACTGTGGAAGTCATTTTTGCATAGGCGAATGCTACACATTTTCGTCATATATAAACTGTTAGTAACTATATAATGTTAATTTTGACACATTGCTGTTAAAACTGTAATTTGCATGTTTTGAAGAGGGACCTTTAACTCTGTTGTTTTATAACTTTTCCCTTGGTTGTTTACATAGAACATTTACAAGACTAGATCAATAGTCTGCTCTTAGCCAGAGAGCTCTTTCTCTAGGATTGTATAATTAAAAGTCAGTAGATTGCAGTTTCAGTCAAGACATGAAATAAGAAGGGAAGAAAGTTATTAGTTTTAGCAAACTCTGAGCTGCACAATGTTCTATACTAGCTGTTGCCATAACGATGGTTTCCAAGGCCGAGAGATTTGTGGTTGTTCTGTACTGAAGGTTCTAGGTGGTTGCAGGCCGTTGGTGGTGGGTGATGCTTGAACTATTTTTGTGTTTAACAGCTGGGCTAGACAATAAATACTCACAATACACATGGTTTGGCATAATGGGATCATTCATACCCACCATGTGAGTAACAAATGTATCCTCTTCCATGAGGAGTTTGTCTGTGAACTGAACTTGGTTTTGTGAGATCTCTGTCAAACAGTTATTAAAACACCAGACAGGACAACCAGAGTCTCTGGGCTTGTTCAGAGGCCAATACTGGATCGTTTAAAAACTTGACAAGAGAAATCAGTAAAGCTGCAATCCTCAGACTCCAAGTAAATTTTCGGACACACTGGTTGCACCGATTAAATCATTATTTAATTTACACCAAGGTTTGTTAAAGGGGTCATATGACGTTGCTAAAAAACATTATTTTGTGTATTTGGTGTATGTGTGTTTATGCGGTTTAAGGTTAAAAAAATTTTTTTTTTCCACATACTGTACATTATTGTACTCTATGCCCCGCCTTTTTGAAACGCAAAGATTTTTACAAAGCTCATCGTTCTGAAAACGAGGTGTGCTGTGATGGGCCAGCTATCTAGTGCGTTGTGATTGGCTGAATTCCTCATGCGTGTGACGGAAATGTTATGTCCCTTTCCATATTGTGATGCCCTGTCCGGCCGCAGCGACGAGACAAAAACATTAAAACCATTACAAACGAGGCATTTGCTGCATCCAGTGTGGACATAATTACGGACATAATTATGACTTATACTGTCTTTTTACGTGTTGCATCGCGCCGGCGTAAACATAAAACCATGTCTGCATATGTGATCAGAGAAACGACAAACAACAAGCACTACTCTACTGCCCAAAACTCGCGTTTTGATCATCATTGGCAAATTCTATTTATGTGAGTCAGAACAGCCGGCTTGTAGTCTACTCTACCAGGATCAGTAAACAGTGCTCCATAAAATGTGTTGCACATATCTGAATATTTGGTTTGAATTGTTCTTGAACAGTGTTGTAAATACAAATTAACCCCTGATTTCTATTCGTGTCCTCTTTTGGAAGACCAACAAAGTATTTCCTTTCACAACGAAACACAGCGTCACCACGGCGGGCTTAGAGTGAGCGTCGGCGTCACTCGCGTTAGTCATACCGGGGGCTAGAGTGAGGACGCGGCGGCGGGCTGAGTGACTGCGGCCGGTGGGCTGAGAAAGCGCGGCCAGCGTATTCGAAAAGGGCTTCGGCGCTTGCGCAACCCATGACGACCCCGGTCCTGGATCCGCTTCGGTCCCCCGTGAAGCCGATCCGGCGATTTCAACCCACCGAAGTTGTTATTTCCCTCAACACCACCTGGATCTCTCTAGGCATGACTAATCGATATCGTTTCCTCGAAAGGAGGGGCGTTTGAAAGGCCAACCCAGTTGGTTCGCTTTCACACGAAACCAGCGCAAATCTTGCTTGTTTGTAGGTGACCACATACTTATTTTACCGAGTACTTTACCATTACTTCGTTAAAATCCTACAATGTGATTTTCTGGATTTTTTTTCTCATTTGGTCCCTCTCATAGTTGGTATACCTATGATGAAAATTACAGGCTCTCATCTTTAAGTGGGAGACGTGCCATTGGTGCTGACTAATACTTTTTTCCCCACTGTAAAACTTTGTAAAAGTAATTGTGTAATTTAGGCGCTTTTTTAAAAGTTTGTGTACTTTAAGGACAAATATAGCATGTAGTCTTTACAATTATCATGAGCTCCTAAAACTGATTGACAATTGTATTGATTATTAAATAATGAACAAAGCTCTTTATATAAAATATTTTTCAGATAGAGTATCACATATCACACTGCATGAAATGTAAAAATGAGGCAGTGAAAAGTAATGGTAAAGATATTTATAATGTTACAAAAAATTTCTATTTCAAGTTCTTTCGTTGTCAAATAGCCGGGAAAAAGTAGCATTTTCCATTAAAAAAAAATATACTAAGCAGCACAACTGTTTTCAGCATTGAAAATAAAAAATGTTTCTTGAACACCAAATAAGCACATTAAAATGATTTCTGAAGGATCACGTGACACTGAAGACTGGAACAATGATGCTGAAAATTCAGCTTTGCAACACAGGAATAAATCACATTTTAAAATATATTTAAAAAGAAAACACTTCCTTAAAAATGTTATAATATTTCACAATATTAACTGTTTATATATTATAATCCATTAAATCGAGCCTTGGTGAGCATAAGAGTCTCTTTCAAGAACTATTTAGATCTTATATTGTTGTAGATTCAGTGTGACTTTGTTTTAGGAGTGAAGAAGGCTGGTTCTCCTAAGCAGGAGAGCGTGGGAGTTCTGGGTGAACTGTCAATGCGTAGGGCTGTGGATGCTGGGGAGAAAGAGCTGAGAGGAGCTGGACGAGACTCCCCTACTGAACCTGAGGGACCCTCCTCTTTGAATGGTCAGTACACTACACTAGACATCAATCTACTAGTTTATCATCTCATGCAGTTTTTCAGCATCTTGCACCATAAGCATTGTATTTTTAAGATGCCATGTCAATCTAACCTAACCAGCTTCCCTAAAACTGACTACTTAACTAGTTGTTCAGATAACATGAAAATATGTCCTTTTGCTCATCCCAAGATGCAACAATAGCTTTGAAACCCTTCCAATTATGCTAGGAATAATTTGAAATGTTCATTTTGAGAGATTTCTGGGAAACTCAACCCTGATATTACAAGGTGTATTCAAATCGTTTAGAAATGACGATATCTTGTGTTTTGCAGGCTCGCTGAAAGCACGCAGTGTGCAGAGTTCTCCTCCCTCGCTGGGAAGCAGCTCCTCTTCCTCTGATAAGCCCTCTTGCTCCAAACATGAGGAACTTCTGTATGGAGCTTCATCTTCAGACCTGTTCAGCATCACAGGCCTCAGTGAGCAGCTGCCCTGCCCCAAACATCGCAGGACTCCTCCTCGGTAATGTACAGAAACCAGCCATCTCAGCACAGCTTAATTGTTTGTGTGTGTGTGTGTGTTGTGTGTGGTGTGTGTGTCTGTGTTGTCTGTGTGTGTGGGTTTCCATTCATAAACAAATGCAGTAAGTGAGCCTGAATGAAGGTTGCTGTTTTAAGATCTAGAATAGACATTAAAACGCGCAGCTCCTTGGTTTTAATTTGTCATTACATTCATTGTTATTATTGGAATCTCTTAAGTTTTCTTCTGATGCTGTAAATCAGTGGTTGGCCTTGGTATTTACTTTATTTAAGAGACTTATGATTTTTTTTCTCACATTGCATGGTTAAATGACACACAATGGCTTTCACCATGCTAATATTTGACTTTTTTTAAAGTTTTGTTTTGGTTTTTGTTTTACTGTTTTGATTTGTTTTTGAGTTTGATTTTGTTTAGTAGTATTTGTTGTTAGTTGTTTCGCATTAAATACTTGTCACACATTTGCTTTTACCATCCTAATTTTTGTTTTAGTTTATTTCATGTAAAATAAGAAGCTTAATGTCTTTGATCATTTCAGTATTTGGCTTTGTTCAGTGTTCTTTGGGTTGGTGAAGGTAGTTTTTTTTGTTTTTTGTTTGGGCTTAGTTAATGCTAATATTTGGCTTTTTGTTTTCCTGTTTTGTTTTGTTTTCCATGAAATAACATGACACCCTTTTTTCACCCTTACTTTTTTAAATAATTGTGTTTTAGTTTGTTTCAGTCAGCATGCCGGTGTTTTGTTTTGTTTTTGTCTTTTTTCACATAAATAGCATGACACAATTTGTTTCTGCCATGCAAATATTTGCTTTTATTTTGGTTTGTAAAATCTGAGTGTTCCAATCTTTAGCTTTCTTATTTTTAATATAACATTTTTCTTTTGTGTTTTTTTTGTATTTTTTGTTGTTTGTTTTTGTTTTATTCAGTTGTTTTTTTTTCACATATAAAATGGCATTAAAAACAGTGTTTTTTTAAATAAGGTTGTATCCCTCAGGTCTGGCCTACTGACAGACAGCTCTCTTAACTGTGACCAAGAGGGTGCCGGCGAGATCCATCAGTCACTGCTGTCACTGGCTGAACCATCCTCTTCCTCCTCATGCCCTGATGAAGGTGAGACATGAAGATCGATGCGTTCTTGAAAACTCAAAAACAGGAAAAAACATGGGGTATAATTATACTGCAGCAAGTTACACTAGTGTTGCATCGATGAGTCACTGCACACACTGTGAACGAACGCCACTGTCATTTAACTGAACATCAAATTTCTCAGGAAATTACATTTATTCAGGAGCTTCATGAGTAACACTCTCTTAGTGTGCAATAGGAAATAAAGCACAGCTACTACTACAAAAAAAAAACAGTTTTCTCAGTACTGACATCTGTCAGTTCATATAAACGTATGATTGTCTGTCCATAGGTCTCCTCAGCCAGAAGCAGCCCCACCATGTGCTGCCGAGCATGAGCAGTGACAGCGAGCTGGACTGTGACACGGAGAATGAGAATGAGGATGAAGTGGTGGCTCTGGAGGCTGGAGACTGTGCGTTTGACACCAGATCTCTACCCTGCCCAGGTTCATATCCCACGTACACTGCTACCAGCCAAACGTTTGCACATATTTCACTCAACTTGTCTTTCAGTTTCAACTATTCAACTTTGGTCTTTAAACTTTTGGAAATGAGCAATGTCAGTTCAGATCAAATTGAAAATGTAACTTTATTTAACATATGTACACTGCCGTTCAAAAGTTTGGGATCAGACGTTTTTTTTTTTTTTTTTTTAAGTATCTTTTTTGCTCATCAAGACTGCATTTCATTTGATCAAATATAGAGAAAAAGAAGTAATATTGTGACATTTAAAACAACAGTTTTCTATGTTATTACACGTGAAAGTATCATTTATTCCTTTGATGCAAAGCTGATTTTCAGCATCATTACTACAGTCTTCAGTGTCACATGATCCTTGAGAAATCATTCTAATTTATTATTAATGTTGGAAACAGTTGTGCTGCTTACTATATATTTTTTTTTGAGCCTGTGATACTTTTCCAGGATTCTTTGATGAATAAAAGTGAAAAAGAACAGCATTTATTAAAAATAGAAATCTCTTTACTGTCACTTTTGATCAATTTAACATCCTTGCTGAACAAAAGTATTAATTTCTTTAAATTGTTAAAATATTAAAAAAATAAAAACATACTGATCCCAAACTTTTGAACAGCAGTAGTTAATTCGAATCGGTCTTTAGCAAAAAGTAGGCAAAAAGCTCCTAATTAACACACGCTGGAAGCTTGTTTCCGCCATGGGATAAAAAATAAAAATGGTAATTGCAACTTTTTATCTCACAAGTTGGACATTTTTCTCACTATTCTGACAAAAAAAAAGAATTGCAAGAGATAAAATCAGAAATGTGACTTTTTTTTTTTTATGTCGAGCAATTCTGGAATATATATATGTGTGTACCATATATGTATACCATACATACAGGTGCATCTCAATAAATTAGAATGTCGTGGAAAAGTTCATTTATTTCATTAATTTAACTCAAATTGTGAAACTTGTGTATTCTTTTAAATTCAATGCACACAGACTGAAGTATTTAATTCTTATGGTTTCCTTTTAATTGTGATGATTTTGCGCGACATTTCACAAAAACCCACCAATTCACTATCTCAACACATTAGAATACTTCAGAAGACCAATAAAAATGGTTATGAAGTGTTGGCAATTTTTAGTGAATTGTTTGCCCTGGAAAGTATGTGTAATTTACTGTACTGTACTTCACTACTTTGGTAGGGCTCCTTTTGCTTTAATACTGCCCTCAATTTCAGCATCATGGAGTGTCATTTTGGCACTGCTGAGGTGGTAGGAAGCCCAGGTTTCTTTGAGAGGCCTCAGCTCTCTGCATTTTTTGGGTCTTCTTGTTCTCTTTTCCTCTTGACATACCCGCCGAGATTCTCTATGGTTCGGTCTGTGAGTTTTGCTGGCATCAACACACCACCACCCTGGTCATTTTCAATCGTTTGGTGCTTTTGGCAGTGCGGTGCAGGTGCCAAATTCTGCTGGAAAATGGAATCAGCATCTTCAGAAAGCTGGTCAGCAGAAGGAGGCATGAGGTGCTCCAAAATTTCTTGGTAAATGGTTGCAGTGACGTTGGTTTTCAAAAACACAATGGACCAACACCAGCAGATGACATGGCAGCCCAAATCATTACAGACTGTGGAAACTAACACTGGACTTCAAGCAACTTGGGCTATGAGCTTTCTCCACCCTTCCTCCAGACTCTAGGACCTTGGTTTTCAAATGAAATACAAAACTTGTTCTCATAGAGGAATTTGGACCACTGGGCAACATTCCAGTTCTTCTCCTTCGCCCAGGTAAGACGCCTCTGACGTTTGTCTGTGGTTCAGGAGTGGCTTAACAGGAGTGGAATACGACAACTGTAGCCAAATTTCCTTGACACGTCTGTGTGTGGTGGCTCTTGATGCCTTTACCCCAGCCTCAGTCTATTCCTTGTGAAGTTCACTCAAATTTTTTGAATCGATTTTGCTTGACAATCCTCGGTTGGTTGTGCATCTTTTTCTTCCACACTTTTTCCTTCCACTCAACGTTCTATGAATATGCTTGGATACAGCACACTGTGAACAGCCAGCTTCTTCGGCAATGAATGTTTGTGGCTTACCCTCATTTTGAAGGGTGTCAATGATTGTCTTCTGGCAACTGTCAGATCAGCCGTCCTTCCCCATGATTGTGTAGCCTAGTGAACCAAGCTGAGAGACTATTTTGAAGGCTCAGGAAACCTTTGTTGGTGTTTTGAGTTGATTAGCTGATTGCATGTCACCATATTCTAATTTATTGAGATAGTGAATTGGTGGGTTTTTGTTAAATGTGAGCCAAACTCATCCCAATTAAAAGAACCAAAGACGTAAACTACTTCAGTATGTGTGCATTGAATTAATTTAATACAAGTGTTTCACAATTTGAGTTGAATTACTGATATAAATGAACTTTTCCATGACTTCTAAGTTATTGAGATCACCTGTGGTGTGTGTGTGTGTGTGTGTTGGGTGGTGTGTGTGTGTGGGTGTGTGTGTGTGTTTTGTATATATCATATTATAATAAGTATACTTATATATATATCTATTAGCTTATTTTTTTTAGTTTTTTTTTAAAGCCTGAGTGGAAATGAGCTTCCATACAAAAGTCAGTGTCCTTCACAAAAAACTTATTATGAATTGTACTTTTTTTTTTTTTATTTATTTATTTATTTATTTTTGGTCGGTAAAGATGCAGATTATTGCCAAAAAAAAGTTGTGATTGTTCTATATTAGGCAAACACCCACTCACACAGGCTGTTGATTGTAAATGTCAATACTTTGTTAAAGTTAAATAGAGCGCAGGTCAGCCACCTGCTTAGTCTGTCATTATCTCTGTGGGTGGGTCCCAGCCACCAGCGTATTATAATATTACAGTATTGCAGTATATAATATGAACTAGTGTTCCAGCGGTCTGAGTGTGGTCTGATGAAGTGGCGTCTGTGTCTCGTTCTCAGGCGAGCAGCTGATCTCTGATGATCTGAGCTTTGTGACTGGAGAGACCACAGAGAGATGATCCGCCACAGTGTTACAAGTCACGCAAACCTTCCTGTGTCGTCAGCCACTGAATGTGCTCTTTACATGTCTGTGCACTTTATGTTCAGAACAGGACTATATGTTTCTGTGTGCTACTGTATGTTTTTTCAGAGAAACTACTTTTGGGATAGTAAAGATTTAGTTTTTTTTTGCCTTGCATTTTGAAATGCATAACATTCCGTTATAAAACTAGGTATATACATTTTGTGTGTGTGCTTAACTATTCATATTACACTTCTACACATTTTCTTTATTTTTGCAATGCTGCTTATTGTCAAATTCATAGGGAGTTGCCAAACACCTCAGTAGCTTGAGTTTTCAAATGTTTGGCACATTGAGTCAAAAAATGTCAGTACAGGTGCTGCTCTGTTACTTTTTATTTAGCTTATTCTTTGTGCAGTTTATATATATCTATATCTATATATATATTAGTGAGTTTTTTCGTTTGTTTAATTTTATGTAGCTTGTCTGTGAATATATTAAGCTGTCCAGAACACAATTCATAGATTTCTATACCTAAAACATGTTTACATTTGACTAAATGTCTGCAAAAAGGGAACATGGAGCCGTTCAAACAATTTTCACAATGATTGTGTTTTTATATATTTCAAATAAGCAGTTATTTCGCATTGCACAGCTTTATTGCAAGCACTTATGAACTTCTTAATGCTACATTCCCTTGTTTTTTTTGCTTTAGTTATTTTGAACACGTTAACTCAAATAAAAGGCAGTTACATACTTAAACCAAAGTCTCAGGAGGGTCCAAGTCGGTGTTTTTAGCCCCAGGCTCGTGTGTGTTTGTATGGTTTGCTTTGAGCTCAGACAGAAAGCATTGATGAGGTGCTCTATGGCAGCAGCTGAGAAATCACTCCGTTTATGTTGTGAACAGATGTCATGGCATCATCAGCAGCTGGGGAGTGATGCACATATATTCAGTTGAGGTCACGGTCTTTTTCTTTGCATGCACAGCTTTCGCTCAGTGCAGTCTGTTGAACATGTGAATGTTTTGTTGAAAAGCGAGTAATGCATTGCTTTTGCTGTTTAATCATTGGCTTAAGAAGTGTTTTATGCAAATATATATATATTTTTGATTAACTTCCCCTCCAGCATGTACTGCAAAGTATAAAACAATGATAACGGTGTTCCTGTGACTATTCAATGTAAATCTAATTCAGTGTTTTTTGTGCTGTAATAATAATGTTCCTCTTTTGATGTTTTATGTTTCATATGAGGAGTCTGTTCTCTGTGCACATTTCTAGTTTACTGGTTTCCTTCTCTAGCATGTTTTTAAGGATTTTCTGGGGGGCCAAAACAAACTGGAGTATATGCACAGTATGTACTGTATATTTATCTAAATTAAAACCTGAACAAATAAATGACATGATATTATCATTATAATGCTTTTTTTCCTTTGAATGCCATTATTTGCCCTAGTGCAATGTGTTAGTGTACAAAAAGTTTTTGGGGGTTTTTTGGCATTCCGATTTTTGTGAAAGGATTTTATAGAGGAATTAAAAAAAAAAAAAGTGTATGTGTGTGGTGTATATATTATATATTTAGAATTATATGTGTGTTTGTGTGTGTGGGTTGTGTGTGTGTGCATAAAGTCATCAAAGTTGTCCCTAATACAAGACGCATTTTGGTTAAAGGTTAGACCAACTTTGAGAAAGGTTTTGAGCCACTTCACATGTGTGTGTGTGTGTGTGTGTGCCTGTTTATGAGGACACAAATTTGTATAATAACATGGGTATGACAAGGTGATTACAACGAGAAGGTGAGTTAGAGGACATTTTCAGTGTCCGCCGTATTCAAAGGCTTAAAAATCTTCAGATGAGTTTTGAAAATTCAGAAAAGTTTCCTGTAGGGGTAAGTTTAGGGGTCGGGTTGGTGTAAGGCAATAGAAAAGACGGTTTTGTACGTATAAAAACCATTACGCTATGGAGAGTCCCCATACCCATAAAAACCCCCGTCTGTATTTATGATGTAATGTATGTATGGATAATTGTGTTTATTTTGTTTTAGTATTTAACCTTAAAAAAAAAACAAAGTGAAATATGACCCAATTCAACCCCCAAATTATATAAGTATATCTATTAACAGATTATACAAGAAAACACTGGAAAACTATACCTACAATATAATAAATCTTATATTTTTTTGTTAAGTAAAATTTTATATTTTTTAGTCACAATTAGGCAGATTTTTATATATTATTTTAATTCCTTCTTAATTTATCGGTATTATTTAAATTAAATAATTATTAAATTTTGATGGAATTTGACCTGGATTTCACCCCAATAGAAGGACGAAAACATAATGGGAAAATATAACTTAAAATATAATACAAATACTTAATAGTTTGTTCATTTAATGTTTGTATGTTTTTTTTGTCAACTAAGCAATTTTATTTTTTATTACTTTTAATTAGTTCTTAAATTTTTTTTAGGTGTTTTTTTTCTTAAAATGCGATTTATGACACTTTGTTTTTTTACGGTGTTTATTTATTTTTTATAATAATCATCTATCCCTTATTTATAAATACCCCTTACGAAACTTACCCATGTTTTATGTCTGAGTTTTATTTTTTTGGGGGCCGTATTTCTTAGCCATTGTAGCCTATATTCCAGTGATATGATTCATGATAGCTTCACTATAGGACAAAGTAATAGGGAGCCACTTTACTTCAAGTATGGACTTTTACATCCAGTCATAAATAGCATGTCTGCTTATCAATCTGTTATTCCTGAACATACAATATGCAATGCAATACAAAGGGCTGGAAAGATTGCCAAAACAACTCAGCTGTGAGTCAATGTCATGGACATGGAAAGAGCAAGTTTAAATATCTTTCTAGTCTATATTTCCATCTTGTAATTCTGCTGTTTTGGGTATTTTTAAAATATAAATGATTTATAATAGAGCAGACACTGACTGTTGTTCATGTATTTATGTACTCATTTAGTGAGACAGCAGATGCTGAAAACACTGCACACTTCAGTATGTGTGTAGTAAAAGAAACCGCGCGTCTGTGCTATTCATTCATAAAGAGACATGCAGGATTAATATTTAAATAGTATTTTTACGGCTTAATATTCACAGACACTAGTCCATATCGCGATTTGATTTAAGTGTAATGACCTACTTTTCATTAATTTTGACAAATTCCGTGACATTCTGCATTATACAATAAATTCTGTTTTTATGACTGGATTCCGCAGTTCCGTCCGTGTTTTCCGCAGCGCAGACATCATGGGCCATATTTAAAATGGGTTCTATTGTTTTTTGTCCGCTTCGCACCCGACGCTCTCTCCAGTGGAGACCGTGTATTTTTTTTAATGGCTTAGTTTTAGCCCTACTTGTTTTTAATGTTTTTATTAAATATCTGAATTGATCATATCATCGCATTATTTACTGCTGTCTGCCAAACGAGCCACACATTAAAGCTTGACGAGCCGCGCAATGAGTAACACTGCTATATGCTATGGTTAGTGTAGCAAAGCCATTGTTCATTTGTGGTTTATCTACAGTAACCATTGTTTTTTGGTTTTATTTGTAGTAAAACCTTGGCTAATTTTTCGTAAGGGTCATCCTTTAATATACACTTTTTATTGTTTATAAGTGTTATTGTTACATTTTATTAGTTAAAAGTAGACGTCTGAAACTTCAAATATAGTGCATTTCTTTCTTTAGATTTTTGGGGTGAAATGTGACCTGGATCAGTGTTGTGTGCGCATGTCTGCGCCTGCTGTCTGGTCTGTAGGCTGTGCAGTGCCAGGTCGGTGCTGTGTGAGAATAAGCCCGGCAGTGTTTATGTGGATGAGTGCGTGTTGGCTCAGATTCTGTCCTCCTCCAGCACCTGACTGCCAACACTCACAGCTTCCCCGTGTCCATTTCAGTCTGTAGCTGTTACTGACACCGCATCCATCGTAACATGTCTTCATCATAATAACATACCTGGTTTGGGCCTGTAAAACCTTTACCTAGCATTTCCATCAATGCTGTGATGACTGATCTTCAGGGGGTTTATGTAACATGGCGGATCTGTTTTTGTAGGAAAGTGTTGCATGCTAAGTACACAGTTTTAATTTACTGCTCATCCAGAGAGCCGAACACTAAATCCTGTTCTTAATGCAATTCATCACCTTCAGTCTGGACCACTCGACCGGAAAAATCCAGCTTACATTCGAACTCAAGTAAACAGCTTTGATTTTAGTTGCAAGTACTTTAGACACAACAGCACTGGCTGGCTTTCACTCAGAAAAAAAGGTACAAAAGTTGTCACCGGGGTGGTACCTTTTAAAAAGGTACACTTTTGTAGCTTATTTACCCCTAAATGGTGCATATTAGTACCTTGATGGTACATAACTAATGTACCTCAGTTAGTTAGGGGCTTTTGACAGGCTACCGCCACAGTCACAGCTTTTGTACCTTTTTTTCTGAGATCTTGAAAATTCCTCAGTTCCATGTCTCGACGGTTTCAAATGCTTTAACTCATCATATCACTGTTGATTTTGTTTCTCCATGTGCCAAAATATAGCCTATATATTTTTCTGGCCAAAATAATTAGAAATTATATATGCTAAATATGCTGTAAACAGTGAAGCTCAGTGAAATATATATTTTTTATATACCAAAAAAATTATTTCAAGAGCAAGAAAATACATTTACAATCTTGGAAGAGTCTACAGTTAGGCTAAATGCAAATAACTGGAATAGCTAGATTTACTAGATTTATGACTGTAACTAGACTTACAACTAGATTTGATTTAATGTTTAAATGTTTATATATTGTAATTGTCAGAGGTTTTGTTTGTTTATTTATTTACTTATCTATCAATCAATCATTGTAAAGTATGTTCCTTACTGAATTTTTTATCAAATGTGACGACTGTATTTTTTTTTTTTTCATTGACTGAAATATAGGGAGGGTAATTATAATATATCTATATTATCTATATATATATATTATATATATATTTGTGTGTGTGTGTGTGTGTGTGTGTGGGTGCGTATAGGTTTGACATTATTAATTTAATCAAAATAAGCCTGCTTGGTTACTAGGTTTTTAAAAACCGCTTGTGAAACGAAAATACATTGCATACGTATTTTGTTTTGCGTAACAATTACGTAAACTACATATAACAGGACAAGCTCTTCTGAAGTACAGCAGGGCTTTAAAATATATCCATTAATAACTTAGGAATGATTAACGTTTAATAATACAACCACAACCAAAACCAGAAGATGCTTCCTGTGGACACATCACCCTTACAAACACCGACCTTCCATTCAGAACTGCAACTAACCTTTTACCATAAGTTTCATTCATTTTATAGACTTTATCCATTTTTATTATAAATATTCTCCATATAACATGAGAGTTCAGATGCAAAAGCCTCTAAGTGCCGTCTCAAATTTTCTTCTAAAATGAGCATTTTTCTCAGGCTCCTATGTTAATGTTCAGTTATTTTGCTTTAATAGCAATGAAAAGAACCTATTCTGAAATGACTGAACCTACACAAGCCTTAGAAAAAAAAAAATCATTGAGAAGAAATTTCAGACGCACTGAGGCCTTTTTGCTCTGAACTCTTCAGGTATATGTATAATATTTATAATAAAAATGTATAAATAAAGTCTATAAAATGAATGCAACTCTAATGGTAAAATGTTAGTTGCAGTTCTGCATGTAATGTGGTGTTTGTACAGGTGTGATGTGTGCCACAGGATATATATATAATGGATATATATGGATATTTATTATACTTTATTATTATTATATAGTCTCTTTTAAAATAATGTCAAGTAACAAAAAGGCTTTACAACCGGGTGACACAACACTGTATGTGTGACATGGGCTCATGCTCGTCGCCACAGGAAGTGCAAGTAGCTTGATTAAAAGGCAGCTTGTTCAATTAAATTGTCCTGTGTTATTGCCAGGGCCTGACAGGTGGAGGCCGGAGACTATAATTACACGTCCTGGCTCAGAAAGCCTTTAGGGGTCACAACAGGTCCTGTGTGTGACGGCAGTGAGGACTCACTCAGTTCTCAGAAATCAACGGGAACTGATACGACAGTGGGTGCTTATGTATTGCATTAGGGTCATGAACTGGCTTTTTATTATTTTGTACTGTTCTCTGAGGTCCACTTATAATTTTGTCAAGATTTTTTACATCAAAAAACAATTTAGAAGTAGTAGGCTATTTTCTGTCCTGTTTTAGCTCCGTTTGAATAGGTGTGGTGGATAGTAGACTCAGAAGTAAATGCCCACTGCTATGACTGGCTAATAGTTGTGGATGTGTGCCCACCTCCATCCCTTCACAAGGCGCTGCAGTGATTAGGTTTAAAATGCATAAATACTTCTTTCAAACGATCTTTTAACAGCACAGCAATATCGTCACGAATAAAAACGTTTACTCACAAAACGGTGTGTTGTTCACATTACTTTTTGGATGCCATAGAGTCCAGCACAGCATCCATCTTCAGTTTCAATCTTTCTGAAACCACTCGGAATTGTGCATTGTTTGTTAATGAATCCGCAGTAAAAATCAAGTGAACAAAGGACCAAGTTCTTACTGACGTGTTCTGAAACTGAAATAAAGTTTCTCCCTCTTCCTATTTTGAACGCACAGCGTTTGCCTGTCTTCTTAGCCTCTTTATCTTGGGTTTCGTGGTAGACCTGTGTGCGTCTCTGTTTAATTTGACAATACGTGCTGGAACAGTGGGCGGGTCTAAACAGCAGCGATGTAGAAGCAGGCGTTTGAGTTATCTTCTGCCGCGGTGCTCACACTATTATCCCTAGAGTGTACCTTCCATAACCTGTCGTTTTGGCAGACTGGCTTTCAATATAAGCTTTTTTAGACTAATGAGAAAGACTTGAATTCTGAAACTTAGAAAGTTTTTATAGCACAATGACCTCTTATATGTCAAAAGATCAAGGGAATTTTGATTGCCCATGTCATGCTCTTTAATGTCAAGTGTAAAAAATAAGGGCAAACAGGCTGAAAAACATTTTTGTAAAAAGGAAATCTGTCTTCAAAAAGACATCTGAATTTTGAGGTATAAACAAATTAGAATCTCCACAATTCTGCCAGTCTCACAAATCTTGCAATTCTGACTTTTTTCTTAGAATTCAATATTTTAATTTTTTCCTCCATTAAAAAAAATAGGTAGCTGCAACCTTTGTCTCACAATTCAGACTTTTCTTAAAAAGGCATAATTAACTTTTAAAAATTAAATTGATCCCATCACTTCCAAACCAAACAGCTTTCTGTTGGTCACGGTGGCAAAGCTCGTTTGAGAACCCATTGTGAAAGTTTTGTTGGGAAATCTTTTGCCTTCATGCAAAATTCATGATCGTGTGGATTCCTATTGAAATGACTGGATTTTGCATGCGAAAATTACTGAACATAGCCTATATTTAATTTATATTTCATATATTTAACTACCTCCATCTCACAAAATGATATTTGACGAAACCGCATATTGACACACAGTTTTTGAGACTGTTGCAAAGGATTATTCGATTTAAAAATATTGAAGCATGTTACACATTGGTATGCCTTACATAACATCAAATCTTCAAAATGTAGCTATGTATTATGGATTTGACCCAGCACTTCATAAAAAAAGAAGCTGAAACTTGAAGCTATTTAAATAATGAATTACATCAAAGTGACATTAGTTCATGTTTCAAATCTGACCGACTTCCTGCTCACCTGGTTATAATAACAATTTGACCAAAGTATGATTCATCAGAAATCTTCTCAGTTGAAATCAAGCACTGACCAGTCCATGAAAACTATCATGCATCCCATTAAAAAACAAAAGCTCTGAGAGTACAGTAGTGGTTTCTCATCAACACAGGTTTAATAGAATACAGTGATGACCATCAGTAACATAGGTTTCTTTTTAAAGATACATTTGTTTTTTTCCCATCCAAGTTGTCTGGAAACCCTTCCTCAGCTTTGCTTTAGAGAAGACGAGCACTTTGAAGAGCTCTCTTCACTCATGGCTTGCGTAGGTTCATTATTGCTAGCAGAAAAAGAGCAGTACTGAACAGTACATGGACAAAAGCAGTGACAGCAAGTGAGGAGGGCTAACCGTCAAGAAAGATCGAGAGCGCGGCCTCGACGCAGAAACTATCGCTAACAGGGGAAACGCTGAGTCTAACAGTCAGTCCACGGGGGGTCAAGGCTCAAGACCTACGTGAAGATGAAGTGAGATGTTCTTCACTGAAACAAACCGTCCGAAAATGTTGGCCCTTTGACTCATTACCACTCGGTGAATAAGCGAGAGCCTGTGACTGTATTACAGATCTGTTAGACTTCACGTGCATCCAAGTAGTTTTCAAGTACGTACTTCAGCGATAAGGGGGCGGAGCCAAGGGTTACTGAAAAGCATTACAGACTTCTGTATCCATCTGAGTTATCAGTGGTGATTAAAATAGCACATTTAGAAGACAGACGTCACATACACATCCCAAATGTTACACGCACTCACGCACACGCTCAAAACACACATGTATACAATATATGTAAGTTACTACATTTCTGATATATAATTTGAGCCCCGTACGAGGTGCTAGAGGAATGATCGTGAGGGAGATTGTACATGATGTTGAGGGCGAAAGAGGAAGGTTATCTCTGAATCTACGGCGTATATATCATCTCGAGCGCAGCTTCATCGCGAGGTCCGTGTCCTGTGAGCTGCACTCATCATCAATCTCTGGTCATCAATCCCGTCTCGAAGGCCGTGAGGGAACCAGGGAACATTTTCCGCCTCTAGTGCAGATCTAGGATTTACGAGGCATGATACATCTGGCAGGGCAGCCGGTGACATGCTTAGAAACTTCCTCAAAGGGTGGAAAATGCGGTGGTGAATCTCATAATGGACGGTAGAGTGCGAACATACATTCGGGACAGTCTGGGCGTTTTTTAATGCGGGTAAAAGTTTCATTGCTCCTGCTCCATGTTTCTGTTTGAAGGGTTCCTCTTACAGTACATTCGACATCTGGATGTACATTCTGGACCAGTTAAAATGCACCATAACAGATCAACTTCCCATTCAAGCCCCTTTTTCTGACAGGAGAGCACTGCTGGCTTTAAGCTCAGGCTTTATGTGGGTGAATTTCTTGGTTGGAGGCGGATGAAGGGAGCTTGAATGACAGCACACAAGTAATGGACGTTTATGCCCCGCCCATTATCCATCCCTCCGCCAACTAAAAAATAAATGGAAACTGATCAGTGCAATGGCACAGTAGGGATGGCACAAGTATTTCCGCTAGTTATAGACGTAAGAGGGAAGGAGTTAAGGGTTGCAGCACTGCTAATCAGAAACACACATGTGGTTTGTGTCAAGCACAGGTATCTTGAACAGAACCATCCGATGTCATCACAGCTGTGACATCATCATACCTGCCAAATATGAAAAGGCGCATATGACTTTGGTGAGAAGGGTGGTGATCTTAATGTACTGTATGAAGATTACAGAATGAATAAGCAGATAAATGGTGACGGTTACAACTGCAAATCATTTGAAATTATTTCAAAATATGACTGCTTACAGGTGGAATGGCTGGAAACTGGAATTTTGTTATTAAAGCAATTCTTCAGTCCAAATGTTTGTTATTTGAGTTCTTTGAATGAGCTTAAAGATTGAATATAACAGCACAGTCAAGCTGGTAAGGGATTTGATCACACTAGTCTCAGTCTAAGATAATGCATTCAATTTATACTTTTTTTTGAAATATTGTGACAGTTGCTTCATAGTTCTGCACACTTGCAGGCATATATTTGATTCATTTTAAATGAGGCAAAATAATTTTTTGTGGTAATCTTAAATGGATAGATCACACAAAAATGAAAATGAACACTTATATCGTTTACACACCCATTTAAAATGTCTTTGTTTCGTCAATACAATGAAAGTCAATGGTAACCATTACCAACATTCTTCAAAATATCTATTTAAGGGTGTGTAAAAGATAACAGAATTGTCATTTTTGGGTGAACAATCCCCTAACCCAAAATATTGCTTAAAGCTTGTTGTCCCTTTCAGGCACAGCACTTCCAAAGCAATTCACTTCTATACACGATGCCCTGCTATCAGTGACTGAGAGAGATAATACTTACAATACTTAAAAGGGAGTCCCTCGCTGTACTCTTCTTAAATTGAAATGTTAAAGTACAGTATATGTACCGTTTAAAAATTGCAAGTGTTGTATCCATTTCTAAATAAAGAAACTGGTAGTGTATAGAAAAAAGAAAGTGGTAGAGCGATCGGATTTACTCAACATCCACTTTCCAGTCTGTCAAAAACAGGCCCATGTTGAAGATAATAAAGGCACACATTGTGCTGCTAAAACTCAACTATCCATGTCCTCAACACCTGAGGGGCACTTCAAACTACGAGCATCTCCTGACAGCCTTATTCTGTTGTCAAGCAAACCTCTCTGGCTACATTTACACATCCCATACAAACTTAAATCTGACAATAAATCAAATCAATAATCCAGCTTGCCAAAATAAAGATAATTGATAAGAGATATTTGGCCAAACATATTTGTTTTGAACGGGAAGTGAATATCTTGGACTAATCTTTCTCTACAGGGTTTAACAACAAGCTCTTGTAGATGAAGCACTGTTTAGGTAGTGTCTCCTGATGAATACTCATTTTCTTCTTTGGTTTTGAAACTGAAAGTGTATAGAATATATACTGCATCTAAATTTGATCTGATATGTTTCTCTCCAAGGCAATGATTGGAAAAGCAACAGGTGTTGTCTGTCAGTGGGTTATGTTATTTGTAGGTAGCGTCATCAAAGGGTGGCTGGAAATGTGGTGAATGTGTAAATGCTTCGACGTGGCAGCCGCCCAAAACCAGCCCAGCACTTTCCACAAATAGAATACAAAATAGAGCAACTTAAAAATCAAATCACTTTTAGTTCTTTCAACAAATGGTCAGTAAAAGTGGCACTTACACTTCAGAAAATGATGACCGTTAACCTAACGAGGTCAAACTAAATATTATAGGAGTTGGCTTATTTTACATTGATTTTATATGAGGTTTGCAATTTTTGCAACCCACTTATCAAGTTTTGTAATTTTGATATTTCCTAGCAATAAACAAAATAAACATTAAAATTAAAGACATAATATTATTAAAATAAAATAAATGGGAAAGTAAAAAAAACACGAAATTGTATCCTATTTGCGAAAAGCACCATCCATGGTTTTTAGATAAATGGACACGTCTAACAAAATGAACTAGGTAAAACATGGGCTCATAAACAGCATGTGCGCACACGAATATGACGCCACTCGTTCGTTTCTCAATGTCTCATCACAGCTAGGTCATAATTATGCCTGAGCTGCAATTTATAGACAAATCCGAAGCTGCAATTTATAGACATTATTACATCCTCGAGTAACCAGTTCATACAATAAGCAGGCTATACGCTTCAGCTAAATGGGAAAAATTAATTTTAGAGGTCTATGATGTCAGTTCCTCTGAAGACTGTAGTGTTTGAACATTAAAATGGCTTCAATAAGCAAAAGTTGTATCATGTCTCTCGCATCAAACACCAGATATAAGACATAAGATCTGTAGTCCTGTTGACTGCTTGATTCTACACCGGGTTTGTCTGAAACTTCACTTCTGTGTGTGTGTGTGTGTGTGTGTATATGAACAGAAGATAGTGTTAACAGTGTTAACACTCTTTTTCCCCTTACACACAAATAAAACAGGACCAGAGAGAGGGTTATGAGAATGAGGAAGCTGGCTTAGAGTGGTGAAGGATTCTGATAGGCTGGCTCATATAAGATGAGAGTGGAAGCATTAAAGCAATGTAGGATCTCATATGTTTGATTGTGTTTCTGTTCCAGAACTCAGTGAGTTGCCTCGCTGCCAGCTCCCTAATAGGACAGCCGTCTGTGGAACCTCACAATGGACTCATTCGAATCCTTTACATAGGCAGCAACACAAATAATTAACACAAGGAATGTTATTAGGGTTTGCAGTAAGCATGTTGAGCTTATTTTCATCATGGACAAACAATAAAAACTGTGGTCTGGTAATTGCGCCTCTTCTCAGAATTCTGAATTTACATCTTGTAATTTGGACGTTTTTTTCAGAATTCTGAGTTTACATCTTGCATTATAGTTTGAAAACCCCGGGGTTGCGTTTCAGTGTAAACGGACCAAAATGGGGAGACTTAACGATAACGTGGCTGCCCAATTTCGCTTTGCGTATCCTTGGCGACCGTGTAAACAATAACATCATGCTCATTGTTGTATCTGCATGATGGTATGTGAAGTGCCCTTCCTTCGGTTGATACATGTAGTGTGGACAGAGATGTTTTGGAAACGCAGTGAAAACGCAAGAGTAAAGGCACGCGGATCGTTTTTTAAAATGAAAACACACTGTAAACAGGACCTCAGAATTCTAAGATGTCATCTTTTGCACTTCGGACATTGTTTCATCTCACGCACAGAAATTCTTTGTTTGCATTCGGCAATTCTGACTTTTTTCCTCTGAATTTTGAGCGTACATCTCACAGTTCTGACAGAACTCTGCATGTGTATGCGGTCAGTTTACGCTGGTGTAAAAATTCAGGGGAAATATAATAGAATTATGAGATGTAAATTCTGAATTCCGAGACAAAAAGTCAGAACTGTGAGAGGTAAAAATCAGAATTCTGAGAAAAAAGTGCAAGTTCACAATTACAGGTTCATAACGTAAGAAAAATGTCTCAATTGTGAGACAAACTCACAATTGTGAACCAAAAAAAAGTAACATTTTTATATTTTTTTTCCACGGCAGAAATAAGCTTCCATGCTGATAAGCATAACTATATATATATAATACACATAGATATTGGGTAAATTATAGTAAACTGTTTTTATCAAGATTTTCACTCTCTTCATTCTGGGTTTGTCAGACGCGATCCGGCAAGCCAAGAATACATGTGAGCTTTTTTTTTTGCCCTTTTTGTAAAATTTGTCAACAAGGTGACTAAAAGGTCCCTCAAAATGCTGCCTATGAAGGCTGCTCACTAGGTTTTGGAACAGAGTATGCAAGTATGTGTGTGTACGCCCACGTCATGTGTTGTGTGAAATGAGAGCGTTTTAGCTTCAGGGACGGAGGGTGGCATGATGGGGCAAGGAAGTTGTTGATTAGACCCTTTTGCTGTGGGTTACATGGGGAAAGGCTATCCCAGGCTTCCTCTCAGGAGAGCGGAGAGGATAGGGCACGCTTGGGAAGCAGCTCAGAGGACCGTGACTTTCTCTAGCCCTCCGGATCAGGCGCTGCGATTCCCTCCTCAGCGGCATGATCTCCAGCCGCCTCTTCCTCCGGCCCTCCTGAGGGAAGAGCGCAGCCACCTCCAACAATTGTCCATCTGAAGTGGTCTGTGTGTAGGAGGGCACTCTGGGTTTAGGCTGGGGCTTTTGCCTGTACCCAGAGGGGCCGTCCTCTTGGTAGGGGCGCCAGGCTGCGCCGCCCCCCCCATAGGGAGGTATGAGGTCTGGCATGACGGTTCTCGTTGGGGGGAGGCTGGATGAAGCTGGGAGCCTGAAGCAGCCAGTCTCTGCACGCAGGTCCGGCCCCATGATGCTCAGACTTGTTCTGTCCGTAAACGAATCCATGCGGTCTTCGTAGGCCAGGTCGGCCGGCGCCGAGCACTGCTGGAGTGGCCAGCCGGCCCGGTTCTTTCCTCCATTCTCCGCCCCTCCATCTTGACACACCAGCTCACTCTGCAAGGGCTCCAGGCCTTTCTCTCTCCCGTGTCATCCCACCGGCCTCCGCGTCCTGCTCCTATCTCGGTTCATCTGACGGGGGGGGCAAACGGGGGTCCCTGAGGAACCCCACGATGACCGTGATATTGTCGTGGACACCGAGTTCGGGCCAGATGGACAATAGCTTGTGGGCCCACCATGGGGTGTCACCGTTGTCTCCTGCAAGGGTCGCTGACGGCTACGCACAGCTTATTCTGGACTTCCACTGTGGAGGAGAAGGCCGTCGCCCCGGCACGATAAAGTAGTCTCGCTGCATACCGTTGAAAGGTGGAGGTATCGTCAGCGTCTCCACAGTATAGGGCTGGGTTCGAATCACCTGTACATACAAAGAACAAATCAAAGTAAATCAACATGATAGGGAATATCACAAAAAAATCAGATTTAGGAAATTGTCAATGGCAATTGTCAAGTGACCTCGCTGTGAGTTTGATGAACAAGCGATCTCGACCATCCTAACGTGATCTGACCCTTTTTTTCGACAAACAAAACGACAGGAGGCAGTTAGATACTTCGGTGGACCTCTCTTAACCTTGGAAAAATAGTGGGTATTAACGCCTTTCTGTGTTGAAATAAAAATACCTTTGAGTTCATTCAGTTATTCATTGCTTATGTAAATATAAGAAGAATGATCGGTTCAGGTGCAACAGCGATCTGTCAAGAACATTAAAGAGCCACCGAAACGGATTGTGTTGAAATTAAATTACAAAATTTGAAAGCTAAGACTTTTTCATACCAAAAGTAACAAGTGTCAAGTGGCTTCTTTGCTCCACAATATATTTAACAACAGGGGTTGTGTAAGAGGGGCATGGCTTGTCGGACATAGCAACAGTAACTAAGGGGGGTGGGTCTTGTCTTTGCAAAGTGTGAATTCCTTATTGTTAAATATATTAAAAGTCATTATAACAAATACTAGATTTTAAATAAAATTATAGTTTTAGGAAACTTTTTCAACCATATTTTCACTGCTGTAACAACTAGAATAAAAAAAAAAAAACTAAAATCAAACAAATACCCAATTTTAATATTAAATAATATTTTTATCATTAAAAATATATAGCAAAGTGACAAGTTAAATCACATCACATTTTTTTCAGAATCAGCAATAGTTAACTGCCATGCAAATAATGCCATAATGCAAAAAAGGCAAAAATGTGCTAAAATATGCTTCAATATTTTCGTTAAACTAAACAGAATTTCTTAATTGCTTCTTTTGATTTTTTGAGTAAAATATGATTCAGACATGTTCTGGACTTGTTTCGTGTTTGTAAAAGACCAGTTGCCTAGGCTATGGCAGAATTAGCCTCACTTGTCCTATTTATGAATCAAGAGCTTTAAGGGAATTAAATGCTAGACTGATAGGATTATCTGACAGATTAGCCATCAGCATTTAGGGAGTGAAACGGTTTCTGGGCAGGAAGTCGTGGGAACGCTGCCTAAGGATTTTGCAGGTCAGCCTTTGTTATTGCAGCAACGTTCATTAGCCTGAAAGCCGTAATCTTACACTGGCTAATGTACATACTGTAAAGTATATTGATACATTATCAATAATTTATTGAGGTGATTAAGAAGTTTGTACACTTTTCAAATCCAACCACACAGTTGGTCTGATCACACAAGTTTTGAAACAGTACAGTGGTTTAAGTTTTGACAATAATCAATATTGTTTTTCGAAAGTACACAGACGCAGCTACTGATTTAGACCAAGTGGAAGCTGCACAATCTGGTTACATTGATTAAATTGAGTCTGTGCCAGGGTTTGCCTTCTAAAACACTGTCTCCTTCATACTGAAATCTATGGTGTGATGATAAAGGGTTTTCTGCAGTGGCCTATACATCCTCTTCTAAAAATATACATCCTCTTCTAAAAATATGCACCCACTGACCTTTAGTTCACTTTAAATTACAAAAGATTGTGCCTAAATAAGTGAATATATTGAAAGAGCACAAAAGCAAAGGCTTTCACAACCATGTTAAGGTGTTTTTACCTCTCTTCTCATGCCTTTGGCTCAATTACTGGGATTTGTGAAGCAATATTCTCTGTAAAGCTGCTTTAGAACAACACTATATGCATTGAGAAAAGCACTACTTAACTAATTTATGTAGGCTTTCACAGTATTTTACACAAAATGTTTGCTAGAAATACAATCAGGGCTGTCAGTTTAGCTTGTTAAATTGTATATTGTAATTTCAAATGTCCCATACCGATGGCTCTTGACACGGACAGACTGCCATTCACCCTCCATGTGCCGAACCAGATTACACACCCACCCAGAGCCTCAATCCTCTTTTTCTCATCCTATGCAAACACATAAACAAACAAACAAAATGGTCAAGAGGAGTCATTAACCATAACAGTTAGTGTCATGTTCAGTTCAGTGTCATTTAGTGAAACTCTAATCGGCTGAACTGTGACTTACATACAGTTTCATTATATAGATAAAGCTCCAAAGACTCGGCTCAACAGATCCACTCTTGGGAGTGCGTTATGTAACACAGCTTTACTGTCATGCGACTTTTGTCAATTGAATGGACTGTGCTAAAGGACATCCCACACAAAGAGCTCCACTGAGATAAAAACGAAGGTCATATGCACCAATTAGGACCAATCTAAGACTGATCTAAGATCAGTTTTCGGCATTTTTTTTTTTTTGGCATTTGGAACAGCTGATTATTTTATACTGGTCTCCCACCATTTCAAATTATTAAATTAAATTAAATACAACATAAAACTGTATTAAAATATATAAAAAATTGTGAAAATAATAATAATAGTTTTTTGTCATATGGACTTGGAACAGCTGGGGGACATGTCCAACTATTTCAATCAAATAAATCAAAGTTAAACTTAACATTAAAAATATATCATATATATATAAAAAAAATTGTTAAAATTAATAGAATAGCTCTTGAGTGGCCAGTCCTCTGCTCACCTCCGTGTCTGGTTTGTGTGAGGTCATCAAGCTCCTAATGGTGAAATTTTCACCATCATGACCTGTGAGTCACCCAGCCAGGCTACGTACAGCGTGCGACCCCTCAGAAAGGTCACGACCCCTGTGGTGCCACAGCGCATGTTTCGTTCAGAAGATGAGCATTAGCATTGTCAATGCAAAAAGGGCTGATATGAGCATCTTGATGTCTGACAGTGTTTGTGCGGTAAGAACTCACCTCACGTGACGCCTTCTGAATGAACCGCTCATCTGTAAGTTTGAAGCAGTGACACAGAGCCTCTCTAGGGTCTTGACTGAACATTTCTTGTCTGACCAGGTTTACGTGCAGGTGATTGGCGGCGTAGATGGCAGCATCCAGCCCGCCATGACCATCAAACACAGCGAAAAAAGCCTGCTCTTCCTGATCCTAAACACACATACTTCTCTGTTAGCTTTACTTATAAAATGACTGTGACAATAATAAAACAATTTGTCTCTAATTTTCATTTCATTGATTATATCATGATTCAAAGTAATTTGTTACAGTTGCATACTGAATTTTTTCCCCCTGTTATTCAGAAAATAGATTAATGCCACATAAAAGACCTCACAATCCATTCTTAATTGAAATAAATCCCTGTAAATGTCTCTCAATCCGTGCGAAACAGAAAACAAAAACATGGCAACCTCTGGCATCCAACAGATCAGAAGCTGTTCGCAAATCAGCTGCAGTCAACATAGCTAAATGAAATATTACATGAGAAATATATGCAAATGAAATGTTGGTGCTTCCTCTTGTCGATCGGTTTTAATTATCAGCAGCTTACGAATGATTAAAAGGCTTAGTTCCGTAGCAGGGCTGGTCAAACGGGATAAGCTCTCACTGGTATAAATAAGGATTTCATTATGGAAGAATCCCTGAGATGCCATTATTAGAGTGCCTCGAGACAACATGAAATTGCTCACATTTAGTTTAGGTTTTTATGACACGTGGATGCATTCAACAACTATTTTGAATTTGATTCATTTGTTCTTTCTTTGATTAATAAGTTAATACAATATTCCACATCTTGTCCAATATATGCTCTTACTCCCTTTAACTGTAAAAAAAATAAAAAAAAGTTTTTTTTCCCCACCTACAAGGGGACAAAACATGGAGGACATACGTAAAAAATAAATTAATTAAAAAACAAACAGTATAGGTCAAGATAATCAGGTCAGTAAAATCGTAAGGTAAAGACAATAAAATGGGTCTTGCAACTTTTTATTGTATTTTATAGAAAATTAAATGCATAATCACAGATTTTGATCCTAAGTCTCAGTGATTTAATTTATTCTAGACTAAAATACTAGCATAATATTAGTTTGTATAATAAGCATATGCATAAAATAGTGCTTTAGTATCTAAACCTTTGAGTGTTTTTATAAACATTGTGAACATTTCAATGTAAAAACAGCTATTTAGACAGACTGAAATAACAGCATATAAGTCAACAATCTGTATTATATGCATATGTACATGCATAAACACAAATCACATACATCCTGAAACTTTTTTTAATTGTAGTGAATATGAAATTCAAAATATGAATTTACTGAATATGAAATCTTAGTAATTTCCTTTTAATCACCTAAACCTTTGTGGGTTTTTAATTTTTTTTATTTATTGTGATAATTTCAATGTAAAAATCCCTATTTACATTAGATAATACATCAGGCAATAGTTTGTATTATATGCATATGTGACAAACGTAATTGTTTTTGTTCTTTAAATTTTTTATAGAATTTTTTATCTACTCCAAAGTGTAGTCCTCAGTGTGCATAATTTAATTATAATGGGAGCGTTCTAGTTTTGTCATGTTGCTCATGTGGAAGAGCACTGATGTGGAACAGCAACTATGTTTATGTTTCCCTCTCTCTCTGTAAATGATGTCCACTTATGGCTGAGACTGGTCTCTGATCTGCTTCTGCCTAAGGCAAAGGGATGCTAGTGTTCGCCAATAATACCAGTAAAAGCCCAGCATTTATCAAGTGGCTACCAGATGTGACAGATGAAGAACCGCCCCCCAGAGTCTATGAGTAAAGTGTGGTCGGGAAGAGCGTATTGATGAAACAGGCTGCCATCAGGACAGAATATTCCCCACAGTCGTGCTTTAGGGAGGGTCTGTTTCATGCTACAGTAGACAGCAATGCCACAGTGTCTGCTCTTATTAGAGGAAGAATAGCCCACACATCTCATCTGAAACATCAAGTAGATCTGGATGCGAGATGGCAAATCCGTCTGCACTTATTGCTTTCTGGTGACGGCGCACATTCTCGCTCGACTGGAAATTACACTGGCAATCAGGAAAGAAATTACATAATGCTGTTTCTTCAGGGATGTTAGGTTCAACACAACTCTATTACGATGAAAAGTGATGTTTAGTGTATCGTGCTTTAGCATCTACCTTGACGCACATTTGTACGAGCTATTTGTTAAAGTGCGGAAAGCTCAGCAGAGGCTTTAAAATGAGTTTTTGATGAAAAGCAATCATGAGCTGCTGACAGCCTTAGTATTCATGGGCTGTAAGATGCCTTAGAATTTGCCTGTGGGTCGGAGCTGTGGCTTAGCAGCTTGCGTAGATCCTCAGGCATATTGAGCCCTGGTGCTCATATGGGTGCTGCAGGTTTAAATCAATTGTGAAACATTTCCTGATCATATTCTATCATCTTTTGCCAATCAAAAAGGGGATATAAATAAACTTTAGAGAAGAATTTGCCATGGAAATTATCTCTACATCCATAAAATAAATACAATGTGTTGTAAGATTTTTGGGGGGATACTGTCTGACAAATACACACCTTAAATAGGTGTCCTGAGAAATCATATTTGTCTCTATGACAGCTCTAGGTACTGTAAACAGCATAAATAAATAAAATAAAAATACTGAATCAGAGAAATATTGGATTGTTTGGTGTTTATTATAAACTACCTAAAACTACATTTTTTTCATACTTTTGAAAGCATCTCTTACGCTTAACAAGGCTGCATTAATTTGATCAGAAATACAATAAAACAGTAAAAATGTGAAATATTATATTGAAAGTAATTATTTTCTATTGTAATATACAGTATTCTATTGCAATATATTTTTTAATTATTCCTGTGGTGCAAAGCTGAATTTTCAGCATCATGCTGATTTGCTGCTCAAGATACATTTCTTGACAGCAGTTGTGCTGCTTAATATATTTTTGTGGAAACCGTGATTATTTTTTTTTAGGATTCTTTGATTAATAGAAAGTAGTGCTGTCAAACGTATAAAAAAAAAAAAAAATTAATTGCACATTTTTTCTGAAATTAAATCACGATTAATCCCACCTAACATTAAAATTTTGAAATATACTTTTATATTTAAATAATTTCACATTCAATCTTCAAATTAATGTAGAATCAACATAAAGACAGTATATTTTTAATATTTGATTAATCATTTGTTTAATATTTTTTTCTTTTGTTCTTTGATGAACAGACTTCACAGCAGCTGGGTTAGGTTATTTGGCTGCTACTACTTTAAGAGTTGCCGCTGCTGAATGTGATGCGGATACTCGTAGTTCACTCACGCTTTAATATGAAATGATACAGGCTACAGCGTGCGCCACTGTGTTTGTGCATGTAATTGAAGAGCACGCACTAGGAGCACAGTGTAATGGCTGACAGGACAGGAAAATTTGTTTTTACTGATACATGGCCTCACAACATCTCATCTGACAGCAGTTAATGCGCTAATTTTGACAGCACTAATAGAAAGTTAATAGGAACAGCATTTATATGAAATCTTTTGTAACGTTATAAATGTCTGTACTGTTACTTTTGATAAATTTAATGCATCCATGCTGAAATACAAATACAAATTTCTTAAAAACAAATCAACTTACTAACCCCAGACTTTTAAACAGTAGTGTACATTATATTTGGTGAAAAATAAAAGGTAATTCAAAGTCACAATCAAGGTCATACCTGTAGATTGAAAAGTGTGTTGAAGTCAGGAATGACGACGTGTTTGTCTTCCATCTTTCGACGCATGTTTTTAATAGCGTGGATGGAGGTCTCGTAGTACGGCAAGTGGCGGCGGCGATACGGGAACTCCTTTAGCCAATGACAGCATGTCTCGCATAGCTTATTAAAGACCAGCCGGGCCAGCTTCACCGAATCGATCTCTGCCGAGGCAAATAACATGTTACATGTTACACAGGCAAACATAAACACTCTGAGCTGCTTTGATTCAGGATGACTAAGCAGGCATTCTTTCATATGTCACAACAGTGTAAAAAAACACATACATGCACCACACATAAACAGACATTGCTGTTTTTTTTCTCACAAGACAAACAGATTTGACTGTAATATCATATTGGAAAAGAAGAGTGCATGAGCTGCTGATTAAATGCATAGTGGAAGCGGAATTGAGGACAGTGGGCAAAAGAGGCCATCTGCCAACTGAGAAAGAGAGAGAGGAGGTGACTGGTTAATGATGATGGGATTGTTCCAGCTCTGGTCTCTATGGACTAAAACTGACATTCCTTCATTCTGTGAACATCTCATCAATATCTCTGAAGCACATGCTCTCCCTTTACAACCACCTGTGATCTATATGCTGCTCTTTACGTCCTCAAAACTTTTCAGATAGTGATATGCATTTGATGGACAACTAACCCAATTGTTTTGCCTATTAAAGGGATAGTTTACTTAAAAATGAAAAATCTGTTATCATTTATTCATGTTGTTCCAAACCCACATTCTGGCAAATCAAAACACATCATGTCGGGTCAAATGTCAGATGACACAAATTGCTTCTGGTTCTCATGTCTCTCATATTAGAATATGCCAAATTTGAATATCTGGAAGTGCGAATAAGATTTAAAAGATACCAGAATGAATTCCAGTCTATTTGTTACATAAAGTAGTTGCATGGCTGCAGAAGACTTGAAATAAAGCATATAAATCTGCATTTGCATTCCTTGTCTGAAAAAGTGCAGCATTAACATTCTTCAAAACATCTTCTTTTGTGTTCTATTGCAAAAAGAAGAAGATAGAAAGTCACAGGTTTGGAAAGACATGAGGGTAAGTAAATTGACAGAATTATAATTTGTAGGTGTATAAAACCTTTAAAAGTATCATTGGCAAGCAAGTTATTTGTTTCTCAAGCTCATAAAATGTTGCTGAAAGAGTTTGCATGCCAAAACTTATGGCAAAGTCCCAGATTTGCCTAATGGAGTGTCTGTTTTTTATGACTCCATTTATGGCGTATTTTTCAAAGGCTGCATTTTTGTCTTTGTCTATCAGTCCGCCTCAGTACTGCTTTTGACAGATGTATTTTAGCATTGTGTGGACGAAGAGGCCTTTTAGATTGTTTGATGGTTGTAAAAGCAGACATTACATGCTCTTTTCTCTTCCCTTAGTCTTTTAGATGCGCTCTCTCTGTCTTGTCTCTGTGGGCACAGAATCTAAATTTAATCTGCCATCTCAAGGCTGAGCCGGTGAACACTATGTACTGCCTTTGCCCTGAGCAGATGTCTGTCTGCCACCCATTGTACTGACATCAGTCGTTTCCACTGCTACGACTTACACTAAACATACTCTCTGCTGCTGGAATGGGTCACCTCATGTAGGCCTGTTTAAAGGACTGTACCTCCCGTGAAACCCTTTATCAACTGTCCAGACTCGGCTCAAGTGGAGTTCTCGTGCTCTGACGTATTTTTGAACAGTGCTTAAACTCAACACAGATTGCAGTCCATCTGGCTTTATAAATCGACCGTCCACTCAGGAAAGTGACTGGGATCAGCGTGCTATGTGAATGTCTGCGCTAACTCATGACGGCAATAGTTGGATGTGAACCACAGAGAATTATTGCAGCCTTCATGACATGCGGGAATGATTGTATTTATGAGATCAGTGCACATGAACGCCACCGCAATGTTGTAATTACCAGTGAGGAATTTTCTTCCAGAGTTGTCGTATGTCTATTAAAGAATTATGCAAGAAACAAATTGCTGTCGGTCACAATTAAAGATGAAATGTGTAATTTTCCTAGTAACAGAAGCAGAATTGTAATCTGTTTGGATGAACAGGCAAAGCAAACTACATTTCTGTTCTCTGTGGCAGCACAAGAATGTTAAAAAGACATTAATAAAATATATATCAAAATTCCATACTATTTTGTCAATATAAATTGAAAATATATAAATATATACAATACAGCGGTATGAAATGTTACAATACAAAAATTACATATATTAAACTTTCATACTTTTTGGTAAATAATAGTAATGTATGAATTTAATTTGTTATATTTTTAATAATTTAATCAAATTAAATAGTATATATTACGAATAACATGCATTTAATATTTTTTATACTAGATTCATCAAATCGAATTTTATATCTATTATTTGATTTATTTCATATATATTATAATGATAATTTCATGTTAGTTGATGTTAAAATTTTACAGTATTATTGTCTAAAAATAAATTATTTAAATGCCTATAAACCCATTTAACCATTCATTTTATAATGCAGAGTATAAAAAGTGAATATTATTTTGATATTTGCTAGATTACTCTAAAGTATTATATTTAAAAAAACTATTAAAATTATTTCATATATTTAACTTATTCATGTTTTTAAAGATGACGTGAAAGGTAATCTAAATGTAAAAATAAAGGAAATGGGCGAGTACAATTAAATACGCAATATTGACCAATACAGATTTTAAAAAATCTTAAATATAGGCCAAAGACCAATATGATACTAACATATTGCGCATCATCATTTGCATGTCAGGCAACATCTGTCCTCCATAAAGATTGTAATATACTTTCATGTGGCAGTTTACAGTTATTGCTACAGAAAGAGTCATCTGAAGTGAAGGGGGAAATGAATCAGATCAGACACGATATCATAACAAAAAGAGGTGTCAAATATGAATAGATCTTTCGAGCTCCATTAGACCTGCTCCTTTCTAAACCAGCCAAAACTGTGGCACATTAGCAGCCGTTCTCACCTCAAATTCCTTTGCCATTTCAATTCGAATATAGAAAGATAAGGAAGCAATTCAGGCCAAAGTTAAGTTAGTAAGTGACCTAAATTTGCAGTTGAATAGGAGGTTTAAAATTGTGCCGAATGGCCTACATTCGGATCAAATATCACGAGATCTCTACTCAATAGCAAGATCCAACTCATTCACTGGCTTTACTGACACTACGTGACTTCAGATGGCTCATGGGTGTCAAGAAAACCACAATGAATCTACGCTAGACTTGTCTCGTTTAAAAATAAGACTTCACAGTGCAAGTTACGTTTATATGATGTGGTTTTTATAGGGCACTTACGAGGCAGCGTGTCTGTGCCATCCTCCACACTCTTGTTGAGATAGTACATGGAGAGATCACTTTGCAGGATACTGTCTGCTGTACCACGGGCCAGGGCTGCAGCCAAGGAAAAAGGGCAATTACTGTAAAAGAGAGAGGAAGAGAGAGAGCGCTTTAAAACATCTGCCGAGTAGCTCACAGAAACATTATGCAAAGGAGCGCTGTCAGTATTTGATTCAATTTTCCTGCATTTTTTGTATTTTTTCAGCACCAGAGCGAGTGCTCGTTTAACCGTGAGATGATGAGTAGGAGGTAAAAGCAATATGTACAGGTCAAAACAGAGAGAATGGCCAAATATATTCCAGCTGAATATGTTCTTATGATCATTGTGCATCAAAAACCTCTTTGCCAACAGACTTTTTTCTTGTAAGGGCGAGTTATTCCTTTAAAAAAAAGCTTGTGGTGTGGAACAAGGGTAGAAAGCTGAACTGTAAGTGTTAAAGCCTGGCTTTTTAACTACTGATGTGAATATCCTTTTAGGGCTTGTCGCTCTGATGGATTGAGAGAGCGAGGAGAGGCACTCTAAAACTAGCATGACCCAAATCCACTCCAGCACTCTGCCGCTCTGAGAGCAGAGACCCCGCTGGATCACTGAAAATAAATACAACTGCACATTATGAAATCAAGAGCCGACACTTAAAGACAAGCCCCGTCATCCTCATAAGAGGATTTCATAAGAGATGATGGAATTATCATCCGAACAGACAGGGATCTCCCCATTAAATGACTGACAATGAATATTAAGATAAGGACCATAAATCCTATATGTTTATACAGCATATTGACATTATGACATGATGAATACTGCACTTTTTTTGGGTAATTACAAGAATATAGAGTCAAAATTGCAAATTTTAAGACCTTTGTGTAACTGGTTTTTGAAGGTGAAATATCACTGTAAACCACATTTGGGGTTGGAAAATTATTAAATTTTTTAAATAAAAGCAGTCTTTTATGCCAACCAATGCTGCATTTATTTGATCAAAAACACAGTAAAACAGTAATATTGTGAAATAATACAATTTACAATAACCTTTTTCCTTTAATTAATTCTAGTATGCTGATTTGATGCTCATTAAACATTTCTTATAATTATCAATGTTGATAACAGTTGTGCTGATTAACTTTTTGTTGAAACTTATTTTTTTTGTAACATTATAAATGTCTTTACTGTTTATTATAGTATTCATTAATAAATCAAGTATTCACTTCCTGATCCAAACTTTGGAACATTATATTAAAAGAAAAAAAACCGATTTCCTTAATGCTTGTCCATTAAATTAAAAAAAAAAAACATGGACAAATAATTGGTGTTTCCAACTGTTGAAAAGAACAATTATCTGGCACAGAAACAGTAATACTGTGAAATAATAAATTTTAAATATATATTTTTTTAGTTTATATAGTTTACATAGTACTTTCTTCTGATTTGTTGCTCAAGAAACATTTCTTTTTATTATCAATGTTGGAAACAGTTGTGCTGCTGAATATTTTGTGGAAACTGTGATTTTTTTCCAAGCAACAGAATTTATTGAAAAATTATTTTTTTTATAACATTATAAAATGTCTTTACTGTCACTGTTGATCAATTTAATGCAACCTTGCTGAACAAAAGTATTAAGGTCTTTAAATTTCTCACTGATCCCAAAATTTTTCAAGGTATGTATTTATGTATGTTGTATATAATATATCTATTATATCTAATATCTTAATATCTATATAATATATATATAGATAGAATTTATATAATATATATATATATATATATATCTATCATCTAACAATCCAGAAAAAATTCTTGCCTTAATAAAAAAATAAAACACATGAACAAATAATTTATGTTCCAACTGTGTGAAAGGACCATTATCTGGCACAGAAATAATTGATCTCAGTGAATAAATATGCTTCCAAAATCTATAAAACGTGTCTCTTGGACAGTGTCAATGTGCCATTCCCATCTCCCTCTGTCTCTGAGGGGCTTCAGCGGCGTTTGCCAACATTCTGTTGAATTAATAGCCTCAGCTGCGGCCTGATGGGAGAGGATAACAGAGCCATCCAATAATGTGATGTCCTAATCCCAAAAACATTTATTATGATGCACTCAGTTTATGAACGACTGTCTGTAATGAATTAAAATGTATATGAAAGTTTTGTATAAGAGAAGCCAGAAGAAATGATGAAGATCATAAAGACAATGGATTTGATTTCATTCTAAATCCAAATATTTTATTTTCTAAAGGTTTAGGGTAACACCTTTTTCCTGAACGTTGAAGTCTTGCCCGACTGCAAAAGTGCTTTACATTTCTGGTCTCTGGTGTTTCTAGTCAAATTAATGTATTTATAACATATTATAATTTTAACCACTATACCATTATAATACTTACATATTCTTGGTTACAGCTATAAAGTATGACCACCCCAGAACTGATGTCTTACATCATATGTTACAGTGCACCGTTATAACACATTATGAATGAATATCTTCACAATGATTTAAAATGCCTCCACTCTGGCGGTCATAGCAACGTAAGGCTGTACGGCACCGACAGCTGATGCGCCTGCATAACCATGACAATCCTGACAGCAGCGCCATGCTGCTTGCACAATGTGGGCTGCGCCATGACGACGGGTTGCCGTGGTGAGTGATGTTGTAGTGAGGCAAACAGCCACTATCCGCCCTCAGGCCAGAACACACGTTAGATATTAGAAATCAGAGCAATCTCTAACTGCCTCACACACACAGTGAGCACGAGAGGCTGGAATACCAGCCCAGCAGGCGGGAGGGCGGAAAGTGGATCATTCTCAAGGACGACTCAATGACGGTCTGCTCCAAATGAAAGACCCAGCAGAGAGATGAGAAGGAGGCTACAAACTAACAGCTTCTACCAGACATCATATAGTCAGTTCACTCAGCAAGAAGAAAGGATGAAAGAGAGTTCACATTAATCATAATCCATTTACCCATTACATAATTATAATTATTTATACTTTACACTGTGTATATTGTTAGTATCTATCTATCTATATCGATATCCATCCATCCATCTATCTATCTATCTATCTATCTATCTGTTCATCTACATCCATCCATCTATCCATCCATCCATCCATCAGTCTGTTCATCGATATCCATCTAGATATCTGTTCATCTATCTTTCCATCAGTCTGTACATCGATATCTATCTATCTATCTATCCGTCCGTCCATCCATCCGTTAATCTGTCCATCCACTCATGATGCCTAACTAACTTTGATGTATGATGAATCAGATCCTAAGGACACTGGGAGTCTTGGACATCATGCGTGTCACAGGGACAGCAGTGTGCATTAGTGTCCGCAACTGCAGAAAGATGAAAAGATGGGAGAGAATAGTGACAGTAAGATGGGGGAGGAACTGATGGCCTGAGGAGGGGACGAAGACAGAAAGAGAGAGAAATGACATGCCAATTGCCATCATATTCTGGGATCCTCCTCCGCATTTCCATTCATAGAAATGCTCCTGCTCTCTCTCCTTCTCTCTCCTGCACACACGCACGCAGCCGTCACTACCTGAGGGGGAGGGGGTGCCGAGGTGGGGAGCTCTGATTGGCTGAGGCTCTCGGGCACAGCTAAGGTGAGCCAATGGGAGACGCCCATTTCTTTTGCAGCTGAGAGGAGTCAGAGGCATGCTAAGGATTAGGAATGAGGATTAGAGAAGAGCCATTTTTGTCCTTTCAACCAAATTGCAAAAAATACATACACGCTGCTTTCTTTATCCCCAGACTTCAAAGCTCTGCACAAAGTGACGTCTCTGTAGTAGGCTACTATGATCTCACAGCAGGCTTATGTGTTGCCAGAGAGACTGTGAACGGAAATTAAGCTTAAATAGAAGTGGCTCTGCACTCATATTGCTTGTGTTTTAACAGATTAGCCTGGTTACAGAAGATAAATGCGACTATACAGCAGGAGGGTAGTAAAAAAAAAAAAAAAAAAAAAAAAGGGCGCAAGAAAGTGAGAGAAGCAGGGATGTGTGTCGGGGAGCCTTGCTTTGACGTCATTCGGAGAAATGAAGGCTCAGCGTGGCTAACACTATATAGTCACACTTCATGTCAGGAGAGAAATGACGCTTTGCTCTCACACACACTCACACTCACACACACACACAGCTACTCACTGCTGATGGACTTGCATAGCATATAAATGCAGTAATCATAACAAGGGACATAATTAAAGACCTCCACACACATACAGAATCAGTTTCCTCTTATAATACAATTAAGCAAGGTACAAAAGGCTGTTACATTTTAAAGGGCTTGTTTGCAAGCTCTCAAGAGCCTTATTGCTTTAATTAAAACGGATAATAAGTAATAAAAAATATTAGTTATATACATGTAAATATTACTTAAAGGCTAATTGTGTAATTGAAGTGTTTAAATGCTAAATATATAAAGACAACTACAAAATATTGTAAAAAAGTGTAAATCTGTGATGATGACACTGGCTCAACACATGGCATACTTTGGCGGGGCTATCTTTCTGTTCAACCAATGGCATACAAAGGGAAACATTCATTAGCAAATCTGTTTTGTAATAGACTTTGAGATTCAACTAGATGAAATAATGATTTTAATATATGGAAATAGCCTGACAACTGCAATACTGGCTCTACCAATAGCAAGCATTTGGGGCGGGGCTATCATTCAGTTGAACCAATAGCATACGGAGGGAAACTTGTGTGAAAACAGTCGTTATTTCAGCAAATCTGTTTTATACTAGACTTTAAGATTCAACTAGACGAAATGCATTTTTAGCGTATGGAAATAGTATTGTGTGTGTCTAGAAGAGCCTTTGTTGCAGTGTGGCTTGGCATGCACGTTCTAACCCACCTACTACTGCAAAAACATGTCACCCACACACACACAAGGCTCGCAAGGGGGTTTCTACTCTTACATTAACTTTCAACCGTCCTTGACTGTGTAAGATCCCCCAAACACTCAACATCACTTGTGTGTGTGTGTGTGTGTGTATGAGAGGATTTTCCTTTTCACACACAGCTTCTCCTCGGAGACTCCAGTTCAGTTTAGCCATAAGTGGCTGTTCTGTTGTGATCCATGGTGGTGATGTACTGCCATAATGAAGCATCATTTATCATTAAGATTAAACTGTGTTAAGAATGCCTAAAATGAATATTAAGAAGATATAAAATGCAAAAGTCTGTCAATGTCTACTCATCTTCACGCTGTTCAAACTCATATGTGTGAAACACAAAAGGTAAGTTTCTGAGGGCACTCTTTTTGATATAAAAAAGTAAATGGGGACTGAAGCACTCAAGCACCAAAATGACTAAAAAGAACCATAAATAAATCATAATAATGGTCCATTTGGCTTATTGTCTGTTCCTCACACAAAACTATCATATGACTTCAGAAGAGCACAAAACAAACTACATTTATGGTATTTTCTTTTTTGTCATTTTAGAGCCTGACAGTCCTAGTCCCCATACATTATATTCCACTGAAGAAAGCAAGCTGTGTTTGGAACAATGTGAGAGTGAGTAAATAATGACAAACTTTTCACTTCTTTAATAAGTACGATGTGCGCAATATACCATGTTTAACTGTGTAACACAACACATAAATGGACATTCCCCAGTTCATAAGAAGAGCTGGTGGGTGGAAATGAGTTTGTGGGTGCTTGTTGATAAATTGGAGTGTGTGTGTGCGTAGATGACTCAAGGGTTATTAATAGCAGCATGCAGGATTAACACCAAACTAAATCCTCTTCCTGTCCATCACTCTCTCTCTCAATCTCTCTGTTACACCCACCATCCTCCCCCGCACACACTCACACAACAGCATGCCTAAATAAAGACTAGTGCTTGTTCTGGGTCAAGGACCTTCATGAAAACCCCACTTTTCCCATCATTCCTCTCCTGGTCAGTATAGCGCCTCAGAGTCACGCTTTCGGAAAGGGAGGGAGGGAGGGAGAGAAAAGAGAGCGATGGCGTCATCACGCCTACACATCGTGCTAACCCACACTTTTCATACTCCCTTCCTTTGACCTGCCTGCTGACGTCGCACAGGTTGAAAAGCTTTGCATACCTTTACCAACAAAGTGAGTAAGAGCTAAATAGAAATAGAGACAGAAAATGAGACATGGAGATAAAGAGAGAAAGAGGGCTTTATCGAAAAAGGCTGCTTTTTGATGTCTCAGGAAGTCAGTGTTATCTCAGGTAACAGCGTTACTGGGCCTCAGAGAGCATCCTCGCTATGCAATCTTTTTACAGCAGTTTCTACGGCCCAGACAAGCGGCGTTCAGTTCTAAATGTCACAGACTGTTTCATCTATCATAATTTCTGGAGGCTTTGATCTGAGGGGTCTACAGACAAATTTAAATTTGTATAATTATGTCCATGTCATTTCTTACAGCAAGGAATAAATTACTGAAGGAGAACTAGATCTTTTCACTGCCTGTTCACACCAAGAACGATCAATATCAATATAACACGAAATATAATAGAGAAGAATAGAGATTATATATATATACACAATATAATCAAGAAAACTCTCGGATTTCATAGAAAACATCTTAATTTGTGTGCCCAAGATGAACGACGGTCTTACGGTTTTGGAAGGGTGAGTAATTAATGACAGAATTTTCATTTTTGGGTGAACTATCCCTTTAAATCTTAAGAGTTACAAATCTGAACAAATTCGAGAATTATTGTGTATAGAGAAAAGATTGTAGATAAGGGTTTGACTACTTAAAGACGCTTGCCCTAGTGTTCTCGCTCTCCAGTGTTAACTGGACCACAGGACTGAACAGACTTGAGCGCACTTGTGTTGGAATCTAGGCCATCAGCCCTCCAAACTGTCCACAGACATGGTCGCCATGCCATCTGGGCATCATCTCTCTCTGGCAAGGCGGCTCTACGTCCAAATCTCCAATAGGGCAAGAACACAGTGGCCTGAAACCCATGCTGGACTGTTGCCAGTAGAGGCTCCAGGCTGTGACATAATACAACGCACATCTTCCTCACTTCGACACCTAGCAGGGGGTCTCAAACGCTCCAGGGAGAATCAAAAATCCTGCAAGCATGTGAAGCATAAAAACAAAATGAAAGTCAATATCACTGAGAAAGCTTCTGGATAAAAACCATCAAACAGTAGACAAATAAGACAAATGGGTGAAATGGAAATGGAGAAACGTAAAGCAAAAAGGAGATTAGGGCTAAAGAAACCAGCTGACTAAAGCCTTAAAGAGCATGTTAGGACAGATGATTTGTTTTGCATCTCACTGATCATTTTACATGGCACTGATTAATAATACTTAATAAAAAATTGTATGTATTTACCGATTGGCATCCACTAAGAAAGCAGCCGAATGCCTAAATAAAGTTGCATAATCTTAACTGCATCATAATGATAAAACCATAAACATAAACAACATATTACTGTGAGATATATGTATTTATATACATACATCCTCAAGTCTAATTCTGTCCTATCCAGCAGCACAGTAGGTCTGTTTAGGTCATTGCTCAGAACTAAATGCTTGTTCTTAATCATTATGTTGATTGTACAATGTCATAATGCAGATGAAATGGCACTGCGGTCAGTATAATACAAAACATAAAGAGGTTAGTCAAATGCAATTGCGAGTTATTGCACCATATACCGTGTCCAATCTGTTGCTAGGTGCTACTAGGCAGAGGGCGTAATGTGGTCATTGAAGATATTTTGAATGTGTGGTATCTGCCCAGGATGTTAATGAGGCCTGATCAAACACTTGACAACGTGTGATCATCTAACGAAGCTACCGTTTAACGCAATGCTCTCAATCACACAGTTCTATTTTGCAGTTTCCAGCAAGGTGGGATATTACCGGATGCTTTTTGAGTCATACGTTCCCTCTGGAATATTTGCTTTTCCCCACAATGCATTTGCCAAACAAATCTCGGTTTGGATTATGGAAATCAGGGTTTGAGTTGGGATGAACTTTCACTTGGTAATACACCTTTTTCGATACTGATATTCGTTTGATTTGGTTGATGAGAGATGGCTATTCATCATTTTAAACATCAAAATTTCAGAAAATGTAAGATATATTTGAAGATTTGTCAAATTTTTTTCCCATTCATTACAGTTTATGTAAAGCAATGTTCAATATTTTCAAGCATAAATTAGGAAATTTAAGAAATACATCAAATATACTATAATATATATAAACAAACTGAAAACTATGATTTAAAAAAAAAATTATAATTATAGTGTAAACATAACAAATATTGTTTTTCAAAACAAAAACATAACAAATAATAAAATCTACAATTAAATATTTATAAATACAAAAAACATTGATAATTGATCATAAAAATAAAATATATGTATTAAAAATGAACGTATATATAAAACATTCCCAGTTTTTCAGAAACAAAATCAATTTTGTCAAGCATTCATGTTGAGGTTAATCATTGTTAATGTTTTTTTTTTGTATTGTATTGTAAATGAGGGCTCAAGATGGCAGTGTGTGGATGCTTGAAAATCTGAAGGATAAATAAGGTGAGCGATGTGGGCTACGAAATGAAGTGTGCAAGTCTATTTGAGAGCAGATGACCTAGTTGAGCCAAGGAGGACGGTAATTTAGGCTGTAGTGACACTGACGCACAGGCCTACCTTCTGACCAAAACTTTTTTCTCTTCTTCTGTAATGCCACTCAAATTTATATTCCACAGCATCCAGTATTCCATATCCATTGAAAACTGATTCCACCCACCCTTAGAAGACTGAATTTGGGCCACTTTCATTGATAAGAGAGGGTTATCTAAAGACGTCACCTAAAACTGATACTGTATACTGAAAAATATACGTCAACTACAATTGTGTTATTTATCCTTAGCATATTTTTTTTAGCTTTAAAAGGGAATAAAATGAAAAAATTGGCTGCCTGTCAAAAACATGAACAATGTATAAGCATAGAGGGCATTCACTTTAAATAGCCAGACAAAAGCCTGGTTTCCTTTAGAGGCAGCTGTTAGTGTGTTTCTTGCTGTTGAGAGGCTCTCTCATGAGCTTCTGCGTCCTTCACCTGTAATATTTGGTCAGGAGAACTTTAGAGGTTGCAGAGAGCAATTTCTGAGGAGAAACCAGGGCACTTGGAGAGACTCTACACCTTTAAGTGCACTGAGAGCGGCGTCTGTGCAATGGAACACACTCAGTTACTTCTGTTTCGCCTGAGCCAATCACGCTGCTTGTGCCAAGGTTGTCTCCATGAGTATGGCGATGCTCAGTTCTTGAGGTGAGCCATGTGAATTTTCCAGAGGCTCTTGAAAGAACACAAACGTCTCTGTTATTAATCTGCCAGTTAATTAATCTTAAATCCAGATACCAGGGCATCTTCATGAATAAATCTTATTAGCAAGACATGATGTCTTGGTTTATTTGGTCTCTTTAATTCCCAATGGAAGCCTAATCCTTGCTATCAGATGTTTTAACATTCTTGCCTTACAAAATCAAACAAGCTACTGTACCTTTAAAAACCTGAACCGTATGAAATCAGACCCCTGAACCAGTCAAATGCAAAATTAGACTGGGTTCGCTCCAAATCACCTGCAGGACAGCCAGCCAGCCTCATTTCAGGGCACAAACAGAACCTCTCGCCCTATTGTCTTCCAGCCCAGGATTAACACTATAATCCAGAGATTACCATTTGCACTATTTTCCAGCTCTATTTGGCTGATGACAGGCAAAGAGAGTCCGGGATGTCTCGGCAAGCAGCTGGCGCTTCCATCGTGATTGTTAATTTCGGACATTCCTGAGAAGGAATTAATCAGTGGCGGGGAGATTATTACCCAATACGCGTCTGCTGATTAAGAGTTACGCAAGGAGACATCACGAGCGAGCGCAAGGCCACGACTTTGGAAGCGAGAAGCTCAGAACTGCCCTTGGGGTCATCGTCACTGATCTAGAAAGCGATCAAATTAGTGTTTCCACAAATGAAAGCACAGACACTGCATTGCCGGGGCAAAATAATCATCATGCCCTGTTAGCACGGCATTTGGACTGTATAGCCGAGTACAATCACACTAATGTACTTAAGCTAAACTATGTAAGTTCTGCTCCACTAGCCTCAGCAAAAATGATTCTCAGACACTTCCCCCATGTCCCATTGGTCAGACAAACAGCAAACGCACGGCACTGGTTGAGTCACTGTCGTCATGTTGAGCTGATCAGAAACAACAACCTTTGACGCCATCAACCTAGAAATGGTTTACTTACGTAGTACACAAACATCTACACAAAGACCATCTGCAAGACAGTTCTTGTTCCAGATAATGTCATTGTTTGGGTGTGTTCAGATCTCTGGAATGCAGAGAGGGTTAAAACAGTTCACTCAGCGGGGCGGATGCCAACAAAAAAAAAAAAACAAAATTTGTAAAAAAAAAAACACAGTTTACACCCGTCATGGTTAAAAGACAGAATAAATGTCACCTTGGACCACAAAACCAGTCTTATGTAACAAGTATATTTGTAGCAATAGCCACAAATACATTGAATGGGTCAAAATTATAAATTTTTCTTTTATGCCAAAAATAATTAGGATGTCAAGTAATAATCTTTATTATTATTTCATATTTCAAAACTTAATTTCTGATTAGTAATATGCATTGCTAAGGTCTTCATTTGGACAACTTTAAAGGTGATTTTCCTCAATATTTAGATTTTTTTTTTGCAGATTCCGGATTTTCAAATAGTTGCATCTCGGCTAAATATTGTCCATCATAACAACCATACATCAATGGAAAGCATCTAAGTGCCGTCTGAAATTTTCTTAAAATGAACATTTTTCTCAAGCTCCTAGGTCAAGGTCAAGGTCAGTTTATTTATATAGCACATTTAAAAACAGCTAGTGTATGCCAAAGTGCTGTACATATACAAATAAGTAAATATAGAGATTAAAAGAATAAAAAGAAATGACTCAGAAACACATAATCAATACCCAAGAAGCTACATTACTACCTTATACACACAAACATACATTTCAACCAAAAGCCAAGGAATACAGATAAGTCTTCAGACGGGATTTAAAAACAGGAAGGGAAGGCGCAGATCTAATGTCCAGAGGTATGCTGTTCCATAGTCGAGGACCGGCTACAGAGAAAGCCCGATCCCCCTTAAATTTCAAGCGAGAGCGAGGTATATGCAAGAAAAGTTTATCAGAGGATCTGAGAGAGCGAGAGGATTGCTGATAGCTGAGCATTGCATTCTCGGTGACAAGAGTTAGGAATGTGGTGACTAGATCTGCTTGACTGCTTTTATACCAAATAAGATATAAATCTTAAAAAATGATCCTATGTTGTCCTTGCACCGGTAACCAGTGAAGAGATGCTAGGACAGGAGATGCTTTCTCTCCTCTTAGTACCAGTCAGCAACCTCGCAGCTGCATTCTGGACTAACTGCAAGCGATTCAGTGATGAATAATTGAGACCCATATAAAGTGCATTGCAATAATCCTATGTGTAGGTTCAGTAATTTCACTGTAATGGCAATTAATAGGTTCTTTTCATTGCCATTAAAGTGAAATTACTGAACATAAACAAAGGAGACTGAGAAAAATGCTTTTTTTCTGGCCAAAATATGTTTCAAATATCAAATATAAAGTATTATATATTAAGTAGAAAAATAAATATTTAAATGAGGGCAGCTTAAGGGAATATATTTTTCAAACTGGAAATATATTTGGTCTCAACCTTCAAATGCCAAAATACAGCAGGTAAAATAAGTATTGAACATCACCATTTTTCTCAGTAAATATATTTCTAAAGGAGCTGTTGACATTACATTTTTACCAGATGTCGGTAACAATCCAAGTAATCTATACATACAAAGAAAACAATACAAATAAGTTCAGAAATTAAGTTCTGTGTCAAGATCCAAGGATCACTTGTGGAGAGCTTCAGAAAGACCTGGAACTAGCAGGTACAATTGTTTCAAAGAAAATAAGTACAATAAGTAATGTACTCAACCGCCGTGGCCTGTTTGCACGCTCACCACGCAAGGCTCTATTGCTGAAGAAAAAGCATGTTGAAGCTTGTTTAAAGTTTGCTGCACAACATTTAGGCAAGCCTGTGAAATACTGGGAGAATATATTCTGGTCTGATGAGACCAAAATTAAACTCTTTGGATGCCTTAATACACACCATGTTTGGAGGTCAAACGACACTGCGCAAAACCCCAAAACATCATGGTGTATCACTGGCAAAATTCATATAATTGAAGAAAGGATGAATGGAAAAATGTACTGAGACATTCTTGATAAAAATCTGCTGCCATCTACCAGGATGATGAAGATGAAACAAGGGTGGATATTCCAGCGAGACAATGATCCCAAACGCACAGCCAAGGAAACTCTCATTTGGTTTCAGAGAAAGAAAATAAAGCCGCTAGAGTGGCCCAGCCAATCACCTGACTTGAACTAAAGATTTCATAGAAGAGGCCCATGAAACCTTCAAGATTTGAAGACTGTTTGTGTGGAAGAATGGGCCAAAATCACACCTGAGCAATGCATGCGACTAGTTTCTCTATACAGGAGGCGTCTTGAAGCTGTCGTTACCAACAAAGGCTTTTGTACGAAGTATTAAATACATTTCAGTAAGCATGTTCAATACTTTTTCTCTGGGTCATTACATTTTATTACACAACTTAATTTCTGAACTTATTTATGTTTTCTTTGTATGTATGGATTACTTGGGTTTTTTTTTACGCCGACATCTGTGAAAATTTCATGTCAACAGCACCTTTAGAAATATATTTACTGAGAAAAATGGTGATGTGTTCAATACTTATTTTAAACCCCTCTGTAATTATAACTGGCAAAAAAACAATTCTACAAGAAGATACGTTAAATCTTATATTAAATCGTCTCGGTTACGTATGTTACCCTCGTTCCCTGAGGCGGGAAAACCAAAGAAGGGGAAAACCGTCCGTCGGCCCGTGTCGATTCAGGCATTGAATCTCAATTCGTCGGTCTCCTGACGTCGAGAGTGACCGACTGAAAGGGAACTTAAGATATGACATTAAATCTTATCTGTTTTTGTATCTGAAATATGTGTATGTAAATATACTTGTATCTACATCTGTAATGGCCTTTTTTGTATATTTGAAATATATATATTAAGGAAGAGGTAAGAGAAATATAAATTCTAATGCAAATTAATAAAATAGTATACTGTAAAAATAGCTGTAAATTAAAATAGTTGTAAATAAATAAGATTTATTAAAGTACACTTTACAAGAAAAAAATAATTCAGTCTTCCTACTTAAAAATTTTACTTTTAATTCAATGTGTTGCTTGCCAAGTCTTTAAAATGTGAAATTTACTAATTTCTAAGTGAAATTACACCAGATTGTTTCAGTGTACAGTATGATGTGTGGTGGAGTGCTCATCTGAAAACTGGGTTTTACAAAATATTTGTTATATATTTTTATGTTATTTTGCTCTCCCAAACTCTAATGGAATCAAATGTGATTGAGCCGCCTGTACATTATTTGTGTGACATGATATTTCCACACAAATCAGTCACTTATAATGATTCATTTCATTTAGAATGCCTGAGAAGGAAGCTGCCTACTAGGCAGAAGACATCAAGCCAGGTAACTAGGTTTTGAAACTCACTTGATAAACTCATTAAAACTACAGAAACTGCACATATACCATCTATAATGTTTGCATACCAAAAAAAGTCAGTTTTAATATCAGATGTGCACTTCAAGAGTAATGCATATATCTTAAGAGCCATAAAACCCATATTACAAGGTTCAATTACCGTGTGTGTTATATTTTAGCCCAAATCAAGTATGCAATTATTTTCTTGAGAGTCTACCCTCAGGACTTACTAATTACACACTGGAGACAATTATTGAGAGGCACTGTGTGGTAGTTGCTCAGTTCAGAGTTGACTTTGCAGTTTGCTGATCTTAGAAACGAGCATAATTAAATGTATCTTTTTGGAACAGGCAGTTCCTTTTTAGTATACACCTCACTCTGAATTTCAGGTAAATCAGTGATAACGTTGTGGATTTGGTTCACTGAACTAAGCCTGCTTCTAAATTAACTGAATTTCTTTTAGTAAAGTTAAGGTGATTGAGCTGGGGTGTTACGTCAGGGTGCATGATGGGATTTCGAGTGTTTTGATGTTTGTTTTTGAGCGGGGGTGTCCTGAGTTAACCATTTATCCTATTATTTCTCCCCTCTCCCTCGATAATACACACAAACAGAGGAAAGCACGTCATTCGTGTGGCTGATGCATTCCTTCTTCCCAGGTGGAAAAAGAGGGAAGCTGACTGCTCGAAACCATCACTGCTGACGCCACAGGAAGAGTCAAATCAGTCTGTGTGTGTGCTCAGCATGCATATCGGACCACACAGACAGAGTTTCTGGCACTGATACCTGTCCTTGTAAACAGAGAAGATTGACAAATTGGCTTTACTCTGATAGAAGCAGTCTGACAAACTGCCCCTCATGTTTAAAGGAACAGTTCACCAGAGGTGTAAAAAAAAAACATACTTGAGTAAAAGTACAGATACCTTACAGTGAAAATTACTCCACTACACGTTGAGTACAACGACAACGTAGTAAAACTATAGATTATCTGATTTTAACAGGACTTAAGTATTTTACTTATACTAAATCAGGGGTGCCCAAACTCGGTCCTGGAGGGCCGGTGTCCTGCAAAATTTAGCTCCAGCTTGCCTCAACACGCCTGCTTGGAAGTTTCTAGTATGCCTAGTAAGACCTCGATTAGCTGCTTCAGGTGTGTTTGATTAGGGTTGGAGCTAAACTCTGCAGGACACCGGCCCTCCAGGAAGAGTTTGGACAGCCCTGTCCTATAAATATAGGCCTCAAGATGCACTAGAAGTCCGATCCAAGACTGCTTTCCATGCAAAAAAAAACTGTAACGTTGCGGAGAAGCTGCGGAAAACAGGCAGAGGCAAGGATCTATGTGCAGGTATTTAATGGAAAAACAAGAACAAACAATAACGTAAAAACCAAAGTGAACAAAGAACAGAATGACTGGCAAACTGACAATTACATTCAACAACTCACAAGGAACAAAAGAAAAACTAGGGCTATATATACACACAGGGGGATAACAAGCTTAACAAGATAAGACACCTGGGGATACTAATCAAGGGGAACCAATTAACAAACGGACTACAAACACCACGGGAGACAGGACGTGACATAAAATCCAGGGCAAGGCACAGAGAGCATGAAACAAAACAAGAAAGAGTTGATTTGTGAGAAGAGCAAACACATTTATTTTATAAAACCAAAATAAAACCGAACACCTCAATTACAAAACAAACAAACAAACAAAATCTTCAAAAGGTCTCTCCAGTAAATGGATAAACTCAAATAATTGTTTAAGGGTAATAAAAGCCTGAAGCCTGTCTGTACACCTGCTTGTGCTGGTTTTTGGGCCTCATTTGCCAGCTGCAGTCATGGCCCTCATCCTCATATTAAAACACCTCTGATTCACAAAACACTTGCCAAGAACTCGCATTCACTCAATAGCCTTTTTGCCAGTTTGGGTGGTATGGGCAAACCCAAGATGCATAATTTACAGTGTGACCTGTAGTAGGCAATAGCACCTTATGTGGTAGCCGAAATAACTGCTGCAGAAAAGCCTAGTTGTCGCATGGGCAAAATTAATGTGTAACTGCCACCTCCTTCTCAATGTCATTGACGTGTAAAGAGTAAAAGTTGCTAATATCTTTGATACTCAATACAATGCACTCTGCATTCACTTAGCCCGCACTCCTCATGTTGGTTCCACATGCTCTGGTTGCTTTTCGGGAACATAAAAGTCTTTTTTGTTTTAAAGAAAATCCTGACCCCTCTTCGTTTCTTTCAAAAATGAAAATATGATAGCACAGACAGTCTTTCAAGCTTAAAAAAAATTCCTAAAATAAGAGTATCATGAAAAGTGTGTCCCTATTTGCTTTTTGAACTACATATACTGTCAAAATTGTGAGGTCAGATGGTTTTTTAAAAATGCAATGCTTATTTATTCAGCATGATATTCAAATTGATCCATTCGCTTCTCTGACATCCTCTCCTAATCCGACATTTACAAATGTTAAGAAATATTTATATTTCCAATAAATGATAGCTGTTCTTTTCCCTCTATTCATCAAGGAATCCTAATAAAAATATCACGGTTAGAAAAATATTAAGCAGAAATGTTTAAAAAAAAAAAGTGCTGAGCACCAAAATCAGCATGTTAGAATGATTTCCGCAGGATCATGTGACACTGAAGACTGGATTAATGGCTGCTGAAAATTCAGCTTTGTCGTCATAGGAATAAATTACATTTTTAAAATAATATTTCACAATATTACCATTTGACTATTTTTGATTGATGCCTTTGTGAACATGAGAAACTTTTAAAAAAATTTTTTAAAAAATATTTATCTACTTATACAACTTTTGAAAGGTAGTGTGTATTCAGCTTCTGAATGGAGCCATGTGACAGTTTTGTGTAAACATAATAAACTAAAAGTTATTAGTCATAATTACCTCCCCAATGCATATTGTCCCATCTCCACTTGACCACCATGTTTTAACCAGCATGAATGAATCCCTGAATCAGATTTAAATTCATGAGTTGAACTTGAACCAAATTAGTTAAATTCATGAAGAAATCAGTTCTGTGAATTGAGTCAATCAATTCACTGAAAAAAAGCCAAATAAAAACATGAACATAAGAAGCATAGTTAATGCGAGACACTTTTTTTGTTTTGAAGCTTGACAGCCTAAGTCCTCATTCATTTTCAAAAATATATTTCTTCAAAAATTCACCTTTTGTGTACCAAGCATGAGGGTAAGTATAGAAGGAAATTTGATGTAAAGTTTTATATAACTTTCAAATGTAATATAAAAACAAAAAAAATGACAGTTTGCTTTCATTTTTGTGATGCAAGTCAAATTTGCCAAGCTAAGAGTTATGGGAGAGCGACATAAGTGGCCTTAAGACCAAAGACTGGAATATGTAATCCACTAGCTGGCAGATCTGTTGTTTTGAGCAGCAAGATCATATCTTAGGAAAAACCTGCACAGTCACAACATATCTACATGGAAAATGATAAAGCATCCATCCACAAAGCCTCTTCCTCACAAGGCTAATGAGCACAAGTAACTTCATACGTAACACAGATCCGAACAAGGTCATGCAAGATTGCATGCGACATGGACAAGAGGCTGCTTTCTATTTCCTCTCCCAAAGCCTAGGCTTTCCTCTATAGTTATCCCACTCTAAGAAGCCCCCCAAAAACCTTGGTTTAGAGCGATGAGTCAGAATCTAAGCCCCGCGGCGGTCCAAATTATTCACAGATGACTCAGAGCTTTAGCAGAGATTGTGGGGTACATCGAGGCACTTGCTTGTAACACAGCGGCTAGTCGTGGATCTTTGGGGCGGCTCTGCTCGTCAGCACACCGCTCATTATGACTCAACCCTCACGCGGTACACTCTCCCAGCGCTGATAACTGAAGGCCACTGCAGAGGCGGACCGACGCAGCACACTATCTCCAGTCAGCTAATAACTCCCTGCGACTCGGAGAGGGCCACACTGTCACTGTGTGCTTTTTCCTTGTCAGTGTTGTGAAATGCCATATGAAAAGCTATGGTGCCTCATCTCTATTTCTGTGTCTAAAATGTCTTACTATGTACGACAAGTAGGGTAAAGAAGAACCACCGGTGTGCAATTCAAAATAGGACTAATGTGGTTTTCTGCTTCAGTGTTTCGCTTGGTCGCAGAGGTCACGACGACATCAAGAACTGAGCTGGAAAGGCTGGAGAAACAGTATGGAGGACACAACAAAATGACAGAAAAGAAAAACAACCTTATGAAAGCTTTCAACAGAAAGTCGTTAGATCCACATGCCACTGCTGTGGCCCAGCTTCATAGGCGAAACAGATTTTTCTCTCCCCTCACTCACTATCGTGCGGTCACCAGTGGTTATCGGCAAATATTACAGACATGCAGTAACTTATTGACGTCCTCAAAGATTGTAAAGATTGCTTTGTGAAATTGATTCTGAAAGATCTGGATTTTTATAATCATGGGTCTCAGTTTTATTTAAATCTGTTTTGGGAGAGCCGTTTCGCTAGAAACCAAAACAGCAAACAGGCTGAATAAAAACGCAAATTCACTCTCGGACAGCAGGTGGCGCTTATGGAACAGTGCAAATTCAGTTTTTTTTTACTGTTACGATTAACCAAAGTGTCACATTGCGCTTATACCATTGTATGGGAAAATTAGAAAGATGATTATTCAAAAAGCAAGATACTAGAAAATAACATTCTAACTTCTGAAGATATTCCAATCCCCTCAAGAGACACATTCAGATAAACGCCAACCTCCAATTGTAATCGCGATTCGTTAAACGTTCTCAACCGATTTGAATGGTCACATATTTGTATCGATTTTTAACCAGCTCGTTGTGCATGCTTACATCCCTAGTAAGCAGACTTGCCACTTTGCATTATATATTGATATTCATTATCACATTTTGTAGTTTCTTTTATATATACAGTATAATAGCTAAAAACACTAATAATTTAATAACACTGTTAAATGCAATCTTTAGCAAATCGCAAAATGAATATCCATAGGTATAAATTACCATAGAATGTTCCAACGCCTAAGTTAAAACGATTGATTCCAAATTATTGGTTAGTTGTACATTCAACACTGTTGCGAATTCTTCTCGACACCAAATAAAGTCCAGCTATGCTGGTGAGCATAGAGATTTACCATTAAAATCATACCAACCCCAAACTTTTAGTGTGACATTGATGTTTTCTTGTAGTAAAACCCAAAATTACCAGAAAATTTAAATCATTTTATCTATAATACAGCAGCCTACATCCACTATGAAATTGCTATGAGCTATTGTCCATGCATGAACAGTGATGAAAGACCAACATGTCGGTTCAGAATTCGATCCGTCACTGGGCTCCATGGTGTCACTGTCAAGCTGAGACCCTGAAACACACACACACAACTGCAATACAAGGCCCTGGACTGAAATTAATCTTCTGTTCCAATGAAATGAGTCTTGAAGCCACGCAGGGGGTCGTTGTAGTCTGAGGGGGTGGCAAGCAAGGCAGCATAATGTCTCTCGGCAGGGGGCGGGGGTGCACAGCTTTATGTACAATCGGAGCGTTAGCCTGGAAAGTCAATAGTGGGGCCAGTGTATTAAATATGTAGATGCTAGTGGCGTCAATAATGCAGATTTTCTCAGTGGTGGCAGGAGCCACTGTCATAGTACACCAAACGCCAGACACTAAGCTGCTTGACTAAAGTGGGTTTGATGGGCCAGAACTGGATCATGATGTCCACAAAATCTCTATCACGTTCTGACCCAGATGTGAAGTTAAACTTTTCTTTTTTGAATTTCTTCCATCACACAGAATGCAGAGTTTACCTGGCTTTAGGTGGCTGAGGTGGTGCCAGCCCGAAAATTAGGGGTAGCGGTTTCACCCAAATGAAAACTCTGTTATAATTTCTCACCCCACGTTATGCTTGGCTTCTCTTAAAACACAACAAAGGAATTGGAGGAAATGTTTTGACCGTTTTTGCACATCCTTTTGACTTTCATTGATTAAAACCACTGAGAAAATAAAAAATATATTTTTTTTTGTGTTCTACAGAAGAAAGAAAGTCACAGGTTTGGATCGACATGAAGGTGAGTAAATCATGACAGAATTAATTTTTTTTGGTGATCTATACTTTAAAGGATTTTGGCACAGCCAACAAACATATGTGTCCCAAAACCTGGAACAAAGTCAATGACATTTAACACATGACATGACATTTGCATTCTTTCACCGATAATAATTCTTCTAAACAAACAGCATAATATATATATGTCAAATTGCTTATGTTCAGTGATCTACCAGGGACACCAAAATTTGTTTTGAGCCCCTGGAGAGTCAAAACAGTCCTAATAATGTAGCTTGTCTCACCAAGGAGTATTTAACCTGAACCTGCTCTACATTTAAACAACAATTTGCTTATTATTGGCTTTGCATACAGCTCCGATGAATCGCCGTTGAAAACAAAAAAAAAAAAAACCTTAAGCAAGTGACATACAGTGGAGTATTCATACACTCTTAAAAATAAAGGTGCTTCAAGGTTCTTTCTCAGAGAATCACATAAGAAGACCCATTTTTTGGGCCACAAGAACCATTCATTCAAGGTTCTTTAAACGACCTCTCTTTCTTATCTTTTTGTAATTGAAGAACCTTCTTTTGCCACGAGAAACCTTTTGTGAAACAGAAAGGTTCTTCAGATGTTAAAGGTTCTTTATGGAACCATTTAGACAAAAAGGTTCTTCTATGGCATCGTGAAGCACCTTTATTTTTAAGAGTGTATACACGCACTATGGCAACCTACTGATGTGCTAGCAATACATAACCTGACTGTAGATTGGATTAGCTATCTAAAGACTGCTGGACAAGTAGAGCCATGGAAACGTAAGCTGCAAACGTGCTGTAACTTGGAAACTGAAATATGTCACTCAGGGGTCTTGACCTTCCTTCAACTGAAACTAAGTCAATGTCATGACCCGAAACTGTGCTGAAAATGCCACTGCTTAACAGAGGCTGGGGGCCATAGTCACACTTTAAGACACTTGAAAAAGGTACAAATGGAATAATTCTAGCTGCGTTTAGAAGATGCTGTTTCACAATAACACAGCATGGAGAAGTGGGCTTGGGTTAAGTGCCTCTAGAGACAGTGGTGATAGACTGGACTGTTACTAGGATCCAGGTCCTAGGTCAACTCTACTTCAGACTGAACCTGCAACTTTTCTGTTAGGAGTTCTGTTGGTAACTAGGCCTGTTAACAAGGTTCCTGGTTATTTGAGTAATGTAATCCAGATTATTTGAAATAATTGTTATTTGAAATTACAGTGCACTTTACATTTGGAATCCAAATAAGGGAATTTTAAGCGAATATAAAAATGCCATGAAATTTCACATCACATTTTTTATAAGTTTTTTTTATTTTTTATTTATTTTTTTAATCGGGAAGTGTGATATAAAAGTGCTTTGCAAAAGGGTTAATACTACACCCCGAAGTTTCTAAACAAAAATGGCAAACATCCTATGGGTCAAAATTATGGGTTGGTAAGACTTTTTTTTCAGGCAATTTTAAGGTACAAAAGAAAAATCAATTCCAAATAAATGCTCATCTTTTAAACATTCCATTCATCAAAGAATTCTGGAAAAAAAAACATCAGTTTACACAAAAATATTAAGTAACCCATCAGTTTTCAACATTTATATTAATAGAAAATGTTTCTTGAGCACCAAATTAGCATATTAGAATGATTTTGTGACACTGAATAAATAACACCTTAAAATACATTAAAATTAATTATTTTTTATTGTAATCTCACAATATTAGGGTTTTACTGTATTTTGATCAAATAACATTTCCAGCTTGGTAAGCATAATTGTTAACACTATTACTATTTCTTATTTTTTTTGTGGTTTGACCCATACAATGGTAACCAAAACTGCTTCATTACAAATTCTTCCAAATATCTTCTTTTATGTTCCACAGAGGAAAGAAAGTCACACAGGTTTGGGAGAGAGAGTAAATGTTGACAGATGACAACTTGTGGGAGAGTAAATGACAGAATTTTTATTTTTGGGTGAACTATCCCTTTAAAGGTCATTTCACAAGGACCTAAGTGAGCTTGAACCAAATTGTGGCAAAAAAAAAAAAAGTCTAATAGTTTTTGTATCCAGGAAATCCAATCAGGTCTTGTTTATACCATAGGCTTCCACTAGATAAATATGGCATGTCTGAAGAGCTCGAGATCCAGGGAAGCAGTGTAATGTAGGTCACATTACTGCTCTGCCTCCACACAGCCCCAGTTCTGCAGCCCAGGGACTATAGGTAGAGAGTAATGATCAAGGGAGAGGATACACACACACACACACACCAGCATGCTGTATTGGGTCATCCACTCCAGCTAGTCCACTTTCCCGGTCCTTTATAAGGTCACCTTGAGAGGTTGCTTATTGAAACCAGCACACTTTTCTCAGGGCAGTGATCCATATCCATACTGAACAAAATGAGGTTTAACTTATGGTTAAACATTACAGCATTACAGGACAACAGGTGAAGTGAAGTGAAATGTGGCCAAGTATGGTTACCCATACTAGGAATTAGTCCTCTGCATTTAACCCATCCTAAGTGCACACAAACAGCAGTGAACACACACCGTGAACACACACCCGGAGCAGTGGGCAGCCATTTATGCTCGGGGAGCAGTTGGGGGTTCGGTGCCTTGCTCAAGGGCACCTCAGTCGTGGTATTGAAGGTGGAAGAAAGCGCTGTACATTCACTCCCCCCACCTACAATCCCTGCCGGACTTGACGAGTCCGACTCTAACCATTAGGCCACGATTTCCCCAAGCATCTGATCTAGACCAAAAAAAAATTACCCACTTGGGTCTGTATAATAGAGAAAATAACCTGTCAAAGCACTTCAGGGACTATGTTATCCAGCAAAACCTTAGTCTCTAATTCAATTCAACAGCACAAATGCATAGTTTATCTAGCATCATAATAAAAATAACTTTTAGATTTGGAGTGAACTTATTCAAAAAGATTCTTGATACCATCACCAAAAATTATGTTTGCCATTGCAATTAAATATTGCCCCAAAACTACAGCATTTCCAAGTAAAACAGCTGGAGAGGAAAATGCAACCAAATCAGAGAAGGGAAGGCAAGAGAGGGAAAAGGGAAACTCATTTTTCAAAGCCAGATTGGAGACATCAAGTGTCAGGATTAAGAGAGATTAAATGTGCCTACAGTTTTTGGCATTTTGCTTAGCAAAAATGGCATTTAAAAAGCCATTTAAAGACTGCATCTCAGCACAAAACAAACTCCTTTAACATTCTTTATTTCACAAATGCAAAACCACAGAATGTATGCAATACTCTTAACTAGAACTAAAACTATTAAAACCCTTTTTTGCTAACCAAAATAAAGTAGAAATAAAATATATATTTTAGAAGGAAAAATTTGAAATGAGTTGAAGTACTAAAATTATTAAAAACAAAAATTACAAAATTTAGACAAATTAAAATGAACTGAAAATATAAAAAAATCCAATTCATATATTGAATACTACCATAGTCTATAATGATACAAATAACACTGCTTACCTTAGTTACTTCAGTGTCTCACTAGCATTAAGAGAAAAGGCATGGGATGCGTCTTAATTTAAAGACCTCCAAGAAGAAACACAACAATCTAACTGTGTAATTTGGATTTCTATGCTAATACTTAAACCATTTGTACACGCAGAAGCATAAAGTTCTCAGAAGAAGCCTTCAGGCCAATTGCTTGAGACTTCTACATAAGTCTCGTTACGATCTGGCGTTCGTTTTTACAGACTGTCTGCGCAGTACTCATATCTACCATAGTTTGAATCTGTCATTTATTTAGGCTTTGTACATGCTCTGCGTATTTTTCTTATGTCCCCAATTAACTTATTCCATCATCCTATGACTATAAATATGAACGTAGGGTTGGACGATATGGCCAAATTTTATATCACGATATATTTCTTAATTTAGGTCGATACGGTATAATTCCGATATCGATATGAACACTTTTAAAAAAGCCTCATAAAAATGGCCATGAACGGCCACAACAGATGTCTGTACCTATAAACTTATGAAAAATTAATTTGCCAAATCTATGAAATCTACTCCTATAAAACTATATAATATTTTAGGAATAAATAAGTTTGCACCTTTTATTGGTATTTAGCCCTTCTACAAACGAAGAAATGTGAAATCACTGTCAATAAATTCAGACTCTCCTTATCCTATATTAATATTTTTTTAACTTCACACGATAGGCTATATATACTACGTCAAAAGTTTTTGACCAGTAAGATTTTTTGTTTTTTTGAAGGAATTCTATCTGCTCACCAAGCCTGCATTTAGTTGATCCAAAATACAGCAAAAACAGTACCATTTTGAAATATTTTTACTATTAAAATAACTGTTTTCTATTTGAAAAAATAATTTATTCCTGTGATTTCAAAGCGAAATTTTTAGCATCATTACTCCAGTCAAATGATCCTTCAGAAATCATCCATATGCTGATTTGCTGCTCAAAAACACATTTATTATTATGATGTTGAAAACAGCGGAGTAGTTTTTTTCAGGTTTCTTATGATGGGAATAAAATTCATAAGACAGCATTGATCTTAAATCGTGAATCTTTTTTTAAAAAAAAACCAAATTGTTATAAATTCTTTACATCATTTGATCAATTTAAAACATTCTTGCTAAATGAAAGTAATAATTTCTAAAATATAAATTTTAAAAAGAGCTTTTGAATGGTCTAGTGTATAATGTTACAACGCTTTTTTTAAATAAATGCTGTTCTTTTGAGTTTTTCTATTCATCAAGAATCCTGAAAAAATGTACTCATCTGTTTTAAATATTGATAATCAGCAAAACAGCATATTAGAATGATATCTGCAGGTCATGTGACACTGAAGAGTGGAGTAATGGCAGCTGAAAATTCAGTTTTGCATCACAGATATAAATTACATTTTACAATAAATTCAAATTGAAAACAGGTGTTTTAAATAGTAAAAATATTTCAAAATGTTACTGCTTTTGGGTGCATTTTGGATCAAATAAATGCAGGCTTTGGTGAGCAGAAGATAATTCTTTAAGAAACGTTAAAAATCTTGCAGTTCAAAAACCTTTAGTTTTGGTAGTGTAGGCTGATTATTCTTATAGATTGAAACGTGCATTAACCAGGATAACGAGTATGAAACATGCTCCGAGTTGCTTCAGAAAACAAAAGAATAGAGCAACAACAAAAGCCTGTTGCTGGAAATGGGTTTATAATTTAAAATGCAAACTGCTTGTCTGCCAGCAAGAGGCGCTGTGAGAGCAGCAGAACTAACGGTTTCTCCAGTAACGGATGTAAACAAAGCAGCTCCGCTCATGAACGGTACTTTATCAGATAAAAATGCCATCTAAACTATTCTGAAGACGATCGGTTCCCTTCAGAGATACATTCATATAAAACACCCGCGACGAGTTTTGATTTTGAAACGTGCAGTGCTCATGTTTATTCAATGAAGTCAAACGCCACAAATAAATCAATGTATGGGAAACACTGGTAATGTATATCGAAATATCGGAAATGTGTTCAAAAATCATATCACCGTTATTGAAAAAAATTATATCGCGATACATATTGATATTGAATTATTGTCCAGCCCTAAATGAACTACAAACTATATATTATTGTGTCAAGACCCCTAAAAGCACAGTTGTCCTAAAAAAAAAAACATTACTTGGCGGAAGAATTTGTTTATTGTAATTATTATTAATAAATTGCATTATTACATCAAGATGTAATTAATGTGCTTTAATCCTCTGCATATCATCTGTCTCTAACATCATCCGTTGTAAAATCACTCTAACGCACATCCTTGAGTGGCTCTGTTAAAGCACTAGAGAAGCACTTGCTAATGACCAGCACTAATCTGGACGCTGTGTGCATGACTATCACTTCTGACCTCAACGATATTGCAATGGGACAATTTAGACCTCTGAGAGTGTTAAATGAACAGTGTCTCCACTGGCGGGCTAAATAAACAATGCCGTTTATTGCAGAACCTGACCTGGGGGGATCCTGTGCTAAAAAGGGTATTGAGAAAGTCAAGCCATGTGGCGCTGCACTGATCCGGTGATGCTGGAGGAAGGGCAAGAAGTGCGCTGGGGCAGGCCTGATGATTAAGAGATTACCACAGCAAATAGTTTTCCATCCCAGGAGATCCCTGCTCAGAGGATTGGTCAGCACAATATAGAGAGGAAGAATGAGAGAGAGAGAGAGGCGAGGGGAACAAACTTAAGGGTAAAGATCAAAATCTTGCTTTGGGCATAAGATACAGTGGTTTGCCTGAATGTCTATATGACTGCTCAGTCTTAAAGGGATAGTTCACCCAAAAATGAAAATTCTGTCATTAATTAATCACCCTCATGTCATTCTAAGCCTGTAAGACCTTTGCCCCTTCGTTACATTTCTACCACGTTCAAGGCCTAGAAAGGTAGTAAGAATATTGATAAAACAGTCCATGTAAAATCAGTGGTTCAACCTTAAATTTTATGAAGCTACGAGTATACTTTTTGTGGAAGAGAAGAAATTGTTGAATAAAGTAATCTTTTTGCTTTCTTTGTGCACAAAGCATTCTCGTAGCTTCATAAAATTATGGTTGAACCACTGATTTTAAATGGACTATTTTAATAATGTCCTTACTACCTTTCTGGGCCATGAACGTGTCAGTTGCGTTGCCGTCTATGGAGGGTCAGAAAGCTCTCGGATTTCATAAAAAATATTTTAATTTGTGTTCAGAAGATGAACAAAGGTCTTACAGGTTTGAGTAATTAAACGACAAGAATTTAAATTTTTGGGTGAACTATCCCTTTAAAGAAACATTGTAAAATTAGGATCACATGATCATTCATGATGTTTATAGAAGGCATTTACCTAAAAAGAGGGCAACAAAATGAAAGAGAATTCAGAGGTCTAAAGCCATTTTAAAAGCCCCCTTTTTGATGCTCATGGTAGAATGCAAAACACAAAGTAAAATAAAAGTTTGCACATTTAGGCATCACAACAACGTAATGTACAGAATTAAAGATTTTAAAATGAAAAAACTATTTCAGAGATAGCTGTTCCAAAAGGGTTACATTTTTGCCATAATTTACTGAAAGTATTTTAATTAAAAAATATATATAAATTTTAAATATCTAAATACGAACTGGAAAATGTTCATTTAATATTTTAAGGATGATAAATAAATGAAGGAAGTTGTAAATATATACTATTTTGTTAATAAAAAATTAAATCACTTCACAAAAAAGTTTAAGTAAATTTAGGCATCACAATATAATAGTGAATGATTTTTATGCATAAACACAAAAATCAGCTATAGTAACTAATACAGTAACAAATGCCAATATGTGCTCTTGAAACGCTTTTAAAGGAGTTAAACTTTCCTATGATAAACTATCACCATCCCTTTAAGTTACTGCTATATGAAGGCAAAATTGCAGAAACAATTAAATATCCATTATTGGTCAACCAATAAATAAATCTATAAAGATAGAGAGATATATAAGCTGCCGATATATATATATCATCCATCTCTAGACTAACTAACTTTGCTAGGAGTGTTTTCTCTCAATCAACCCATAAATATACGATACAACAACAAAATCTAAATGTCACCAAACAACAAGTTAGTTGTTGGACAACTAGTCGACATTGCATATCCCTAATGTACTATATAATGAACTTAGAATGCAAAATTCTTGAAAAGAACATAATGACACCAACAGTGATTCTACCAAATGCCATACCTGATTAAAGGTTTCAACGCTTTGGTATTTGAAACTCACTACTCTTCTTAAAGGGTGAACTTTGCCTTTTGAAAGTGCAGCGAACTGCACAGCGCACCTGAGCGCGCCAGCACCAAACAGAATGAAAACGAGCCCCCGTTCAACCCACTCAGCTTAATTGATCTGCTACTGCGGAGAAGTGGGGAATCAATCATATTTCCATTCAATTAGCCAGCCAGCAGTTTGAACGGAGGTGACGGACCTCTTTTAAACAAATGAAAAACAGGCAGGAAGATACAGCCTTGGAGGAACTGTGAGGGAGACACTGCTGACAGTTCTACGGTCAGGAGAACATTGCACAATGCTATAAATGCTCAGGTTTTTGTGGTCCAAGGCTTACATAACCTGGCACAAGTGTGATGGACAGATGAAAGCTTGTTGATGCGATGAGAAATCCAAGAAAACACACGTATTATAGCGCATTACACTAACCCCAATCTGGAAAGACATTTCAGAGGCAGATCTGAAATAACATGCACAATGGAATCACAATGCACAATGGTATCTTTTGCTCTCAAAATGCTTTTAGCCTACAGTTTTACAGACATCTTCGGCATTTGTACACACTGTCCCCTTTGAGATGAAGCAGCCTGATCTCTGAACTGTGAAGAAAAAAGACAAGACAATCTGGTCTTCAACTCTCTCTTATCCACCCCTGACCTCCCAAGAGGCACATTTAGGGAAAAACGAAAAAGAGAGAAGACCTTAAGTCGAGTCCTAATTAATATCTGGCCCAGAAAACATCATTCAGAAGTGCAAATAACGGCTACGGACGCCAATGGTGGTTTATAAGTAATGACTTGTGAATCCTTGAGGAGCGTCTCTCTCACTCCCTCTCTCTCCTTGGCCACTGCTGTCGGCCTTGTTTGTCCCAGTGCAGTTCTAAATTTGTCCATATAGACTGACGAAGCGGAGGCTAGTTCATTCTGCCGTCAGCTGAAATGAAAACAAGCTGAGGGGAGCCACACTCGCTTCTCTTAAGTGTCAGGTCTGTTCACAGTGGAGATGAACACACAGTCCTAGAGGCTTAGGGGAGGCAATGAGCTGGATTGATTTATTGATCAAATATTCCTCACTGTGTTTTCAGCTGCAAGCTATTACTCCGAAAATGAAATTCTATTACAGGCAATAGGCGAGCCGCAGGGGTTTCAAACGTTGCAAGGATCTGATGGTATTCTGAGCACTTCAGAGCACGCAAAGGACAAGTAACGTACTCTACATACTTTGCTTGCCGAATGCATACATAACATGCGCTCTTGGGTTACTCTTCAAAAACTACTTTTAATCTTGACAAGGAGTCCTAAAAATGTGAAAAAAGGTGCAACAGACAAAAATGTCAATCTGCACAAATTATTAGTACAAATTATTGCGATAGATAGATAGATCTGGTGAAGTGAAAGACAAGTGTATTTAGGATGCAAGTTACATTTTACACTGTTATTAAATTATTAGCATCTCAAAGACACCAATAAAAACATGTAACAATGTAAAAATTGGGAAAATGAGCATGAACAGTTAAATAGGTATTATCAGCCAAAACAAAATCCTTGGTAACATTTTACGATTCTATTTACGACTCATTAACTACATTAGTTAACATGAACTAACAATGAAAAATGCTTAAGCATTAGTTAACGTCAATTTTAAAATTGGCAGACACATTATTAAAATAAAAAGACGCATCTGGTAATATTATTTAATAGACCCGAGTTGAGCTAAAATAAACTAACAATGAACAGTTATATTTTTATTAAGTAACAATAACAAAATGTAAAAATACTGTAACAAATGCATTACTCATCGTTAGTTTGTTAGATAATGCATTTACTTATCATTAACTAATGGGACCTTATTTCCTAAAGCGTTACCAGAAACTCTAATAGTTCATGATTACCAAATATGGTACCAATATACCTAAAACATCCGTGATTAATTAAGCAACATTTCATGGAATTAGTTTAATTAAAATTGTAAACAGCTTGACATTGATTGAGATTGATAAATGTAAATTAAATTAAATAAAAATAAATACAATTATTTCTACAAATATATATTTAGACAGCACATAACAGAAGCTTTATGGAGCCTGAAATAAATCTAAATCTGATTATAGCTCTACAAAAGAAAGTCTGGATGTGATCGGAGCGGGTGGGGGTTGGGTGAACGGGCTACAGCGATCATCTGAAGCGCAGCTGCTGTCAGTGTGTGTCTGAAGAGGAACCATACTCTAATGCCATGCCAAGGGCGCCCGTGGCCACACTGACCCAGATGAAAAATAGCATCCTTTCATCTAGACAACACCTGGCCACAGATACATCGTCTGCTCGCATGGAAACAATACGCTGACACATCTATTTGTTTTCCTTAATTGTGGATCAATGTTGTCATGACCAGACATCAGAGGATGATCCGATGCGGATGCTGATCAAACACTGATGAAGAATTTATGAGAGGACAGAGGTTAAAGAGACAGTTCAACCAAAATTTACTTGTACCAAACACAATGTTGTAAGCTCTTCCAAAAAAAAGAAAAAAAAAAAAAAAAAGAAGGGCTGTCAAGCTCCAAAAAGCACTACAGAAATATCATAAATAGGTAATAAATCCATTCTGGATTCAAAAATATACACAAGCAAGATTATCAGTGAAATCCTATATTATAATGGGGTTTATGATCATATTTCGGTGCATAACTTGGTGTGCATACAATGTGATTCAATGTTTAAATGTCTTTTCAGAGCTCACATTCTTCAAAACATTCAATCCTAAATGATCAAAAAAAAACAAAAAGGGAAACTCCTGCCATCACAGATGAGTGAATGCCGCATATGATGCTACAACATGCAAATCCTTCCCTCTGCAACAGATATTTCCTCCATCATTGATTCTATCATGACACAGCTGTGTGGTGTGGTGTGCCATTTGTTTCATTACCATAGGTGCTCCCTTGGGCTGTGTGTGTGTGTGTGTGTGTGTGTCGCAAGTCATTTGTGCGTGGGTACGCATGTATGTGTCTGTTTTGGGTAGATTTGTGTACGGTTTACAGCTGCGAGAGACGGGGGCTTAATGAGCTTTAGGAGAGCGTTCCTCTATCCATTAGTGTCTATCAGGACTCCCCATGGGCTCGGAGGGCCTGCTCACCACAGGAGGGGGAAACAACCTCCATTTTTAGTCTCACATTCACCACACATCCCCATTTATCAGCGCACAACAACTAAACCAGGTTGTTAGATAACAGCGCCGATAACATCATGTTTAATGTCAACTAAAATAGAACGGGTATTCCTGTTCAACTTGATTTTGAATTTAGAGAGAGATAATTAACATACTGCCGAATGAAACGCGTTATATTACTTAAAATACTGCCGTTATGCATTTCGTATTGTTCTGAGTGACTGAAAAGGGGGGGGAAAAATGCAAAATGTAAATAATAATAAGCACTAACCATATAGATTTTTTAATATTTAAAATAAAAATAAAAAAACCTGTAATGAATTAATTAAAATGACAGAATCTTTTCAAATATGATGTTACTTAGAATTCCATCATTGAGCGGCTACAGGGTAGTAAATAAAATAAAATACATAAAATAAAATGTACAACCTACGATATGTACAATGAAAAATCTGGGTGCTAAAGCAAAGACTGTTAAGGAACACCATATTACAATATTGGAAAACAGACCTTCAAGAAGGAAGTCAAAGTCAAAGTGATGAACCTCATGTGTGTAGAGGTCCGTCTGAGTCACTATTTCTCTATCGATTAGCTCTTATTAAATGATACCCTGTATTCTTCCTAAGTCAGAAATGTCACACCACTGGTAGGTTGCTACCATCATCTGAGCTCTGGATTTGTAACGAAGCTTATTCACCGTACCGTCACCAACCTCCTCTATCAATTTTTGCTTCTCTTTTTCTTCTCCTTTCCACACATACACATGCAGCCACCCTCTCCCCGCAATCTAGAGGGAGCAGAACAAAGGGGATCTCCACTTTTCTCCTAGGACTATTATTAGATCTTCAACCCAGCGACAAAATAATCACACGTTCAGCTGAATCACCACACAGGCAGCGGAAGCTTCAGTCCTGAAGTATGCGAAACGAGCAAGCCTCCGTTTAGAACAAAAATAAACTGATGCGGCTAAATGGAAGATGATACATTACTCTGGAATATAAATGTGTGAAATAATGCATATAAACCACTCTAACTGTGGTCTGACAATAAAATAATTTTGAATTCCAGCACCAAAGTGTTAAATCAATCTTTTTCACTTAAAGGTCACTGTCAGACAAATGGTAAACATCCATCCACCTCAGGCAAAATGACCATATAACACTCTCCTGGGGATCAGATATTAGTCAGGGTCAGTAGCCTAGAATAAACCTTGACATCTGAGTGTCTTCACAAAAATGGGTGTATTGAGCACTGCAAAAATCTGAATTGGGAAATAGCTCTGTGATTCCCCAGAAAGACTGAATTGTGCATTTGTTTGTGCCAGAGCAAAAGGGATTCTCCACCGTAGGCCGTGGCAGCCTGTTGCTGACATTTGAATGAAATTCAAACACAGAAAACAATAACCTCTTTGTGAGGTGGTCAAAGTTTGTCAGATACAAACACAGTGTAGATCTGTATAGGCTGGTCAAAATAGGAGCTGGTTGAGCAAATGTATTAAAGGATGTATCCAAATATTAGGACCTCGTGCGATTTAGAAATTACCCCCCACATCTGAATTTCGTGTGGCGCATTCGCACGGGACAAGCGAAGCCTGTGATTTTACTCAAATTGACTGACTTATTTCCCGGATATTATGTAGGCTTTGCGTAACATTATATATCATACACAGAAGAATCTTTCTTACCGCATGCTGCTATACATGTCATCCATCTCCATCTGACCATTCTTATGTTTTTGCTCTACTGATGGTTTTTAGCTTTCTCTTCCTGCAAATGATATAGCTGCATGGTGTATAGCGATATAACCCAGCACCCAAAATACTATCAAAACACTCCGCAGCCTTATATTCTTCACGAAAGATGGATAAAAATGCACACAGGAAACATAAACCTTGAAAAAAATAATACACAACCCTGCCAAATCAAAGAGATGCCGATTTTCACAGGACTAATATTATCACAGGACCTCTGTGTTCAGCCAAATATGGTAATTTGCAATTTTTACTTCAAAATTTGGAATATTTACTTCACAAATTTGGCTGATTCGCACGGGATTAAGGTCACAGACCAGCTTCGCAATTATTACAAATTGACTAGAGGTCATCAGGTAATACTCATCCCGTGCGAATAAGGATAAAATAAAATAAAAAAAATAAAAATGTACAACCTACAATACTCATCCCGTGTGAATAAGGAGCTATTGCTTGAGCACAAATCTGAATATTCTTATAAACCACGTCTAATAGTACACAGATTATCATGTCCAATAATATTAAGAATATTAATATTATCAATGGCAAATGAGATTTTGAATATTTAAATATAATCAATATCTAATAATATTCAAATTTATATCACTCTAATAATATTCACAATACTGAGATTGTAATCAATGTCTAATAACATTCAGAGTATTCAGATTATTCTTCATGTCTCATACTTTTTTGAATATTGATTTCAAATAATATTCAGTTCATAATCAATTCAAATTATAATCAATTTCTAACAATTCTCGGAATATTCATTTCATCACGGTCAAATAATATTTAGAATATTCTGATTATAATCAATGTCTAATATTTCTTTGAATATTCAACTCATCAACGTCAAATAATATTTGGAGTTTTCCCAATTATAATCAATGTCTAATAGTATTCAGACTCTTCAAATTATAATCAATGTCTAATATTTCTTTGAATATTGATATTGTCAATGTCAAATAATATTTAGAACAGTCAATTTATTATCAATATCATATTCAGAATACTCATCTTCTATCTGTGACAGCTCAGCTATGGCACTGAAATCTTCTACTCTCCCAGAAAAAAAGTAACCACATATGCAAAATATATATTATAGTCACAAAATGGACACAGACGAGGCTTAAACTAAAATATGATACGTGAAAAATCAATAAAGCACAGCCGAAACAACCTGACTCAGGAAGTGTGCAGCTATTTGGGCATTTGCGCAGCCATTTATCACTAGGACCCATTAGATGTGCATGTATGAGTATTTCATGCTCATAAAGATTCTGCTAGGTTTGAATGGGCTATTTATAGCAAGCCAATGACGTAGTTTATCAAACGTAACCCCTTCCCACAGATCTCGCCCAGAATCCAAAACACCGCGATACCACACTGCTCTCTAGACTACACTAGGCTGTCCGCGTTAAATGTATATGAAGCTGTAGGTGTTAGTCGCGGCATATGGCGATGGCGCACACAGCTGCCGACATCTTGAGAGAAAAAGGTAACTGTGTGAATGAAACATGCATGAAATCAAAAGCAGTCGTGCTCAGTTATCTCATCGACTTGATACAGACGACATGGATGCTGGATGCTCGCTCACATTACAATCTGATAAGCATGCGATCGTGTCAGATCAAAACATATCGATAACAAGTTATCACAAGGGAAATGGTAGCGTCAAAATAATTATAATGAAGCGCTACGCAAATATGGGGAATACAGGAGCTCGTACGTACCCCATCAGAGGACTAAAGGGGTCATTGGAGAACGGAGGGTGTAGCCTATTCAAAAAAAAATTACTACAATATGGACTGCAAAATCTGCTTGCATTTGTACTAAAATATATGAAAAATTTCATATCAGAATGACTTTAATAGTTGTCTTTTTTTCCATTGTATTTTTAACATTGTAATGATATCAATAGTAAAATTAAAACAATATAGTAATAATAAAAATATTACTACTATTAAAATTGTCACACCAGTAGACTTTAACATACAGCGATATCTTGGCGGTGCACATGAACTATTACCAATTTGGAAACGCTCATATTTTATAGTCTTCGAAGTGGCCAGACCAAAACTTTACGCATGTTGAAATGTACGAAACATTCTTGAGCTGTTAACCAATTATAACACTGTGGTTCTCATCCACAAACACACTAATAACTGTGCAGGTTACTTCAGCTGCATGAACACGGGAGCAGGAATTCGTTTCCTTTTGTCCTTCGCCCTCGTGTTTTTATCCTTGCGCTCTTTATTTAATGTTTACACACCTACAGTACAAAACAGCGACACGCGCATAGTGAGTGAAACATGAAGCGCGAAGGTGCATCGGTACTTAACTATTTACACAGGTGCTGGAGACACAGGTCGAGACATTCCCCTTCCACCTCGTCCTCCGAGATCAGGTCCGTCAAGGGGCGCATAGGTGGAGGTACGTCCTCCTGGAGAGGTGGCCTCATCTCCCGCAAGAAGAGCTCCAAGAACCTCTTGAAGGTTTTCTCCTCGTTGGCAGAGCCGGCCATCGCTTCTCATTCCTGGAGAGACCAGAGACAGCTGGAGCCGGGCAAGAAGTCTACACTACTTTGAATCTGGAGTCGCGCGAGTTGGGGAGGGCGCGCGCTCGCGTGAACGGAGAGGGATTCGCGCGACAGGCGTGTGTGACGTCACACGGGGGCGGGGCATGGAGAAGAGGGGGGGCGAATTAACCTTATAATTAACCCATTTCATTCCATATATCTGTGACGGAAATGTACTTTTGACTTTAAACAGTCATATATCATGTTTGATACATAATGTTTGAACGGTCTATTATTAATGTATTATTCAGATTTTTCTGTCTTATGTAAATCATGGTATGTATTGTAAACTTTATGACCTGTGGGAAAGCCCACAGCCCCTCTGTAGTTTCCCACCAGTTACAGCTGTGACTTGGAAGAAAAAAAAGTTATTTTGAAAAGGCAACAAGTTTGTTTCGGAAATCCGAGGAGTATATACATGTTAACAAATAAATGGGGAAAGTGCCGGACTATATTTAAAACAGTCATAGTGTGAGAATATACATTTTTGGTATAAATAACTTTCCAGTTGACGCAGGTCCGTGATGCGCGCTCTAAGCCAACCTTTTTTAGCCAATCAGTGTCGTAGCTGCGTGAAAGTATGACGTCGGCCAAACACAAAACACCTGTGACGTAACCAGAATATGTTTTATGTTTAATGCTGGATTTGTATAGATTTGGTCTTGTCGGCATTAAGAGCAAAGTCCTTCGAGTCCGATTCAACGTTATCTCGCTGTTTAGACGGATCATTTTTCTGCCAAAGCTGAAGTAATTACTCAGTGAATATTCTTAATGGCCCCAATATTAATATATTTAAAACTGTCGCTATGAAACTCTGGTGGCTAGCCCTCAGAAATTTGATGCACGTTAGGCTATTATTAAAATCTAATTAGGCGACTATACTAGTAATCTATTGAGAGACTGTGATTCAGACGCCGTACGAAACAATTATATTGAATCGTTTAATCGAAACGGCCACGGTTTACTTCGACAGAGCTCTTGGAGAGAATTTTTATGAGTGAGAAAACTCGAGAAGTGATGCTCTGTGTGCGCCTGTATATAGGACATCAGAGCTTAAGCTAAAAATAACAACTGTTGTAGATTTCACATCATCGCTGGGAATTAACTGTTCCGCTCCCAGGCACTGTTAGTTCAGCGGTGGGTTGCCAGATAGTATATTTAACCCTTAACATTAAAATGACTGAAAAAACTAAGCGCTCCTTACATGGCTTAAAACAGGGGTTGGAGGGCCGGTGTCCTGCAGAGTTTAGCTCCAACTTGCCTCAACACACCTGCCTGGAAGTTTCTAGTACAGGGTTCCTCAAATCTTACCCTGGAGGGCCAATGCGCTGCAGAGTTTAGCTCCAACCCTGATCAAACTCAGCTACCTGTGATTTTCTAATGATCCTGAAGACATTAATTACCATGCTCAGGTGTGTTTGATTAGGGTTAGAGCTAAACTCTGCAGGAAAGTGGATCTCGTGGGCCAGATTTGAGGATCCCTGTTCTAGTATGACTAGTAAGAGCTTGATTAGCTTGTTCAGGTGTGTCTAATTGGGGTTGGAGCTAAACTCTGCAGGACACCGGCCCTCCAGGACCGAGTTTGGGCACCCCTGGCTTAAAAGATATCTTCTCTTTACTGTGGTTTGAGGACATGCCTTGTTAGTTCAGCCAGGTCTGCTAGCTAGATCATATTAAAAGCAAAATTAACCCTTTCAAGAATGCATCAGCCTAATGTATTTTCTAACAAAATATAGGCTATTATAGTTAGACAACTACAGCTATTGCTGAGACATTAAAAAAGAACAGAAAAATAACCCCTGAAAGTATCTTTAACTGCCGGAAGGGGATCCCATATTTGTTATGAATACACACTAATTCGATACTATCATTAAACATTAAAATGACAGGAAACATGCTAGCTTCTAACGCAGTCTGAAGGATTATTTGTTTTAGAACATGTTCGTTTAACTGGGGGGTTGCTAGATCATGTAAAAGGCTAAATTAACCCTTTCATAAATGTACTGGTGTATTTTCACACAACATATTACAGTTAGACAACTAGGAATTTAAATGAAAGAAAAACCTTTAAAGCTCTGTGAACCATGGGAAGCTGAACCCATATTTGTTGAGTTCAGAATTATCATTATAAAAATGACTGGGGGTTGATAATATCCAACTCAGTATTAACCTTTTCGAAATTGTAGGGTAACCATAGTTTCTGGCAAAATATCATAGTTACCACAGGGGAAGAGGTGCTGGAGGGCTGTAATGAAAACGACGAAAGAAATGATGAAAAGGACAAGGATGAGTGGGAGAATGTGAGAGTAATGAGGACGTGCCATTTGTAAAGGCAACAACGTAAAGCTGTAGCCTGCCCGGGGTTCTAGAAGCCATCTGTATTCATAGTCAGCCAGTCTAACCTGTCATATTCATCTTCAAAATTATAAGTCTTAAGGTGAAGCGATGTGTGATGCAGTGACACAGGATGACAGTTACACAGCAGTTGTAGGCATATTCGTACAGATGATGTACCTTCCCCTCACCTGAGAGAAGCTGAGGCCAAGCATGCCTGTTGACACATTTCCGACATCACCCATCTTAAGAAACTCAGGACCAGAGGCACAGACTGTTAATCCTATTAGTCCAGCACTCCGTCGCAGGCAGTTCTTCAATCATGATCTGTTCATGTGTCTAGAGCAATGCGAGGTTAAAAACGAAAGGTTCAGGAAATGTCAGTTCTTCGTGCACCAGGAGTCTGGCACATAACCTAACCTGGCCCCAGCCAAGGAAATATGAGGTGAAGTGCTCATATTTTATCTTTGTGTGTCTGGCGATTGGGACTGATGTGGCTTTCCCAGTGTATATTTCAAGTAAGCGAATGGAGAGCAAGAGTGATGAACCTCACACATATACGCTGGGAGTGAACGAACCTGGATGATATACTGATATTGAACTGGCACAATATTGCTGCGGCTACGTTATTAATGTTTCTTGGAGGTGAATGTGAGCGGTAAACTCTTTCTCTATACTGTCACTCATGCATAAATCACGGCAGAAAGTCATTCTGATGTGGCCTGTGCAACACAATGTACACAACAAAACCCTCTCACTGGGATCATTAGGGCCAAATTATTCAATACACTATTACAAATTTAGTTAATTGCATATTATGGCACAAAGTTTGGGCCTGTGTGAATTAGGTGACATGATTAATGACTGGCGATTGTCAATTAGTTTGACTAATCACTAGCACTTGAAGCAGAACAAAAACAATTTTGCATATATTATATATAGAATATTAGCCAAGTAAAGTGTTGAAGAATAATGAACACCAAGAATAGCTTTTAATATTTTTATAAATATATGGTCTTTAACCTGGTCCATCAACCAATTTAAGTTGGAAAGTTTTGGTCACTTTGGAATAGGTTTGCATTTTCAGTGTTTCCACCTGAATTGTAACATTGTCTGGTGGGAAATATTGGATGCACTAATTGATCCACTAATACCACAAACAATCAATATACTGTAATTTAGTCAATAATAATCCAATAACTAATCCTCCTTAATTGTGTTTTTATATAATATATACATATCTGTACATTCCTGCTATGATGTTTTCTTTTTCTCTTAGCACATTTCGAGTTTTGAAGTGGTTTCCTACTGCTTTGAAAAGCGAAATGGTCTGCAATACATCCTCAAGACCGATCCTCCATTCGTGGGTGTTTGCTGTGGTTTCCTGAAGGAGATGAGACTGCAGATGTAGCAGGTGTAGGTCTAGGTTCATCTGGGGCATCCCTAAAACCGTGGACCATGTTACTGTGTGTGTGTGTATCAGGGTTATTATATTTAACTAAAATTAAAACCTTTCAAATGTTGAGGACTTAAAATAAATGTTAACCATAATAAAATAAACTATTAAACAACTTAAAACGATAAAAATATTTATTATATTCGTTTAATTTAACTTTTAATTTAAGTACTAACTAAAATTAAACTAAAACTAATAAATAAAATAAAGAGAAAATGTAATAAAAAGGGGGACGCATGTTCAAATTAGAAATAGTGATTAAAAATAGAATAGAAAAAACACTAACAGAGCCACTACTTAAACTTTAAAATTAAATTGTGCAACCAAAATATAAAATAAAATTCAAATAAAATTAAAAACAACCTGTAATAGTATATCCCAATAATACTAAAATAATAACGTAGTGTGTCGTGTGTATATATAACATAGGTATGGTCTGGATATATACATGTATAGGGGGAAATGTTATGTAAATCATATTATATATATAGTTATATATGTACAGACACAGTATTATATGTACAGACACACTCTTGTGATATACCTTTATACATTTTCCTTACATTACATATAGATATATTTTCCTTATATCTTCCCCACTGTTAAACTTACTGTGATTTGATATTGAATTGTGGCTTCCATTTGACTTGGGGACTTGTACAGGGAGGCGAGCCTAAACACAGAGTGAACAGGGGAGAAAAGCATAAAATGACTTCATTGCAGAGTGCACATTCTCTCCCTCTCTGACCTTGTCTGCTCGGTTTAAAAAGCAAGAGGGTCTGCGGCAATTCAAATGCAGGGAGGCTGAACTGTACAGCCAGCGGGAAGACCTTCAACTTTATGGCAAGAGACGAGAAGGCATGATGGAGATGCTCTCTGTGCATCTCTGCTGCCTGCTGCTACAGAGTAATAGACTGGCAGGTATGCAGGATGCATTATGAATAAGGTCTGGCTACAAAAGGCAAAGCAAGCTACTTGTTCAAAGTGATTCATTTCATCACCCACGGAGGTGAAGGGTAAAGAGTTTATGCAACATACTCTCGCTCGCTCTCTCTCTCTCTCCAGAAGACACATTTGGCTGAGAACCCCACAGATGTTGGCTTTGATTTTCTAAAGCCACATTTAGCTGTGTCAGGTTGAGTGGACTTAAAAGACTAAATCCAGCAGAAAAAAACACAATAAACACCTTCCCACACAATTAGCAAATTAAAAGTGTTTGTGTTTACCTTTGCAGTCCCTCCCAGTGCAGGATGAGCCTCTGCGTCGCAGCATGACCCCAACTCTCACCTGAAGTGTGAATTTTAATTGTTATTATGTTGGTGAATATGTAAATAGAAAACCCTGCATGAATGCATTAGTATCTGTTATGTCCTACCTAATGCAGGAACCAGCTTAGATTGGCCATTTGAAACTCTTGTCGTCATCTGATTGGTCAAAACAACCTAAGAGCACATGGTAACCAAATGTAATTAATTTTTATAAAAATGTATGTATAAACAGTATATGTATATATATGTGTGTGTGTGTGTGTGTATATATATATATTTATTTATGAACATATAAGTACAGATAGTGATAGGACCAGCGTTTATTGTAGTATATTGATATGCTATTATCAGTTTTTGTAAATATTTTAAATTGATTTTAATTACTATTATGTTCTGTTTGTTGGGTATGTTTTGCATTTTTGTGTGTGGGGAGCTATTTTTATTATGTGTTTTTTATGCATCTATCATTTTTATACATTTTAGTTATAGTTTTAAAGTTTAAATTTATAGTTAGTTAGTACGTAAATAAATAAATTCAGGTCCAATTAAATGGAAAAATGAGAAATATGCCGCTGTTTTGGCAACTAGCTTGGAATAATAATAAACCATGTTTTTAAGGTTTGAAAACAAATCATTACTTTTAAACAAAATAGTATTTATTTTAATTAATTATTATTTAATTTACCCAACAAAATGTGAGGTATTTTCTGCAAAAAAAAGAATTAAATATAATTCCAATCAAATATCCCCCTGAGCAAAACACACACACACACGCATCGATCATATGTAGTGTAGTTTATTAATATATATATATATATATACAACACACACATACACACACACAAATATATATATATTAAATTACTTTTTATTAAATATTAGATATTTTTTTAACCAAATATAAATATTCTGCAAAAAAATAATAATTAAATTGATTTGTCTGCTATTCTTTGTTTCAGTAGTAAGATTTACTGAGTACCGCTACACTATGTTGTGTTGCTAGTTGGATGAGCTGCTGGGCAAGGCCATTTAGGAGACGAGTCCTCTGAGAAAGATCCTCAAAGTCATGCCGGAATGGAAAGGCGATGCTGTCGATCACTATTAACCTCACCTATGAATGGATGATACAACAACATGTCATTTATAAGCATGTAATTAGCAGTACTGTAATAACACATTGCTGAAAGAGATGTCCTTAGCAGCAGTCCTGATTATTAATTTTCACCTCGGGATGCTCAGAAAGGAAGTCAGGTAGGAGGTAAACCTCAGCTAACAGCTCTACATAGTCATGGCAACGGACCAAGAAGATGTTTGAGAGGATCTTCTCGACAGTAAGTTCCTCTAAAGCCTGTCTCTGTTCTAAGAGGAAAAGCAAAGACAGATTATTTGACAATTATACATTTTGTCTCATAAATGAATTCAAGTGGGTAAAGTTGAACAATATTAGGCCTGGAGAGCTCATAAAGCATTTTTTCCCTGAATATACGTACATTTAGGCATCCCAACTTATCTTAAATACTCAAATCAGACCTGTATCCTCTGCCAGGAGGGTGCAGTGCTGCACGGCTGCCTCTGCCATATCAGCAACCCGCTGCACTAAGAAACTCCCTTCTGTGTCTATATACAGTGCCTTTCCTCCCAGACCTCCAAAACACACAGGAATCTGCACATCCACAGCCAGCTGCATGCTTTAAAATGGAGAAGAAAAAAAACCCGTATCTTTTATGAAAATGATGAAGACATTTTTAGGGCACATAGCACTTTTGAAATATATGTGCCACATATTACCAAGAAGTTGAATTTAGGATGCACTATACATTTTATAATACATTTCCTCTCATACCACAGCTGAGTCTTTCCGACACCAGGGGCCCCGCAGATCTCGGTGGTCTTTCCCACAGGCAAGCCCCCTCCGAGGGCATCATCCAGGGCCGAGCAGAATGTCACAATGCTCCCCAGAGCCTGCTCCTGGTGCAGGAGATCCAGAGCTGTTAGGCTCTCTGTTGCTGCCCTCTGCTGGTGAGGCTGGCCATCATCCCTCAACATCTGCAACACCTCCACTGCCTCCTCCTGAGAGATACCTGCCTCTGTGAACGAAACAAGATATACCGGATACAACTAAAATGTGATTAAATATACTTTTCTAGTAATCTGTGATTGTTGTAAGGCGGCAAGAAAGGTATTTTCCAATCCAAACAAGACTTGTTGATGGGTAAATAAACACCTTTACAGAGCTGAAGAGGACGCATGTCAGTCAAGTCTGACGCCACTTGGAAACCCGCGTTGATGAGCTTCACCTTCACTGAGGGCGCCAGAGGGAGGCTGGGCACAGTCCTGTGCATTTTACTAGCGCTGACACTGACAAAAACCAGGCCGAAATGCCGTTTTAGACTCGGTTGTCGGTTCTATGCCAGTTTAGGACAGATTACAACAAATTCTAGCCATTCGAAAATATCTTTCTTTGGGTGGACACACTCAAATCACTCTTTGAAGAATTTACCATCGAAGGAATATTTTTATGAAATCAAAATATAAACATATGAGGACTTATGTTTCTTCATATATTTTTTTTCTTCCCTTTGATACTCCCTCCAAAACAAGAAACGACGCGGAACGGGAAAATACTCTTCAAAATAAAAGTCCCAAGACGACGCCATTGACACGTTTTAGTATGCGATTATATTCCGTTTATTTATTGCATGTAAAATGCAGTGCTGGGGAGTAACTAGTTACATGTAACGGATTTAAGTAATTTAATTACAAAATAAATGTAACTTTAATCAGTTACAGTTACTGAGAAAAAAAAAAGTGTAATTAAATTACAGTTACTTATGAAAATGTTAATGATTGCAAAGGGGGATACATCTGAATATTTTCACACACATACAGATATGATTGATTTATTTCCCAAATTGCATTCAGATTGCATTGAGACACCAATGTTTCAGGACTAACCCTAACCCTAACCCTGCCTGATTTAAATGTTTCAAAATGATTATCAGTTTACACAAATTTAGAAAAAACTAATAGAAATTTAAATTGAGAAAAGTATCAAAAAGTAATCCATGTAATCGCACACTACTGTAAAATAAAGTAATTGAAATAGTTACGCTACTTATTACATTCTAAATAGGGTAACTTATAATCTGTAACCTATTACATTTCCAAAGAAACCTTCTAAAAATGTAAGATGATATAGTGATATATATTGTAAGAGCCGGAGGGGGATAGAGGAAAAAAAGAATGCTACAAAATTATTGAATGGCTCTATTTATTATTGTTATTATTATTATTTAATTTTATATTTATATACATAGGGACAATACGAATTTAGCATAATAATTTTATTACATATAATATTTACTATTGTCTTAATCGTTATTGTATTATTTAACTTATTTATATACTTTATATACTACATATGCTTTAATTTTTGTTTGCATTTATTGTAATGTAACTCACTTTGTAAAATGCCGTTGATTATATACATTTCTCTTGGTATTGTTTATGTTATGCATATCATCATAATAAATAAATAAAAACAATGTTCACAAGTACATAGCAAATATATTATATCGCTACTAATTCAGAAATTAGCTAAAGAAAACCATACAATCTTAGCCATTAAATCTTGCTAGCACGATAATTTCAGTCCGGTTCTTACTTAATAATGTTCCACAACTGAGCCTGCTATTTTATCTCGAAAACATGATGTGAATGTGAACCAACCACTGCGATTATTACAACGCCAAACTGCACTGTCCCTTATCCCGCCCTGTACTTCTGACGTGTGTTTACAAAACAAAAGCACTCCATTGCAAGAAAAAAATGTACATCGACATTTCGTAAAGGTAAACATGTTATATAAACGCCCTATAGCAGCTTAAATTGCGTTTGGTCTTCGTAACTATATATTGTTAAGTCGGTATTTTATTGTAAGCTGTTTCAGTCAGTCTGAAGTGGCGCAGCTCAGCGCTTTTTAGAAGCAGAGGCGCTTGAATGTGTTTGGATACGTGCCTATTTGACACAACTGAGCTCAGTTCAACATATCATTCTAAAGTCGTTTGGTTTTAATAACTGTAGAAGCTTATTATAGACCATCATGAACTGTCGATCAGAAGTCCTGGAGGTGTCAGTGGAGGGCAGGCAAGTGGAGGAGGCCATGCTGGCCGTCCTGCACACGATCCTCCTGCACCGCAGCACAGGTAAATTTCACTATAAGAAAGAGGGCACGTACTCCATCGGCACGGTGGGAACTCAAGACGTGGACTGCGACTTCATCGACTTCACATTCGTGCGAGTGTCTGCTGATGAGCTGGACAGGGTTATCAGGAAAGCGGTAGCCGAGTTTAAGGTACTTCTGATCACATTATTTCATATACGAGATATATTTGAATAGATTATTAGGCTGTATTTCACTATAAAGGTGCTCTATTTGGATATTGTACCATGGTATTACCCTACTTTATCATTTAACTTTAAACACTTTTTGTTAGGAGGTACGTTTTATACTTTATTATGTCTTTCCATTCAATTCATTTCCTCAGTACTTCTTCAATTTTGGTTATTCTCCTTTCTTTTCATTTTTTCCCTTTTGTGTTAATAACACCCAGCACCAAAAGATAAAGGCACACAAATAAAGGCATTAAATAAACAATAAGTAGATAGATAAGTATTTTACATCTCCAAAGGAAAAATGAACTTCTATTTACGTGTTATATTTCTACCATGCACTTAAGCACACCTGTAAGACATAATACATAAAAATAATCTGTTATATATAAAGCCTTTTATTTAAAAATGTATAGATCTGAATTCACTGTTTATGCGTGTGTGTATATATATATATATAGCGAGAGAGAGAGAGAGAGACGAGAAAGAGAGAGAAATATATAAATATTATATGGTCAAAAAAGTATTGGGACACCCCCGTCTAATGCACAGGTGTGCCTTTAAATGCAGGCCGTGAGCCAAAAATTCATCACCAAACACCAATGACTTAAAGGGGTCATATGATGCTATTTTAAAGATCATTATTTTGTGTATTTGGTGTAACAGAATATGTTGACATGCTTTAATGTTCTAAAAACACATTATTTTTTAAATACTGTACATTATTGTAGGTCCTCTATGCCCCGCCTCTCTCAAACACGTCGTTTTCAACAAAGCCCCCCCCTCCTTTGACAAGCGCAGTCGCTCTGATTGGCCAGCTGACCCAGTGCATTGTGATTGGGCGAACACCACAAGCACGCGTCGGAAATGTAACGCCCCTTACCATAATTGCAGCTTCAGCTTTCAAAGTAAATATCAAGACATTAATAATGTTGTTAGTTTTACCATCAGTTCAAGACCGAAAGAGGAACAGAGTCTTGTGACAGACACAGTGAATGATGCATTACACAAGCCGCGGTTAAGACAGCTGAGTGCTATGATTTCTGACAGGCAGTTCACTCTCCTGTGATGTGACACTGTTCCCCTCACACACACACACAAAAACACACACACGCACGCACACACACACACGATGCGCAAAACTATGCATTTGAACAGTTAATAGCAAATATTTAAACTAATAACAGAACATACTTACAGTAGCTGATTCAGATGCGCCAGATTGTCATAGCAAAGTCGGAATTGACCCTTTTTTTTTCTTTTTTTTTTTGTGCACAGCCATCCTTGTACTCTTCTAGGTTCAAAAAAGTGTCGTCCATTAAATGCGTTGCACAAATTCGAACATCTAGGTTGTGCTATTCTGTTGTAAATAAACCAATGATTCCTAATTGCATCTACTTTCAGAAGGCCAAATAAAGGGCTTTTGCTTTCGCACTGAAACACACAACATCTCACTGACATGGCTGCATCAACACTAACTACGGTTACTGAAACCACACCTTCTTTCTCTGCGTGCACATTTGGGTGGCATTATGCTAATTTTCCACATAGTGATGTAGACATGTGGGGGTGTTAGAACAAGCCATTTTAGGAATGGCGTGGCTGACTCTTTTATAAAGAATTGTAAAGAATAAAGAATATCTCTTTGGATTGAGACCTTTAGTCTTTGCAACTTTACAGTCTTCTTTATGCACCAAGAGTTTTAACACTCTAAAGAGAAAGGAAAACTGAAATCGCATTCATATGACCCCTTTAATTTAAATATTGTTTGTGCGAACTATGATAGCATGAAGATTACTGGAAAAACAAATATGTACATACATAGTATATATCCGTACACTATAGGACAAAAGTAACATTAAGTTATTTAAAAAATGTATTTACACTATACCTGACTAAAAGAAAAAAAAAAACAATAAAACACATAATAATAATATAATAATAGACTGAATAATAATACAATTATTCACCTAATAAATTTATATCCCAAACCTTTCAATAATGTAGCAAGTTCTAGCAATGTTCTTACACGTTTTGTAACCACAACCTTATTTCTACCCAGGATGCTCTTGGTAATTCTGGGAGTGATGGCATGGGTCAGATCTCTTTGGAGTTCTACCAGAAGAAGAAGTCACGCTGGCCCTTTTCAGACGAATGCATCCCGTGGGAGGTCTGGAGCATCAAGGTGAACGTGGTGAACCTGGCCAACGAACAGGAGCGTCAGATCTGCAGGGAGAAGGTTGGCGAGAAGCTCGGCGAGAAAGTCATCAACATCGTGGAGGTCATCAACCGTCACGATTACCTTCCCAAGATGCCCACGCAGTCGGAAGTGGACAATGTGTTCGATACGAGTTTGAAAGACGTCCAGCCGTATCTGTACAAGATCACGTACCAGATCACTGATTCTCTGGGCACGTCAGTGAGCACTACCATGAGGAGGCTGATCAAAGACACGCTGGCATTGTAAAGGACAGTGAAACAGCTGAAGCCAGATGCTTCTTGGATGTTTATGATGATCATGTCAAAATAGAAAATCGCATTACATTGTTCCTGAATGGGATTTACACTTTCCCTGTATAATAATGGTATACACTATCTTTATATCAGCTAATTCAAGCAAGAATATTATTGTAACTTGTTTTTTTTTTTAAATAAAATCGAATTAGGTTACCTGAATTATATTGTTCGGAATTTGTTTGTCTGAATTTTTGCTAGCCTGATAAACATTAATTTAAGGACCGTGTGTGTTAGCTTCCTTGAAAAAAAGTGTTCGAACAAATGCAAAATATTTGATAAATATCAGCATTAGGCCACAAGTAAGTGTTCTTTTCAAGCATTAATTCAAAAGCTAATTAAGAACATTAATGTCTATTCAATTAAAAACAACAAAAATATGTAATGCATAATTGTGAGGACTCCCATTTTTCTTCTCGAAGTTAAGTATTCTTATTTTAAACAACATTTGAGTTTTTATTTTAGGAACAAAATGTATAATATATACAAGTGTCTGTAAATTTTGTAACTTGCATGGTCTCCAAATCAGAACACAAACAACAGTATTACACAGTATTGATATTTATTTTAGAAAGCAAGCACAGAAAACAGTAGAAAATGCTTTAACATAGAAACTGATACAGTTTTTAAAGCCACATTAGAACAATTCAAGTGCTTACAAATATTAGTTATTGCAATGATACCACAAGAATACCAAAAAAGATATACTTTTCATAAAACAGAGAAAATTTTGTATGTGTTGTACAAACAAAGACCATAAAAATGTGTTTTGAGGATTAAATGTTCTGTTCTGTCATCACTATTCATTCAAAGTCGTACAATCGTTCAATGAACCATAATAAGAAGTTTATCAATTCCTGAAATAATCTTTTTATCATCAGGATGCATGTTGATCTGATTCTTAACCCAAAACAAGAAGCAAATTATGTCATGTAATACTGGGGTCAAAAGTAAATGCAAACTAAATCAGGTACTTCTATCCTCCTGAGTAATAGGCAACTTATTCATTAATGAATGCCTTTGGGGGGAAATAAGTTAAAAAGGAATGTGTTACCATTTTATCCATCAAAATATAGACTAAATGACAGTAGCTGATGGAAAATGCAAAGAGCAAGCAACATATTTAGATTTTGTGCTCAACAAAGGCCACAAGCTTGTGAAGCCAAACATCCCCTAATGTAAGGGAAGAAGACTTTTTACTTAATTGATTTAATATTTCAAACACTTGCTAAATATGAGGAAGAAATATCAAGGAATAAGATAACTGTTTTTGTGCTTTAATGTTTTAGAATAAAGATCTTCTCTGGGTCATACTGTCACAGAAAAGGTCCACTGAACATTGGGAATGTCCAACCATTCAATGTCATTGCATCAAGACTTCATTAATCACTGAGTACTGAGTTCTGGTAAGTTGAGCTTACACTATGGTAAAGCTCACAATGTACTGATACAGTACTGATACAGTGTGAAAATCTACTCAAACGTCATCTCTACACATTTATGAGAAGTAATTCCCACATATACTGCATGTCCTGTACAACAAAAGTATTAGGAGATCCACATTGCAGGCACACACTGAACTGCTTAAAGAACATCACCCCAAACCTGCTATTTTGTACATATAAAGCCTTCTATTTGTTCAATACATTCACTGAATATTATCCACAACCTCTAAACAAAAATACCATGTAAGTCTACATAACTGGCAAAAGCACATCAAAAGAATACTCTTAAAATGAAAAATACAACTTAACTAGCAATGTCGAAATTAAGTTATAAAGGTTTTCCTCTATAATTGATCACAAAGTTTATTGTATAGTTTGATATATATTACTGTCTGCTTTAAGGTATGGTTTTATATGGTTCAATCACATCTTAAATCAAGATGTAAATCTTCATTCTCTTAAATGATCAAAGCAACAATTTAAGATTAATAGCTCTAACAACATAAGCAGGGCTGAATTGGAAATTTAACACAAAAAAAAAATCAAATATTTGAACATCTTTTTCTTATTTTTCCTTAACTTAAATGGGGCATAAATAAACGTAAAGCTATCATTTTAGGCCAGTAAAGAGGGAATTAATGTCTATTAATGCCCTTTCTACACCAGCCTGTGCTTTTAATAGAGAGCAACGGTTTTTTGGAATTGCTTCAAAGTGCTAAATAACAGCATAAAGGCCACTAAAACAACAGAGGTGTACGCAAGTCTTCCACGTAACTATCCAAAAAAGTAATCACTCATTTTTTGTTTGCAGTAAATCAAAGAAAGTACTAATGTGAAAGAAATCAGTTTCATTTATAACAGTCTTTCCTGATCACTGAAAAGTGAACTTCGAAATAATACAGGGAAATGCTTTCGAAAACAAATGTATGTTTTAAGCAACTCTTGGCATGCAATCCAAGATGCATTCAGGAAACTCTGACAGTCTGAATACTGTTTATAGAAATAAGGTGTAATAAGTATGATCAAATGCTATTAATAAATCCCTGGGTTTCATCTGCAAGTGTTTCCCAAAGTAAATCATGTGACAGTTTAAAGGAGACAAGGTCCAAGTTAGTCAACTTTAATGGTTAGGGCTACAAATGTGCAAATCTGCGCTGTTACATATGGCTCTGCTCGTGACTCCACAGACTAAAAGCGGTCTTAAATGTCCGGTGACAGAATTTGCACATGTACTGCCGTTTAAAAGTAAGCGCAGAGAGAGTTGGGGCATGGTAAAATAGCGTGTCGGATTCCTGAGGGGTGATCGTTTTTTCTGCGCTGTCGGACTTGGCGTGAGATTGTTCCCTAGGTTCATCGTCGCCTGTTTTGTCTTGCTCTGGCTTCTTGAGTTTAGTTGACGGTGACGTGGAGCCTCTGGGTTCCTCTTCTGGGGCATCCACCCCAGAATGGGTCGCTTTAAGTGGAGAAGTTGGAGGCTCTGGGATGGAAATTGTGAGAGGTGGAGAAGGAGACGGAGAAGACTGAAGCCTGTCGATGTCTCTCATCCCTGGCTCTTCAGGTGTGGACATGTGGGACTGGTAGTGGCTCCAGAGGCGGAAGTTGGTCCTGAATGCTTTGTGACATATGTGGCAGATGAAGGGTTTGATGTGGCAAAGCAGTTCCTGATGTCGTTCCAGCTCTTTGTGGGCACTGAAAAGCTTCCCACACTTCTCACAAGGCCAAACACCCGGTTCCTCGGATCCAACAGAAGCGGTGCTCATGCCATCCTTGGCTGATACTGCTTCCTCTTGAGGTTCCTCTTTGACCTGCAGCTCCCCTTGACCATGAGCACTCAAGTCCTCTGGGACATAAGACCATGAGTCTTCAGAATCATACATGGGTGGAACCGATGAGTCACTGTACACTCCTTCCTCTCTGGAGTCACGTCTCGACCCCTGAGAAGGAGGAACTCCGAGAACATTGGATGATTCGTCATGATTGCTCTCCTGGAGACCGAGAGTCAACTGCTCCTTCACACTCATCATATTGTGATTGTGAACTTCAACCTGATGACGCCATATGCTGAAAGAGGACTTAAACGTGCGCATACACTCAAGACAGGTCAGCTTCTTGTACTTGCAGTGAGTTTCGTGGTCTTTCTTGACGACTGTGTTGGAGAATCGAAGTCCGCAGTATGGGCAGACGGTAGCGTACCTGCAAGCTCTCTCATGGTCTTCTAATTCAGTCAAAGAGGGCAGTTTCTCATTGCAGAGCCGGCAAGAAAAGACATCCTTATCTTGGTTTTCTTCAAGATATGTCAACTGCTGCTGCTGCTTGTATTGAAGGTCTCTCTCGGCATCCGTGTCAAGGTTAGCCGGCTCAGCGGAGTGTCCTTTCATATGTAGTTTTAAGTGTGATTGAAAGAAAAACATTTTGCCACAATAGGGGCATCCGTAGGACCTCGATCGCCTGTTTTTCCTGCCGAAGGGTTGCGACTGCAGGCCTTGCTTGGATCTCCGGAGCTTCATAATCAAGGCCTTCTTTATCTCCCGCTCTCGTACTATATCAATTAGCTTCCTCTGAAACTTCTCATCCAGGACAGAATAGGAACTAGAAGAGGGTGCAGGATTTTGAACCACGCCGTGTTGGGTTTGGCAGTGAGTCCAGACTTTGAAGTTTGTGTGAAAGCGTTTGTGGCAGATGTCGCACGCATACGGCTTCTCTGGGTTGTGGTACATGTTCACATGGCGATACAGACCTGCATTGGACCTGAAAACCTTCAGGCAGTTCCAGCACTTAAACATTTTGTTTGGCCGAAGTTCTCCAGGTTCCTCATTACTTTTGTCCATGTTGGAATTGTAAGGTACCTCATCAAATGTGCGTTCCTGATGCATCAGATGATGCTCATTAACAGGCCTAGATCTCTTAAAGGGCATATAACTACCATCTATCTTAGTCTTCCTCTTCATCGAGGGAGTGAAGTACCCTCTTGGACCTTCATCATAGTTTGCCTGAAAGTCTTTGAAATTTACCGGCAGGTTGTCTCCAACAGTAATGCGAACTATTTCAGAGGGGTCAGCAAGAGGACTGCTGGGCTCCGATTTAATTCGGAGTTGAGTCGTTTGAGTGCCCTCCGTCTGATATGCATTTCGCTGTCTCGACCTGAGAAGAAGTGACATATCTTTTGACACCCGATCCTCATTTTCAGGGTATGGCGACCTTGCTGTTGTGTTAATTAACTTGACCACGGATTGTTCTCGACTTTGTGAGTCCTTTAGCTCCAGAGCTGGAGAAAAAACGGGAACTGGACTATCCATCGACAATGATCTGCGCAGCAGACTTTTAATAAGTGGCCCACTTCGGTCTACAGTTTGGTTGCGTGGACCTTGATGTTCACCCACTGGTCTGGAATCATGCGATGCTTCCATTCTTCCATCATTGGCGCCGTCAGTCTGATCTGATTGTAGGCTTGCATGCTGTACAGACTCACTGAATGACACTGAGGATGTTAGTTGCGGCCTCATAGATTGCGATCGGTATTCAGTTCGACGTCTCAGTATGGATGTTGGTGAGGAGATGATAGATCTGCAGTTGCCATCATCTGTGTTTTTATATGAGCTTCTGCTGTTGGAGGAACTGTTGGACTCTTTTTCATTTGGTCTGATGTGTCCTGAGGATTGGCTCTGATTACTGAAATCGTGTGTGAGCGAGGGTGGCTCTGTGGCCTGTTTAAACGGTTTTCCCTGAAGAGTCGAACTTTTCCTCTGAAACACATCCATGCCAGGCTGCTCACCTTGACCTTGATGTACAATAACACTTCTCTTTTGAGACGCGCCATCCTCCTCCTCAGAGAGCGACATCCGTTTCCTTGACACAGAGTATGACGCCTGAGGTCTTACAGACATGATGTTGGTTAGAAAGGGAATGCCGAGGGTATATCCCAACTCCTGTATAGCTGCCAGGCTGCATTTCTCCACAAACAGAGATGAGGAGTAGATGTAGTTGAGCACAATCTCAAATGCATCAGGCTCACAGAAGTCAAGCTGAACAATGGAGCGGTTCTCTGCGTCCCTTCTGGAGAACACAGACTGGAAATATTCACTGCATGCTGCAAGGATGCTTTTATGGGCCTGGTATTGTTGATCACCTACTAACAATACAACATCACAGAGCTGACCCTTCAACCGCTGCTCGTTGAGGACACCCAGCAGAGAAATACCATGGGAAGGGTTACAGTAGTGCCCTAGGCTCTCCATTTTGGCTTTGAAGGGGAGTGAAAGAAAATATAAATTTAGTGACATTGAAAAGTCATAACAACAGTGATTTCAATTAAGCTACAAAAGTATCTTGGTAATATTGTACACAAATATCAATACACTGACATAACTACAAATGATTTTTTTTTTACATCATTTATTTATGTATTTGTATCTAAATGTATAAATGCACTGTTTGTGCATTGTGTGCATTCACTTATTTATACAACTTGAAATATTACAAATATATTCATATATGTGGAAATTAACATTGATGTACATTTAAAAATACCCAATGCATTAAATAATGCTAAAATTAAATCTTATAAAAAGTATTACCATCATCTTATAAAATGATATATTAGATAGGCACACAACATGTAAGCTGACATTTGTCTCAAACAAATACACATTTCCATCCAATTTGTTTTCTTTAAAAAAAAAAACCATACAGTTATTGAAACATCTGAAATCAGATTAATATTTAGTATTTAGCCTTTGAATATTGTCTTGAATAATGAGGCACTCTGGACTGATTGGCAACCACTGCAATATAGTGTGTTAAAAAAAACATAACATAACACAATCTGACGAAGATGCCTGACTACAAACACTATTCATTTATTAATACATTTTAAAATAAATTGTATGTTATTTAGTAAGCTGTTAGCAAATAGGCTAAATATCATAAAATACAGTAAGCGGGGCCTACCCAGCGTCTACGCACGCGCACAACGACCGCTGATTACATCATGTCTAACGTTAGCTACAGTTGGTTTTACGCTGCCTAGAGAGACTATTCGCTCATTAAAACGAGGCGTGAGTATATTTATATTTCAACTGAAATGATTTCGCTGCATATTCCTTCCTTTTAATCTCGAGCTCCATTTCAATTAAACCATTTGTTGATTCACCGTTGCCAAACTGTGACCATATCAGCAAACAAGTCACAAAATACAGGCAAGCGGTTGCGTTTCTTCACTCGACTATTCACAAGATAGGAAATGAAACGATTAGAACACGCGTCTGCGCACACACAGCCTCTCCTGTCACCGACTGCGCAGACGTCGCATCCTGCACAACAGACTGAGAGCAGCCGCTTCTGTCAGGAAAGAGAGAGAGAGAGAGAGCGCGAGAAAATCTCCTCGGCGTTACGTCAGGAAATGCTGATTTTACCCAAACAACATTCAACTACTTCAATTAGACGACGAAATAAAGTTGTTCAGGATTTCAACTCACCCTAGTTCGGTGGCTTTGGATGCCCCGGAGCTCCGACACTGGACTTTGTTTCAGAGTTGCGTTGAGCATGAAGCAGTCGTGATTCCATCCATCTTGTATTTGACGTCATCCCACTCTAGGGATGAGGTCATCGCTAAGAACGCTCGTCACGTGTGCTGCTCTCTGATTGGCTGCTGGATAAGCTGTGGGCGTTCACGGAGGAATGAGCGGAGGATGACGGACTGATAAACAGTGGAGATGAGTTCGCACGTATGCACACACTTGTTAAAGAGATAGCAAGCTTTTTGTCATTAAGTATAACGTTACATATAGAAATCAGTACTTCTAAAGACAATGTTATTTTCCCCCTGGAAGTATTTATTATTTCATCCACTGTATTTAATGATAGGTTTACAAAAACAAAAAGTATTTTTTTTTGCACACAGCGTATAGACAATGTGTTTTAACAATGTGATTTTTAAAATACATAATATTGGTGAATTGTATAACATTATTTTCATTTGATAACCATATACATTCATTATCAAAATAGTTAGTTGTTGCTGCACTTAGAATTGTATTTTGCAATTTTCAGTTGCAGCATATCTAAATGATCACACTGCGTAGTTCTTTTTAAATTATGCTTACATTTGCTTATATGATATATTTCTGTGCTAAATTATGTATATGATGCATGCTGATTAACTAATAATTACACATCATTCTAGAAGATCTGGGTTCTTTCCCCTCTGAAACTAATTAAAGTGACATGCTTAATTAATAAGGTTTGTCACAGAGTCATGGGACTTTGTATTCATTATATCTTCCTAAGGGAAAGCTATATTGTGTTTACCTGTAGAAAAGCCAGGTTAACTCATATCAAAGTGAAATTACATGAGGCAAGTTTCAACATTATCACTTTTTTTTTTTGGACATGCCTTATATCCAGGGCTCCCATTGTCAAGAAAAAAACCTGGGGCTATCAGGATTTTTTTTTTTTTACTTTAATTGTGATTAGTAGAGGTAGTTCAAATATCTTGGTATTTTAATATATATATTTCTAGTAATGCCATGCAGAATTCATTCAGTCAAAAGTGTTTAGTTCTATTAGTGAAGTGATGTGTGGCATCCAACCAGACCTGTGTGCTCTGCATTTAACCCATCCAAGTGCACACACACACAGTGGCGCACGGGGAGCAGTGACCTGCTCAAGGGTCTCACCTCAGTCATGGTATTAAAGGTGGAGAGAGCGCTGTACATTCACTCCCCCCACCTACAATCACTGCCGGTACGAGACTCAAACCCACAAACTTTGGGTTACAAGTCTGACTCTCTATCCATTAGGCCACGACTAATGGATAGGATTAGTTCACCCAAAAAGGCATAAATTTGCTGAAAATTCAGGCCATCCAAGATGTAAATGAGTTGGTTTCTTCATCCGAACAGATTTGGAGAAACTTAGCATTACATCACTTGCTCACCAATGTATCCTCTGCAGTGAATGGGTGCCGTCAGAATGAAATTCCAAACAGCTGATAAAACCCCTTTATTTTGCTTGTAAACTATGCTTGATCTAAGCCGATTTCTCTCCTGATTCAGACAAGATGACTTTTTTATGGACAGTGGGCATTTAAAGTTAAAACTGTCTTAATGATGAATTTATTACAAACATGCAGCTTTTCACTTCACAAGACTTCAGTTGGTGGACTGAAGACTTGTGGATTATTTTTATGTTTTTATCAACTGTTTGGACTCTCATTCTGACGCCACCCATTCACTGCAGAGGATACATTGATGAGCAAGTGACTTAATGCTAAATTTCTCCAAATCTGTTCAGATGAAGAAAAAAACTCAAACTGGATGGCTTGAGGTTGAGTCAATTTTCAGCATATTTTTATTTCTTGGTGAACTATCCCTTTAATTCAAACAGATGCAAATGAACATTTTGCCCAGAATTCTCTGTAATTTAAATATCCAACTGGAAAACTCAAAAATGTTTGGAAACCCTCTTTATCACTTTTTTCTTTCCCTCAGTCTATTCTTTGACAAATAACTGGTTGAACTCAGCACACGGTACATTATGCTCCCCTGCTCTCTGCATGAGGACACATTAGTCACTCAGTGAGCGCATAACACTGACATTCTTTAATTAGGCTATTTTTCACACCACATTAATTAGCTGCTAGATTTAACCAAATGTCAGGCTGGGTGCTGATAATCTGGTGTCCGTATGGGTGCGTGTCTGTGTATCGGTGTATTTATGGCTTGAAGTATGTTCTCAAAGACTGAACATTATGTGCAACTACGCTGGTTCAGTCACAGTGCAATTTTCACCAGAAAGAAAATGTCTCGAAGCAAAAACCTTTGCCTATTGTGAGCTAAGAGGTTTGCAAAGGGGTCTGAAGGGTACTGTGGTGACACTTAAAAACATCATTAAGGACTTTTCTCATCGTTATCTGAAATAAAACTTAATGGCGTCACTAAAATGTCCGGTAAGACACAACTTTCAAACACGTTTAGTCATTCTTTTTTATAATCAGCAGCATTTTACTGTAATTTTTATTCTCAAAACCCTCTCAAAATGAACTTTTATTTCCTCTACCAGTCTAACACCGACTAAAGGGTAAAGTGTCAAAATCTCATATTACACCATACAGTAGCTGAAAGTGAAATGCTTTTTAAAATGCCATTGATTTTCCACTGATGTTACAGGAGACTTTTGGTTTAGTAGCACCTGAGCCGATAAAATAAAACAGACTCAAGGGAGTCGATGGCGTCTGGAGAGAAAGGTGGGACAGGAGCAGGTGTCAGCAAGGGTTTGCTTCCAACATTGTATGTGGTGCTTATAGAGTAACCTGTTCCATTCACAATGGCTTAGTATGATTTTTCAAAAAAAGAAGCAAGTATTTGGTAAATGAAAATGCATTGGGTTGTTGGTACCTGGTTAATCACATCTCTTCTTGGCCTTGGAATGGGGCACAACACTTTATTTGAAGGTAGGAAAAATCTGCTTATGTTTTCAAATTGTGCTTGATTTAAGTATCAAATTTATCTCAGATGGTTTTTCTACCATTTAAAATTAGACATATAGGAAGAGTATATAAAATGAATTTGGACAACTTGTTAGAAGTTTGATGAGAAATTCAAGTTCATATTGATATTTCATACTTTGGTATCTTGGCAAACCTGAGCAATATTGTTTTCTTTGAAGCTCTTAAGGAGATTTTTGAAGTCTGAAGAAAAAATGTAATACCTATTTCAATTTCCACTCAGTTTAATCTCATTACTTTCTCTGAGATCATTAGTGATTTTTCTTTCCAGTGCTGTTATAAATCTATAAATATAAATATCTAATATAAAAGTCTATAAATATAAATCTATTTTAAATGTTACATATGTATAATGTGTATTATTCCTACTGTTCATTTTTGGGGTTTATAAGATTTGTTTTTAAATTTGTTTTTAAGAAAAAAAAATTTCAGCAAGGATACATTCTTGGTCAGAATTACCGTAATGGACCATGACAGAAAATACATCTATAGTGTTTTAAAAGATTTCTGTTTCAAATACATTTTTATTACTCAAGGAATACTAAAAACATATCATGGTTTCCCAAAAATATATAAATAAGCAGTACAACTGTTTCCGACTTTAATAATTATATGAAATGCTTCTTGAGGCACCAGTCACTATTAGAAGGATCATGTGACACTGAAGACTGGAGTAATGTTGCTGAAAATTCAACTTTGCCATCATAGGAATAAAGTAAATTTTAAAATATATTCAAATAGAAAACAGTTGTAATTGCATTGCAATAATAATAATACTTGCACCATATTACTGTTTTTACTATTCGATCAAATAAATTCAGCCTTGGTGAGCATAAGAGAGTTCTTCAAAAAACATACACTTTACAACTTTAGAATGGTTTATTTTGGTACCATTTGTCGCGGAGCAAACTATAAGATGATTGAATTTGTCTATTTCCGACAATTTTTAATTTGTTTACATTTTCAGGATATGACCGGACTCTGTCAGGTTATCATCTGTGTAATATGACTGAGTCTGTGTCAGAGGTGGTCTCCTCTGTGGTCTCCTATCCAACCTCGTACACCCAGAGGAAACCGTGTGGTGGCTGGCTGCCATGGACAATGTGTGATGTCACCGTTTATAAAACAGAATACCGAACACAGGTGTATGACAAGCCCAAACAGGTCATGAAATGTTGCCATGGCTATGAACAAGTTGGGAGTTACTGTGCCTTGTGTGAGTACTTTCAAACAAATTAATATGAAATAGAATTGTCCATGGAAAGTAAGATGCTGCAGATTGTCTTAATCTACATGAAAATTGACATCATTGTTGACCACTGTTAAGACTTCTTTAATCTTTTTTATTGATATTGTCATTATCTCAGCCTTGAACAGAAGTGCAGAATTCACATCCAAGCCAGGACTGTGTCCCCCAACAAGAGCGACAGGGTCTCTGTGTAATAATTCAAACTCCTCTTGCTCTGTGTGCAACTGGGACATTGATTGTCCTCAGTGGCAAAAATGCTGCCTGATCGAAAACACCTCCCCCATCTCTCAGTGCTCAGACCCAGTACCATCAGGTATACACAAACCCATACTGAATTCTCATAGGCAGGCACATTGTTAAATAACATACAATGAGTTTAAAAAGCCAATTTTTCCTCAAGTCAACAGAACCTGGTGCTTCAATGTGACAATAACAGTTAAGACAACCTATGAACTAGTTACCATGAACAAAGGACTCTTCAACCACACCAGACTGCTGCACTCTGTGGTTTGTAATCATCGGTTTATCATTCACCTACAGCATTATGTGCTTTATAAACTTTAAGATGCCAAATATGCTGTCCAGTTAGCTCACTAAGTGAAACACAGCCCATATATGTTGTATATCTGCAGTGGGTATGTTCTGCAGTGATGTAACTGTTGGGTCTTTCTGTAGGTAACTGGTGCTCTGGGAATTGATCAAATTTCTGTGCATCATGTCTGGTCAAAACCAGCAGGGCCCTTCACAACTTCTTCCTCACTGCTGGTTTGTTCTTCTAAAGTTATCTTACTAGAAGACATCTCTACAAAACTGTATCTACTGGGAATCATTGAGGAGGTGACTAATTTGGTGGTGCAAGGTATGTCTGATTTCTGTAATTGTGAAATGAAAGCATTTCATATGATTCAGTTTGCCAAGACCAATGTCATATATTTCAGTATTCGATTTTAAGAACATTTTTATTGACATTTCTTGACATTACATTGACATTACTTGATGTCTAATGTACAATTTGGATCCTGAAGCTAAACTAATTGGGAGCCATTGATCTATAGAGGTCTTTTTTATAAAAAAATAACTTTTATGTAATAATGTCATTTGAGCACGTCCATTATCTTGATAAATCCACATCCTCATGCATACATCATTATTTCCTACACAGATGTGGATGAATGTGCAGTCCCGCAGTTGAACAGTTGTTCTCGACATGCAAAATGCACGAATACAGAAGAGTCTTATACATGCACCTGCCGTCCTGGGTGTCTTGACCTCAATCCTTCACAGCCAGGAACAGTTTGCATGGGTAAGAAAGGATGTTCATGATAACAATGCTCTCTTAACCACATGAAACCCCATCATTTTGAGAGGACCAAGATCCAGTCAAGTGTTCTGTTTCTAATCAGCCCCCAGTGTCACTACACAACCTCCACCACCAACCACCACCACCACCACCACCCCATCCTGGACTATGCACTCTCTACCACCACCAACCACCACCACCCCATCCGGGACTACTCACTCTCCACCAGGTACACTAGAATAACTTCTGATTATCCCCATTCAAAATGATCAGTTATGCACTTTTTCATCAGGAATCACTTTGAACTTTGTTGGTGCTCCTGTCTTTTCCTTTAAGATAATAAAACTGATGGAGGACAAACGAATACCTTCTCAACATCCACTGTTGAAACCTCTTCCTTCAGCCAAACATCTTCTACATGTGGTTTGTCTCTTTACTTTTTAGTTTGTATCTTTACTTACTAATTCAAAGTCTTAATGACTTAAAAGTACAGTCAAAGCACAGTGATGTCTGATTTATGAGACAATCATTCTTTGGAGTTTGTTCTTGGCTATGAATTAGTCAAACTGATTTACAGATTAGTTTACTGTAAATGATTCTGTTTAAATGGCTTCAGTCTGAATCATAATGATTAATAACTTATTGCAAAAATAGTGTGAATCCTTTAAATGAATTTGAAAACTTTTGTCTTTATTTTTTAATTTCATTTTATTGTTGTTGTTGTTGTTCTATGAACCCCTAATTTTCTTACACTGCATGTGTAGCATCTAGTTTGGCATTGAAAATAGTGTTGTGATATATCTCGCCAACTTCTTTCTTTTCTTTCCATGTTAAGACTACACACCTGAGATCATCAGCATCCTCTCTTATAATGTCACTGCATCATCCTTCCATGTGGCATGGACCACCAACATCCAGATTGGGGTCACCTTCTACCTGGTTCTGCTAAACGGGAGCAATAAGATACAAAACTGGAACGTGAAAAGCTATAATTGGACATTCACAGACCTGAGTCCTGTGGTTCTTCATACTGTACGTGTCACTCCAGTTGCCTGTGGTAAACAGGGAAACCCCATAGAGATCAAAGTGAGAACAGGCAAGTATAACAGCACATTAATTAGTATTAAGTACTAAATGTATAATTATTGTTTAATTTTAGGCATTTCTACTAAAAATTCAGTCTATAGTAATACTGCTGACTATAGATTCCCAGTATATTAGATTCCAGTATATTACGGTGTCAGCATGATTAAATGTGTTCACATTTAGCTTACCAAATACTGTGCTTTTTTTTTTAGATGGACAGTCTCTTGGAGCTACAGCCCGCTTGAAAGGCAGAAATTATACAGAGGCCATGAAAGACCCAACCAGTAATGAATATAAGGAGTTCTGTGACAGTGTCATAAATGAGGTTTGATGGATTCAATATTAATCAAAGCACATGAGTAATAATGTATCTGTCACGTGTATGTTCCCATTTAGTTCCTGTTGTCCTTATTTGGTCCTTCCAGTTCCTTTTCCCATTAATAGTATCACCTGTTCCTTGTTATTAGTTATCTCCATCACCTGTCTGCCCCTCGTTATCTGCCCTATTTAGTTCTAGCCCGTTTTGTTCTCTTTTGTCTGGAATTGTTTGTCAACTCCTTGTGCTACGTGTGATTCCCTGAAAAAAAGAATTAAACTCCTTTGTTTTGTACTCCTGGTCTCCTCGTTCTCCGCCGTGCCCTCATAGCAACCCTGACCATACAGAAGATACTTTAGGCATGATGTAACATACACTGCCGCCACATCTTCTAGGCAAATTACTTGGCCCTCGACATAGACTTTGCGATTGTGAATCATCAGAGCTTGGGATGTCTGACTTCCAGACCAATCAGCGTGGCCTGCTCAGCAATCGCAGGTGTAAGTGCCTAGCAATGGCATATTACGAGCGGCGCTAAGAGGCGCAGTGCCCCAACACCCTAGTGTATTGCATAAGCAAGCCTTTACATTTTCTTTATCAAATGTAGTTTTAATTTCATAATCTATGATTTATCTTAAACAAGATCACTCTCAGAAATGTGTTGATTCTCTTTTAAATGTGTCTCCAGATTCTTTTGTCCTTGTCTCCAGAGATACATGCACTAGTCATCTCTGGACAGGTCATCATCCAGATAACATCCCTTTCATCCGGCAGTGTAATCGTGAACTTTTCCATCATATTTCAACCCGGCAGCAACTTGAACATGTCAAGCGTGTGCAGTGCTCTGATGGGGTCTCTTCAGAACAGCTCCATATATGTAGTAGACAGTATACACATAGCAGGTACGGGTTACTCTTTCAGGCCTCATTTTGAGATAATGAATTGAAGTTAATGAATGACAACACGTTATATGAAGTTTGATGTTGGAACTGTTTCAACATGATGTGACATGTTGTCTTGAGATGTGATTGGTCTCTTGTCGTTTATAGATCCAGATGAGTGTTTTCTGGATGAGGCGGACTGCTCTCCATGGGCTTACTGTAATAACACTTTTGGCTCATACATCTGTGGCTGTTGGTCTGGATACACAGACTTGAACCCCAGTAGACCAGGGCGCAGCTGTGCAGGTACACGCTGTAGAGAACGCTACTGTAGAGATTTCATTAGACTGTCACACATCTTTAAGAGACAAACAGGAGTCGATAACGTACAGATACATATAAGTTGTTTTTTAAAGATATAGGGACTACAAATCACAGTTTGGACATCATTTACTCACCTTTATGTCTTTGTCTATTTTAAAAGTAATTTCTAGATGTGTAATTTCTGTGCCACTGATGGCAACAAACTCAATTTCAAAAGTAATGACTTTTAAACAGATTTCTGCCACAAACAGATAGCCCCGCCCCAAACTCATGCCATTGGTTGAGACAATCCTGCTGTTGCTTGGCAGATCAAGATGCTCAAACGAACAAAATAAATATTTTGATAGTGTCACAGAGACACAGTTACAGTTTTTGGGAAATAAATCTTCCACTGGCTTACTTAAAGTCTCTGAACGTTAAACTTAAAACGTAAAACCATTTCAGACCTGAATATAAAATTCACACTTTAACATAAAGTATTTCTTTAAGTATATTGTTTAAGTATGATTAAGCTACTATGAAATCAAAAGAAACATTTCTTATTTTTATGTTAAAAAAGAATGTGCCCTCATAATGTTTAATAAAAAGCATTAACGTCCCCTCACCCTTACAAAGACATCTCGAGCTTGATTGACAGGCGATCTGACCAATTATAACGCAGAATCCGCCATTTTGTCCGAAAAAACAAACAAACAAATCAGACAGACTTTGATGGACTTAAACTTAAATATTAATAATTCTGTGTATTGACGTCTTTCCAAGGTTGAAATAAAATACCTTCTGATGTTTATTCATGTTTATTTCGTACTTTAATAGGCTACATATGAAAAGACGCTTGGTTATGTGCTGATAAACTGAGGAAATACAGTGATCTGTCACAACACATTAAAGAGCCACAAAATGGTTTATTTAACATTACACCATTTTATCACACAGTAAAATAATGGGAGCAAGAGAACCTGACAAGTGCCAACATACAAACAGGCAGAGTTTCTTCTGGTATGAAACAAGGTCTCCGCTTTCAAATTTAGTCATTTTTTTAAGAAATTCAAACAATAAATATTGTTTTGTGGCTCTTTAATGTGTCCTGACGTGAATTGATCCCATTTCATATTTACATATTTAGCACAAAATAAACATAAATGAACATCAAGTATTTTATTTCAGCCATAGAAAGACATAAATACACTACATTTTTCAAGTTTAAGTCCACCGAAGTTGATCTACTCTCCTGTCTGATCTGTTTGCCGGGCAAGATGGCGGATTCCGCGCTATGATTGGTCAGATCACCTGTCCATCAAGCTCTTTGTGAACGGTCAATTGTTAAACGACAACAATCCAATCAATTTTCAATGGACTAAATCAAGTCCTGGCTTACATTTTTCCTCATTTGAAAAGCTGGATATACTTGAATATAACAGATAATATTCACTTGGATATACCTGTTATAATATTCTCATCTGTATTTTTTTTTCCTGTTCATGGCCACAGCTTCACCTACAATAGTGACCGTTCATCCCACCACAAACTACCCTGAAGAACCTTCAGATTCCACGGGCACTACAACATCTTCCACCACCATGTTTGGGAACCCAACTATGAGCAGTACAGCGAGCTCAACTCATGTTCAGCACAACACAACAACGTCTTCAACTTCCACAGCTACTAACAGACCAACAACAGTGACGACCAACATTCCTACAACAACACTTGCACCTACGACACAGAACTCTGTCAGAACTACAACTTCCGCTTATCGGACATCAAACAATCCACCACATTTGATCTCCTATGTAGCTGTTGAGTGCATCCCGGGGTATGTAACAGTCGTTATAAAGCGAGACGTCTTGCACAACCATTACATCCAAGAGAGTTCCCTGTACCTCGGTAAACCAGAATGTGGTCTCAGCGGGGGAAATGCATCCCATGTGTGGCTCAGTACATCTTGGGCAAAGTGTGGTACTAAACTAGCGCACGTAAGTCCTCCAGTATCATTAAACTCTGTAAATTATGTCTATGTAGTGTGTTGTATGATAACATAACCAATGTTTTTTGTCTTTTAGAACGGCACCCATAATTTAGCTAACGTGACTCTATATAACAGCGTGAGCAATGTTTCTTCTGTGCGTCTGGAAGTTCCTGTCATTTGCTCTTACCCCAGAGGCATCCTCATCTCCACGGGATACGCCCCCTCAGGGTACTGTGCTTCCATAGCAACTGTCTCCATGGAACTTGTTTTTCTCTTGGTTTCCTACTCAGTACGCCATCTCTTGTCATGTCAAGGACATCTAGACTCAATTTAAAGTGTTAATTATGTCAGCGTGCATTAAACAACAAACACATTTTTCCTAAACTCAGATATCAAACTGAGACCAGATTATTTAAATTAGGAGTGGAAACTTTTGCTTTCAGTGGATGAATCTTACATTTGCAGGTCACATTTTTCACCAAAATTAAAAGAAAAAGGAAGAAATTATATATTGCATATATAAGAAAATAAAGACCATTAAGTTTTTTACATTGTAACATTATTTTCATGACAATTTCCCACCCAATTCTTACTATCAAAATTGTTTTATTTTTTTTTAGTTTAGTTTAGTTTAAGAGTTATTGCCATTGTCTTCAATGGTTATTTTTATTAGAATACAAGTGTCAGCATTTTCTTTCTTTTTAAAAATGTGCTTAAATGAAATAATAAAATAAAAACAATAAATAAATACTACCTGTAAACCTTAAAATATACAAATGAATAATACAAATAATAAAATAATATATATAAATAAAATCATAGCATTTATAGATGATTATTAGGAATCCTTGCTATAATAGTCTTTTTATTTTCATTTATTTAAACTTATTTAAATCATTTAAAAAATATTATGTTTAAAATATAAAAATGAACACAATTAAATAATGTACTGTAGCATCTTATTTTCATATTGCGGTAATGAACATGAGATTTTATAAAAATGTAAAACCCCCAAAAATGGGCTTTATTTCCTTTAAGCGAAATATCATTTTCTAATTCTTTCCTTTGATTTCAGGGTGATTTTGTCACTTTGATTACAACTAACAAACCCTGTCTTTTGAAGGTATTTTGATATGATCAATGACCCAGTGGCAGGATCGGGTAGTTTCCAGGTTACTGTGCGGCTGCTGAATGGGACGATTCCTTTACCTGACAATTTCACCCTCTCCCCTGATGATGAAATCATTGTAGAGGTTGGGGTCAACACTACTATCTCCCAAATCAAAGTTGTCATCGACAAGTGCTGGGCCACTTCCAGCAGCGACTCATCAGAGTCTCCCTACTACCTGTTTCAGGATAGTGGGTGGGTGCAGCTGAATAATGTCTTTCAGTCTGGGAATATCATTTTCGCATTGGCTGTTTTCATTTGACTAGAGCTTTTAAAGGGTTAGTTCACCCAAAAATGAAAATTCTGTCATTAATTACTCACCCTCATGTCATTTCAAACCCGCAAGACCTTCTGTCAGGGTTCTGTCACTTCGGTCTAGTGTAATTCATGGTTTTGTGACAGAGCCCTGACACTCGCGTCATGTCATTGTTTTCATGTGAGTGTGCGGCTTCGAGTGTGCTCGAGCCGTGCGCTCTCGTCTGCGTGTACTGTTTCATGTTGGAGCGTGGTGTTCAGATCCCGGCACTCATGTCTTGAGTTTCGGTTTCGTGTCGGGGTCCGGACACTCGCTCTCCATGTTCTGTCTGTTGTGGGAGCATGCTGTCTCGAGTTCGCTTGGCCGTGCGTTCTTCTGTCCACGTGTGTTGTGTTTTGCGGTTTGTGTTCAGCCGCGTGCTTTTGTTGTTGTCTTGTGTGAACACGTGGCTTTTGAGTTTTCTCATTAGCTGCGTGTTCGGGTCTCTTGTTCTAGCAAGCACATGCTTGTGATTTTTGTTTTTGCTGGCCAAGTGCTTGTGTTTTGTTTTGTGTGAGCACATGACTTTTTGTCTTTGATTCGGTGTGCCATGAGCTCATGTCAATTGTCTTGACCCCTCACATCTTGTTACCTGATTATTAGTTAAATTGCCCCACATGTGGTCCCTCATTACCCTCATTTGCTCTCCATTTATTCTCCCTGTGTTTGCAGTCCTGCGTCAGTTCGTCATCGTCTATCCCTGGACGTTGCGTGTCCAGATCCTGCCTTGCCTTGCCTTGCCTTGTCTTGCCTTGCCTTGCCTTGCCAGCCTGTTTTTCCCCCTCGGGGTAGTTTTTGTTGTTTGTTTTGTTTTATTTTAATAAAAAGCCCATTCTTTCTGCAGTACTGAGTCCTCGCCTCATCCCTCTACCCGGAACCCTGACAGTACGAACTGACCATGATGAGGACTCAGCAGAGGAATGGTTTGCGTCTTCCACCAGCCTCCACTCTCTCCAGCCCCCACTACCAGCGCATGCTCCCATTTAGGACCTTGAGCTCCCTCCGTCACCAGGGGGCTGACGTGAGGAGGGTTTGCCCTGGAGTTTCATACGGGGCGGCAGAGGGGTGGGGTTTACTGATGGCTGCCCTCAGGACTCTTCTGCTCGCCCTGGATGATCCCCCAACTGTTGGATGATGAAGTGGTTTGACCACCTGTCGTTTGAGGGTTCATCATAATTCGCAGTCCTACCCTACAGGGAATCCTCGGCTGCAGATCTGTAGCGCCCCCAGAGACTGCCGAATAGGCTGGCAGGCCCCCAGCGTTGCTGAGTGAATCCAAGCGCCCCCAGAGGTGGCCGATGATGTTGCAGTGACCCGCGCTCGAGACGGAGATGGATGGTACGCCTCACCACGCCCTAGGGCGCTGGAGAGGCTGCTGTGCCTCCTAGAGGTGGCTGATCGGCTGCTCTCCCCGTGTGGCGGCGGCCGTGTGAGGAGGTCCGCAATGCCCCCCGATGGTGGCTGATGAGGCGGCAGCGGCCCCGGAAGCGGCCGAAGAAGCTGCAGCGCCCCCAGTGATGGCCGGAGAAGCTGCAGCGGTCCCAGTGACGGCCGAAGAGGCGGCTGCGCCCCAAGAGGTGGCCGACGAAGTGGCAGTGCCCCGCTCTCGGAGACGGATGAGGAGGAAAGGCTTTTTTTCCTCCATCCCACATGGCCTGGAGGCCATCCAGGAGCACGCTGTTGCTGGCCTGGAGGCCGTCCCAGACCCGCCCGGGCTCCTTGCCCCGCCCGGGCTCCTTGCCCCGCCCGGGCTCCTTGCCCCGCCGTCCCCGCCCGGGCTCCTTGCCCCGCCGTCCCCGCCCGGGCTCCTTGCCCTGCCGGCCCCGCCCGGGCTCTTTGCCCTGCCGGCCCCTCCCGGGCTCCTTGCCCTGCCGGCCCCGCCCAAGCGCCTTGCCCTGCCGGCCCCCGCCCGGGCTCCTTGCCCTGCCGGCCCTGCCCGGGCTCCTTGCCCTGCCGGCCCAGCCCAGGCTCCTTGCCCCGCCCAAGCTCCTTGCCCTGCCGGCCCCGCCCGGGCTCCTTGCCCTGCCGGCCCCGCCCAGGCGCCTTGCCCTGCCGGCCCCGCCCGGGCTCCTTGCCCCGCCCGGGCTCCTTGCCCCGCCCGGGCTCCTTGCCCTGCCGCCCCCGCCCAGGCTCCTTGCCCTGCCGGCCCCGCCCAAGCTCCTTGCCCGGCCGGCCCCGCCCAGGCTCCTTGCCCCGCCCAGGCTCCTTGCCCTGCCGGCGCCGCCCGGGCTCCTTGCCCCGCCGGCCCCGCCCAAGCTCCTTGCCCTGCCGGCCCCGCCCGGGCTCCTTGCCCTGCCGGCCCCCGCCCGGGCTCCTTGCCCTGCCGCCCCCGCCCAGGCTCCTTGCCCTGCCGCCCCCGCCCAGGCTCCTTGCCCTGCCGCCCCCGCCCAGGCTCCTTGCCCTGCCGCCCCCGCCCAGGCTCCTTGCCCTGCCGGCCCCCCCAGGCTCCTTGCCCTGCCGGCCCCGCCCAGGCTCCTTGCCCTGCCGGCCCCGCCCGGGCTCCTTGCCCCGCCCGGGCTCCTTGCCCCGCCCGGGCTCCTTGCCCCGCCCGGGCTCCTTGCCCCGCCCAAGCTCCTTGCCCCGCCCCGGCTCCTTGCCCTGCCCGCCCCGCCCAAGCTCCTTGCCCTGCCGGCCCCGCCCAAGCTCCTTGCCCCGCCCGGGCTCCTTGCCCTGCCGGCCCCGCCCGGGCTCCTTGCCCCGCCCGGGCTCCTTGCCCTGCCCGGGCTCCTTGCCCTGCCGGCCCCCGCCCGGGCTCCTTGCCCTGCCGCCCCCGCCCAGGCTCCTTGCCCTGCCGCCCCCGCCCAGGCTCCTTGCCCTGCCGGCCCCGCCCAGGCCCCTTGCCGCCGGCCCCGCCTAGGCTCCTTGCCCTGCCGGCCCCGCCCGGGCTCTTTGCCCTGCCGGCCCCGCCCGGGCTCTTTGCCCTGCCGGCCCCTCCCGGGCTCCTTGCCCTGCCGGCCCTGCCCAAGCTCCTTGCCCTGCCGGCTCCTTGCCCTGCCGGCCCCGCCCCGGCTCCTTGCCCTGCCGGCCCCGCCCATGCTCCTTGCCCTGCCGGCTCCGCCCAGGCTCCTTGCCCTGCCGGCCCCGCCCAGGCGCCTTGCCCTGCCGGCCCCGCCCAAGCTCCCTCCGGCTCCGCCCTGGTGGTCTACTGGGGTTCTTGTTAAGCCGGAGCCTCCTTGGTCCGTCCCTCCGGCTCCGCCCTGGCTCCCCGGGACTCCCGGACTGTCTGAGCCTCCCTGGCTCAACCCTCCCACCCCTCCCTGGTTCCTGGTTCTTGTTTGGCCGGAGCCTCCCTGGTCTGTTCCTCCGGTCCCACCCTGGCTCCCCGAGATTCCTGGGCTGCCTGAGCCTCCATGGCTCAACCCTCCCGCCCCTCCCTGGTTCCTGTAATGACTTTCTGGGTTGTACTGCTGGCACTGGCTTGGTTCCCCTCCCTCCCTCCCTCCCCTCTTTGTCCCAGTTTTTAGAGTTTTCCTGTCTTGTGTTGCCTGGTATATAGCGGTCTTGTGTTGTCATGTTTGTTCTGTCATGTTCCTGTCTTGTTTTTGTTGTGTCTCGTTAGGGACGCCAGGTGGCGTCCCTTTTGAGGGGGGCTAGTGTCAGGGTTCTGTCACTTCGGTCTAGTGTAATTCATAGTTTTGTGACAGAGCCCTGACACTCGCGTCATGTCATTGTTTTCATGTGAGCGTGCGGCTTCGAGTGTGCTCGAGCCGTGCGCTCTCGTCTGCGTGTACTGTTTCATTTTGGAGCGTGGTGTTCAGATCCCGGCACGCATGTCTTGAGTTTCGGTTTCGTGTCGGGTCCGGACACTCGCGCTCCATGTTCTGTTCTGTTGTGGGAGCGTGCGGTCTCGAGTTCGCCCGGCCGTGCGCTCTTCTGTCCACGTGTGTTGTGTTTTGTGAAGCACGCGGTTTGTGTTCAGCCGCGTGCTTTTCTTGTTGTCTTGTGTGAACACGTGGCTTATGAGTTTTCTCATTAGCTGCGTGTTCGTGTCTTTTGTTCTAGCACATGGCTTGTGATTTGTTTTGCTGGCCATGTGCTTGTGTTTTGTTTTTTGTGAGCACATGGCTTTTTGTCTTTGTTTCGGTGTGCCATGTGCTCATGTCAAGTGTCTTGACCCCTCCCATCTTGTAACCTTTTTTATTAGTTATTTGCCCCACATGTGCTCCCTCGTTTCCCTCCTCATTTGCTCTCCATTTATTCTCCTTATGTTTGCAGTCCGTGCGTCGTTCGTCATCGTCAATCCCTGGATGTGTCCAGATCCTGCCTTGCCTTGCCTTGCCTTGCCTTGTCTTGCCTTGCCTTGCCTTGCCTTGCCAGCCTGTTTTTCCCCCTCGGGGTAGTTTTTGTTGTTTGTTTTGTTTTATTTTAATAAAGAAACCCATTCTTCTGCAATACTGAGTCCTCGCTCCATCCTCTACCCGGATCCCTGACACCTTGTCGTTCATCTTCGGACCACACTTAAGATATTTTTTGATGGAATCTGAGAGCTGTCTGACGCTGCATAGACAGCAACGCAACTGAAAGGTTCCCAAGTCCAGAAACGTAGCAAGGAGATCAGTAAAATATCCTGTGGCATCAGGGGTTCAAACCGTAATTTTACGAAGCTACGAGAATACTTTTTTGTGCGTAAAGAAAACAAAAATAAAGATTTTATTCAACAATTCATCTCACTCTTTCACCCTGTAGCGCCATTTTGGAGAGTATCCGCTGGATGTAAAACAACGTATGCTGTTCTGTGTCAGCTGCGTCACGCCGGATTCGCTGTTTGCGTTCAAATCAAATCACGACAATGTAGGAAACAGATCCGGCGTGATGCACAGAACAGCATACGCTGTTTACGTCCAGCGGATACTCTACAAAATGGCGCTAGGGTGATGCGGAGGAGCCGAATTGTTGAATAAAGTCGTTTTTTTTTCTTCTTTTGCGCACAAAAAGTATTCTCGTAGCTTCATAATATTACGGTTGAACCCCTGATGTCACATGGATTATTTTACTGATCTCCTTGCTACGTCTCTGGGCTTGGGAACATTTCAGTTGCGTTGCTGTCTATGCAGGGTCAGACAGCTCTCAGATTCCATCAAAAATATCTTAATTTGTGTTTCGAAGATGAACGAAGGTCTTACGGGTTTGAAACGACATGAGGGTGAGTAATTAATGACAGAATTTTAATTTTTGGGTGAACTATCCCTTTAAAAGTAGATTTTTCACAGGTGTCCCTATCTGACTGTGCTGTATTGGATACCCGCTGTGTAATGTGTTCACATATCTCTCGCTGTTCCTCAGGTGTCTGGTGACAAACCCATACACAACTGTTCTTCAGAACGGAAACGACACTGTGGCTTTGCTATCAGTGCGGATATTCAAAGTTGTAAATCTCTATGTCATCTACCTGCACTGCCAGATCCAGATCTGTGTTGAAATTCAGGACGGCGCCTGCAGACCTGTGAGTTTATGTATATATATTTAAGTAGTTGTGGTGTTATAGCTTTTACAAATTATGTATTTTTATTTCTTTTAAATATATTGTGTTTTTTTTTCTTACTTTTCCGCATAGATTAAATGGACAGCATGTGAACAGAAATGCAAGAATATTTAATATATATAATCTTTTTGCAAATCATTAGGTTTGTATGAAGACATACAGGTCGTCTAACGTAGCTGGAGTGACAAAGGCTTCCGTTGGACCCATAAAGAGAATACGTCCAAGTAAATACTTCTTATTTAATGCAAAGAATGCTCATATAATAACTATACCCTGTATATTAGGACATAATATCAACTGACAAAATCTTTCTTTCTCTTTCTTTTTCTTAAAACGTCAGTCCAAACAGATACATCAAATACTCTGCAGTCTGTTGGATTTATTCTGCTTGGTGTTGGTGTGTTTCTGTTTTCCCTGGCTGCCATTGCAGGATTGATGTATCATAAAAGGAAAATCGGCAACTACAACTTCCGTTGCAAACCACAGCAGCAGAACTTCACCTATCATGTTTTTGACACATAACTGCACTCAAATAGTTAACTGTAGTTGTAAACTGATCATTTTATTATTGGATATTACTAATAGGCACAGTATATAGAAAATTTAATTAAGGGTTTAGATAAATGGATTAATGGATTTGACTATATTTTTGTAGAAAAACAATCTACTATGAAAGTTATTCTTCATTTTTTTGTTTTGTTTTTTGTCAGCACTTTAACATATATGTGAATCCGGACCACAAAACCAGTCATAAGTAGCACAGGTATATTTGGAGCAATAACCAGCAATACATTGTATGGGTCAAAATGATAGATTTTTCTTTTATGCCAAAAATCATAAGCGTATTAGGAAAGAATCCTTTTCCCACCGTGAAGATATTTTTCTCACACCTTCGTCTTGCGATACGGGTAAAATAATATAAAAACTCTAATTGGTGTTGGTAGTATACGGCAGTGCTAACAACTGCAGTGTGGGACAACTGTAATAAGGCGATTTTCTCAATATTTAGATTTTTTTGCACCCTCAGATTCCAAATTTTCAAATCGTTTTACTCAACCAATTTGGCCCTCTATGCATAACAACCAGACAGCAAGGGAAGCTTAGGTAATGCAGCTGTCGGTGCGGTATACACAGCGTCAATTTAAAAAAAATTGACCCTTATGATTGGTTTTTGTGGTCCAGGGTATAGATCAAGGTCTTAACCACTTCTTTAACATTGGTGGGGGTGCCATTTTTTAAAGAAATTGTATTTTTGTTTTAAAATTTGCACACAATCATTCTTATTCGTATGCCTGATATGTCGAAAACGCAAAATGTTCCTTGCCAGTCATATTCATACACATAAAATTAATAATTAAATGACACTTTTCAACTCAAAAACCTGGGTAGTTTGCATCACTGAATGTTGTTGTTGATCGTTTAACACTTGAAATTCTATTGTAAAACCGTTATGAAATATTACGTTAAGCTGCTTACATTTTACCTCGCATTCTTTCACGGAAGAGTTGCGATTTTGACATTGACGAGCGTTATTGGAACGCTGAGGCAGACCAGCCTAAAAAAATCCATTCAAATTCCATACAGAGATGCATCAACAATATCAAATAGTAGGAGAGAAATGTGTCCATTAGTAATTTTTGGTGGGGCTTGTCCTCCTCAATGTCTATTGTGGTTACAGCCCTGGTATAGATATTTAAAATGGATGAATATGTTACTTATTATGCCATTTATGAAAACTGCAAACAAAAGCTATATACCAAATACACAGCTTTTTCAGTAAAAGTATGGCACTTTCTAAAATACGCCACTAGAGGACGCTGTTAGCTGTACAATTTGATACCAGGTGTGTATGTGCTTCACATTTAGGCAGATGAAAATCTGATTTTATTAGTAATATTTTAAATAAATGTATACTTCACCTGTCTCTTATATGGTCTGTTAAATTCCTGTTCAGCTGTCATTCTTATTAAAAAAAACCAAAAAAAAAAATATAATATATATAGGCCTCATATTATTTATTTGTGTTTATGCGAGCATGTTACAGAAATGCTCTGCATATTTTGTCTCCATCTTATTCTCACCTTTTAGGGAAGATTAACATTCCCTAAAATAGTACTCATCCTCGGAGAACTTTGAGTGCAGAGCCTGTGCTGAAAGAACTAGAACAAGGCCCGCCTCGATCTTTTGTAGTCTGAGAGGGTGTTGTGATTCTCCAGAGGCAAGTGGCAACTCGTGTCTTTCAGAATGTGGGAATCATAAACACGTCATTCACCACTATTATTCAGTAACATGCTAAAGTAGCCATCTATCTCCGTTGCAACACTCTCAGTTTTTGCCGTCTGAGCTGAGACTGTATTTGTGGTGGTTTGTCATTGAGATGGGCGATTGTTGCTTGGATCTAGACCATTGTTTTTGGTGTTGTGTCATGGGAATGCTGGCCTTGTTAATTCAAAATGACACTCGACGAGGTCTGTGCTTCATGCCTGACAGCGACTAGTTGCCATTTTCTCTGGGGTCATTTCTTCTATACCTGGTTTATCCGCCTTCGAACAAATCTTGATTTGTAACAGTTGCGTCCAGGATTCAAGATGTAAAACGCGATCACCGATTTTGATAAATTAGACCAAAAATCTACCTTGCTCTCTACCTTCAACGGGACTGTTTCCCCACTTCTGCTTACTGTTCACTCACATGTATGGCGAGTCTACCCCACCCGGTCGCCCTGTCCTAGTCGTTATGGAATCCTACAGTCCTACGACAATGGCCAACCACGAAAGCCGTCTATTATACCAGCACGTCCACAGAAATCGAGCACTCGCTAGACACCTGTTATTAAAAACAAAAGCTTTCTGTAGGACCTTCTGTCGCTCGTTCAGTGAGTAATAAATATACAACTATCAACACGACAGCCCAATGTCACTAGCATGTGCAAGAGAGACACAATGAGGCTTTTAATTCCTAAATGCAATTATAAGTATCGCTGAATCTTAGTGTTGTATTTAATAAACCCTGCTCGTTCCATCAATACCTCCTTTTGTCTCTGAAGATGGAGATCAACTCGTTATCTCATCTAGATGCTCAAGTCTCCGAAACAGTGCTTTAAAGTGGTCATATGATGTTTTTTTAAAGATCAGTATTTTGTGTATTTGGCGTAACAGAAAATGTTGACATGCTTTAAAGTTCAAAAAACACATTATTATCCACATACTATACATTATTGTAGTCTCTTGCCGTCTCTCCCAACGCGTCGGTTTCTACGTCCCTCTTCCGCAATCGCGTCTGCTCTGATTGGCCATGCTGACCGCGTGCATTGTGATTGGCCGAATCACCGCAGCACTCTCGGAATGTTAACGCCCCGACCATAAGCGCCACTTCATCTTGTCAAAATAAATGTAAAGATCTGCCCGAAAGGGAAACATAGTCGCGTGCAGACACGTGATGAGCTGGTATTGTTTGCAGTACACGTAGCCACGTTCAGATAGTTGTGACCCTTCTCTCTCTCCCACACCACACACACACACACAACGATGCCGCAAAACATGCGCATTTGACATCATAGCAAATACTTAAACTAATAACAAACAGTAGCTGATTCAGAAGTGCCAGATTGTTATAGCAAAGTCAGAATTACCTCCTCTTTTAGGTTCACGAAACGGTCGTCCATAAATGCATTGCTGTTCTGTTGTAAGTAAAAATATTCCTAAATGCATCTACTTTCCGGAAGGCCAAATAAAGTGCTTTAGCACTGAAACACAGTGTCTCCCTGACATAGCTGCTTCAACACTAACTGCGGTTACAACTGCGGTTACTGGTGGGGGGGGGGGAAAAAAAAAAACCCCAAAAAAAACCGGCCCCCCCCTTTTCTTCTTTGCTGCCCATTGTGGCTGCATTATGCTAAATTTCCACATATTCGGTATATATGTGGGGGGGGTGTTAGAACGAGCCGTTTTAGGGGGGTGTGGCAGAGTCTTAACTTTAAAGAATATCTCTTTGGTTTTGAGAATTTAGTCTTTGCAATTTTACAGATTTTCTTTATGCACCAAGAGTTTGTAGCACTCCAAAGAGAAAGGAAAGATTGATATTGCATCATATGACCCCTTTAAATGTTATCCCTGTGGAAAATTCCAACTTAGGTTAGTTGGTTTGGCTCTGGTTAGCTGGTGATCATCATCTACAATGTGTCCTGACAGAAGTCTGGTCTTGGCCTCTCACATTCTCCTTGTCTGTGTGTAATATCTGCCCTGTGAAACCAGGAAAAAAAATCCAGGACTTCCTTGCTCTCTCTAACTCTCAGGTTCAACAAAGATTCCCACAGTTCACAGCAGACAGGAGTAACTATGGATCCTTGTGCTAATGCCTCTTAAGCCATTAATTTTTCATTAGATCTCCGTCCAAAGTTCCCTCTAAACTTTGAATTATTCAGACGATTGGTATGAAGTCAGCTGACTTGGAAAATGGGAAATGACAGCTCCGTAGTCCATCATGATGAGGACTTTCCATTGACTTCTTTTGTTGTCATAATGAACTGAAATTAAATACATACAGTATGATACTTCCAAGATCCACGTTTTTTTTGTTAATGTTAAAAAAACAAACAAAAAAACTGTTACTTACAGCTACATCGAAAGCAGCAATAAATCAAAATTATTTTAACTATAAAACTAAAATAGTGTACTATTGTAGGGAGACCGGGGCTAGCTGTCACAAAGGCTGTATATAATTAATTATATTTTAATATAATGTTCATTATTATAAAAAACAAACAAAACTAAACTAAATGAGGAACATATTTCCTAATGAATATTGCAATGAAGGCACGAAAACAACCAGATAAACACTAATTAGTTCACATTTATTAGACTTTTAAACAGTATGTTATACTTTAATGAAGCACTTAATGACATATTTGTTACTCTAAATGATCATCATGGCAACACTGTATGTTTTGAGAAAGAGCATGGAACAGAAAATACATTTATAGCACCATTTCAGTTGTTGAAAACAGTCTGGGAGCGCATGTACTTTTTGTTCATGTTTTTCTTCTTGGGAAGCTCATCGTTTAATCTTAACCTATGACATACAACAGCCTATATACATACAGTACTTTAATTGAACACATCTCTCTTTCTGTCTGCAAAAATATTTTCTAAAATATTTCTCATTACTTCATTGTTCTGTCTATAGCTGCCTTCCTCTTTCTCGTGTGCTTTGTATCAGTACTTGACATCCGGAGCGAACCGGACTACTCCTCGACGTGGTTCTGGTCGTTCCACCAGTGGTTCTCTTCCAGAGGTACCCGCGGAATAATATCGCTGGACTCGTCCTGAGAGCCAACTCAGATTCCTAACGGATCAGCACCGTGTTATGTGCCAAGGAGAGCGTAAGGGCGACTTTGAGAGAAAGAAAGAGAGAGACACAGAGACACAACATGAGGTGTTTTATCCGGTAGATAGCAGTGTGCACTAGAAGAAACAAGGCTTTGAGCATTCTGAGACCACGTTTTACACATCATTTCTATTTATAGTGAGACCAATGTAAGTGATAACTGATCAAGCAATGCTTGAATAAGTTAGGGTGACCATATTTTAGTTTTCCAAAAAGAGGACAGTGGGGTTGTTGTTCAGGGGGCAGGGCGTTGTTTTGTGCCTAACACGGGGTCTAGGTATGTGACCCAGGTTTTTTTTTTTGTTTTAATAATAAATCAAATAAAACAATAGAGGCTAGATAATGCTATTGTAGGTAGAATGATCATTTTTATAATAAATAAAAAGAAAATAAGCAAATAAAATAAAGAATAGAGAATGCTAGTGTTAAATATGCTTTTTTTCATTTGAAATAAAACAAATAGTTAAAATAGAATAGAGAGTGCAAATGTTAAAGGTCTATTTAAAATAAAAAAGAAGATAAATATAGATAAAGTAGAATTAATATAAAGTAGAGGGTGCTAGAGTTAGAGGGTCAAATGACAGATTAAATAGCGTTTTTTTCAGGCTGGTTTCTGTGTGAAAACGCTTAAGGACTACGCTTGGTTGAGCTGGGCAGGTCATTCCGACCAGGAGGGGAACATTTCATTTAAACGTCCGTGAAAGGTTTTAACATAGGTAGAAAAATGCAAAATGTTCAATACCAGCATTCATTTAAATGTAATTTATGTGTATAGTTCAGCAACCTTCTAACCCACTTGGACATCAAACCCATGGCAACACGTTTAAATTACCCCAATATCCTGTGGGAACAACGTGGACATTGGCAACCCTACATCACAAGGGGAGAGGCTTCAGTATCCAAGGATCTGACTGACACAGGCCTAGAATTAGTATATATGACTGACGACGCTTCGGTGGAGTGATTTGGGCGCTCACGCAGACCTGACTCATTGACAAATATTCTGATTCCCCCCCCCCTGTTTGGGGTTAATATGGTTCTTCTTTACCCATAGTGCTGTTGATCGAGAGATTAATGGACTCCACAATTGAAGAGCGGAGTCCCTACCAAAATGATACCATAATTAGAAAATGGTTTAAAGTAGTGGCTACACGAAAATCGCGGGTTGAAACCCATGTTGGTTGTGGAAGATAGGCGGCAATGTCAGAAAATTGGCAGGCGGGAACGGAACTTAGAAAAGCAGCCGAATCCCAGACATTTTGGGGTGGATTTTTGCTAAAACGCATTTTTCCAGTCTACAAAGAGGACAATGGTACCGGGGAAATAGGACGTCCCCTAGAAATCAAGTATCTGGTGAGAAATACCTAACAGAACATGCGCAAGAAGATAGGCTACTACCGGCGAGAGCCTTTTTCACGTTCGGGTCAATAATCCGCGGGAAAAGGAGACGTTGTTCGACACAGGGGGCAGTATACAATTTACCCATTTAAGCTGTGTCAGTATTCAAACTGTTACTAACTTTAAATATTGTGGAGTGTGCAATTTCAATAAAACTTTATTGGATTAAACGAATGCTTAACGGAATCCTTCCTGCTAGAGAGCTATATGCCAGCTTAGAATTCGATCGGCCTACACTGCCGATCGTTCACCTTTTTAGTGCTTAATTTCGGTTCGGTACACCACATGTCATGAGATGTTGTACAAGAATGTCAAGACCGGACATTTGTGACCCATGGACCACAAAACCAGGTCGGAAGTCGCATTGTATATTTGTACAATAGCCAACATACATTAGATGGGTCAAATTACTCGATCATTAAAGGATTTATGCTAAGTAAAGATCATGTCCTATGAAGATGTTTTGTAAGTTTCCTACCGTAAATATATAAAAACGCAATTTTTGATTAGTAATATGCATTGAAATTCATTTGGACAACTTTAAAGGCAATAATATCTGTTCAATATTTAGATTTTTTTGCACCCTCGAATTCCAGATAGCTAGTCAGATAGTTTGCATCTCAGCCAAATATTTCCTCAAAATCCTGAGCCAACCATGATCAATGTAAAGTCCAGGTTTATTGGTTCCGCTTTTCAAAAAACAAGGGAGATGATTCACATCTCATTCAAAAATGACCCTTATGACTGCAGGTAGCATCAACCGCATTTACAGAAATTCTACGCAGTGTGTATATGGAACCGAACGAACACTCTAGTTGTTAATGATGGTTTAAACTTTTCTGGTTTTTTTTTTTCTCTGTATGTGCATTGCAAGAAATCACAGGGTATGTTTTGACTTATTAGTGTTGTCATAAAAAACACAAAAGTGTTTTTATGATTAAAGTAAATAATAAATAAGCATTATATGTAATTATAATATTTCTTTTTAGTTAAATATTGTATTTAACTACTGTATTTCAGGCACTACTCAAAAGCAAATTCGTGAAACTGAATATGTAAACTCTTTTGTGGTCTCAGACATTTGGACCCCAATATCCTCCAAATAAATAGATGAATTATAAATGTGATCTCAGATTGTTCAAAGGAAAAGTCCAGAAAGAAAACCAGCAACAAGACAGACACCACTGAACAAGAATGCAACGTGCTGTTCTAAAACTAAAGATTTAAATATCATCAAGTTCAATTTCATTCATCTCCTGAAAAAAGAAAGAAATTAATCTAGGAGTGACATTTAAAGTTCACTGTAGATGGATTGTTCTTGCAGTAGGGAGAAGAGATTGATGGTACCTCAAATTACAAGTACCACAAAGAAGATGTGACACTTCAAAACTCCTCTATAGGGAGCAATGCCTTAGATGAATACATTAAGAAAAAATGCCTTTTCCTTGACCTATTTTTCTACAAGAACACCGTAATAAGCTTGTATGTGATGGTAGTCAACATTAAAACAAAACATGCACATATAAAAAACACTGTAACAAAGTAAGTGCTCAACGTCTTCCAACACTGTAACAAAGTAAGTGCTCAACGTCTTCCAAAAACAACATTAACAACAGGAAAACAACATACATGAGCAGTCCTATTCAACCTCCTTCGGCCCAACACTTTCCATATGGAAGAGAATACGCATGGGAGCAAATCAAAAGATGACGAACACTGAACAGTTATGGTGTACTAAAGTCTCAATGGAAACACTAGAGAGTACGAAGCACTAGCAACACTACACTTTCTCTCAGTGAGTAATAATTGTGCTGCTGAAGTACGGATGAAGGCGGAAGAAGCGTAACTAATCTCAGGTGAGAATTACCTTGGGTCGGGCATCGCACAGCGCCACAGGTGTTGCTTTAGTGTCTGCACCCAACCAATATCACGGATGGGCTGACAGAGCTGAATGTAGTGGTACTGTTTTAGCATAACCCTTCAAACGAACGACAAGATCACTCGTTAGCTGAACATTAAAGTAATTAAAGGGTTAGTTCACCCGAAAATGAACATTTTGCCATCATTTACTCAGCCACATGTCATTCCAACTGATATGAGTTATGTGGAAATGCTTTGCAGAATGCTTTTTTCCATACAACTATCACCATATGGCAAAACGGTTGTAAAGAAAGTCATACAAGTTTGGAATTATACAAGGGTGAGTAAATGATAACAAATTTCGTTTTAGGGTAAAAAAAGTTCTTTAACTCCCAAAGCACAAAATTATTATGTAAATCAACCAAATTTCAATCAATCAATAAATCACATCATTAAAGCCAATCATTATAGACTCACAGTGACTGACACATATTGATCTTTCAAGGACTATTTCAGTCTATTCAGAATGGAATCATTCCAGTTTTTACGTACATCTCTGATATTTGGTCCTGGAATAGGAAGTTTTGCATCTTTTGTTACTTTGCACATATGAGACACTGAAAGCCCCAATATATCTGATTCACTCAAGATGCAAACATATATTTTTCAACTCTCAGCTGACAGCAATATGCACAACCTAAAAGATGCCAGAACCTATTCCAGAGCCTTTTACACACAAAATATGAGAATCGCAAGACCAAACGTAAACATCGGAATAGTTCTCTTCCATGTGGATTCGACGTCTATGACTGCGACAAGAGAGATAGACAGAAGGACAGGGGAGAAATGATACAGATGCACCTACCATTGAGTCCCCAAACCCTCCCACATCTCAAACAAAATCAACCACGACACCTCCGTTTCTGCGTTTGCATTTATTAATTTCAATATATATGAGCAAGCAAGAGAGAAATCACAATTCACATTATCACAGTTAAATCTGAGGCCCTTTCAAATAACATTTTTTTCTCTCCTTTTTCAGTATGCACTATAGATAGCACCTGTGCTAAGCACTCACACACACACACACACACACACACGCACACACTCACTGACATGTACCTCCCCGCTCTAGCTGCTCCTCCTCTGTCTCCCCACAATGCCTTCCCCTAATTCCCACACATTATATTAACAGTAATTGAGTCACCAAAGGCTGCAAAATACAAGAAAAGGCCCTCACTCTGTGGCGCAGTCAGCTTCAGAGCACAGTGCAGAAGAGAATGAGCTCCATGTGACTGTATTCTACAGCCAGACTGAAGAAACAGATACTTTCATGCTTTAGGAATTCAACATTCTGGATGTCCAACAGAATTGCAGTGTAGTCTCTGGATTTCAAGCCTGTATATAATACATTCAAGGTATTCATAATGCATTGTAATGGATTATATATTTTCATAAATAATGATAAACGCAGTTATAATACATCTAAACGGCCTCTAAACGGCATTTTAAATGGTATGGTATATCAGAGGTGAAGACGTGGCAGAATGGCTGTGTGTGTCAAGCTCATTCATGAAGAAGAATCTTTGCTTTCTAGTGCTAGACTGCTAATGGCGCACACCATGAAAGATAAAAAGATTACGGCTAAACTTGAATAGCATGCTATTCTCTTACTATTCCTGTCATAAATAAAGATATTTAGTATTATAAAATAGTATGAGTGTAGTATACTATTCTGAATCCAGCCATATTTAATTTCTGATAGGAATGAAAATGTGGCTGTGAAGTATAGAATGGAATATGCTGTTGTTCAGTTGACAAAAAAAGCTTTTTTGCCAATCTGAGGTTACTTTAATTACGAGCAGTCAAACTGCATTTTCAAAAACGTGTTTTGCATTTGTATCAAAGTGTTTTACTCACATTTCACAAATGAAAACACAACTTATTGAGAAATAAGAAATTCCTAAACTTCATAAACACATGCAATTTGATTTAGTTCATTTTGTTAGATCCAGAATGTTTTAGTCACTAGCACTAGATCATAGTAGCTTGTTACCACTTGCTTTTGATTATGAAAAGGGGATAAAATTGCTTAATTTCTTCAATCTGGCAACAGATTACACAATTACTGTGCACCGATTGGTCAAACAGGACAATGAGATCACATACTTGACATACTGAAAATGGAGAAGACCTCAAGGAATGAGACTAGAGACAGAGAGAGGATTTGCCGAGGGGAGGTACATGATTAAAAAAGAAAAACAATGCAAAGCATGATCTTACACAATGCACTCCCATAATGCCAGCAAATGAAAACATTTAGATACTAAAATGAATGCCATTCAGTCTATGAACTACCAACATCTGTGAATCTGCATCTACGACGGTGTCATGTCACATGCAAAGCCATGATTATGTGCTGTTACATAAGGCCTGATCAGATTATATCTAAAAAGATTTCACTGCCAACTCAAAATCATCTCTGTGAATGTATCAGCATTAAACTTTAAAGGGATACCCCATTCAAAATTGAAATTGTATCATTTACTCACCCTTAAGTCATTCCAAACATGACTTTATTTCTTTTATTCTGCGATATAATGGTTTTTGTCCATTTTTGGAACACAGTTTGGGTGAGTAAATGATGACCGATTATTTTCCCTTTAAGTTAGGTTTAAGTTTGCATTATAGGCTCACAACCTCTAAGGTGACTTGACTCGTACATGTGCATCTTGGGAAGTGGCCTTTTTGGGGCCAACAAAACAAAGATGACATGATCATGCAGTCGAGAGTAAACAAACAGCATTCCGAACAGACTGCATTCGACTTACCATTACATCAAGGGACACATGATAACAAACAGAACAATTAGCCAAGAATACAGGTCATGTCAGTCATTGAACAACAGGGGGGATGCAGGAGCAAAACAAAGCAGGAGACACTCCGGGAAAAGTCATTAATAATTAATAAGTTGAATCTGCATTCACATAAAGAAGGGCTTTGATTTTAAAGCTGCCTAATCTATTGACCTTTGGAGTTCCCTCTTCTTTTGGGATCCCCCATCTGTCTACCTCGGGGGCTCCCTTAGGGGGGATGGGAAGTGTGCATGTGAGAAAGAAAAAAACAAACAGTTGGGCAGAGTGGAAAATATAATGTTAAATGTTGTGTTGTGATCCTTACATATTTTATGGTGCAAGATGGAACAGAAGTTCTCAAAACCAAACAATGCATAAACTTATATTTTAATTTATAATACATTTAATTTCTACTGGTTTGCACATAAAATCACAGGGAACATTTAAATCCTATTCTATCCAAAAACAAATTTACAGTACATCCCATAATGCAATATCATGTTACAGTAGTAATGCAGTTGGACCAAAACAAGGCCTTATTATTGTATGACCTTGACAGATGTTTTTTGGGGATACTGATGTTTTATTTGGATATATCCTGTTCCTGTAATGATTCAAAAACATTTTCTTAATATGGAATGGTTCTCAAGAAAACAAACAGTATAATGCCAATCATTACAGCACCAAAGTGATCTGAGATCATAACATATCACTTAGGAGCTTGGGGTGTTCGCTCAATAAAATGACAACATAAAACAGGCAAAGCAAGCAGATTAATATAGTCTTAAAACCAAAGATGCACATTTATCAAAGATTTTTGATTGAGGAATTAGCCTTTGTGGTTTCTATGTGTCACCTAATTTACACAAACATGTTTTCAAAAGCATAATTGGATATAAATTGGCTTCATTGTAAAACCCTTGATAAATGAAACCCACCAGTCTGTGCATCTGATGGTACGTACATACAGAGCCAATGGCTCCATGCAAGATAAGAGCATCCAATGGCCAACTAGTAGAGTGGTTGCCATGGAAACCCAGTCTTGAGATGAGGAGAGTGGGTGGAGCTATAGTAAATGCAAACGCTTTGATATCACTTAGAGGAGAAAACCATCAAATCCAACCCTGAAAATTGTGTAAAATCAGCCCACTGACCTCTTAGAGAAAATGAGAGAGTGAGAGAAAGAGAGGTGGGGGTATTGGAAATATACAGTGAGGAATAAAACGAGAGGTGCATCAGAGAGAAAGAGAGGGCGTGGCAGCATGTACAGAACAGGAAAGGGTGGGAGAACCTCAATGGGATATTAAAAATTTTTGCAGCCAATTCGATTCTGCTTTCACCTTTGTCAAGGAAGAGATTTAAATGAGAGAAGAGTGTCAAAATGGTTTGTGCGTAGCTCAATTTCGTGGCCTCAGTCCATTTTGTGTGTTTATCTACTTTAACTTTTCGAACTTGTCGCCCTGCGCCGGCTCGTGCTCTCGCAGCTGAGTTCTCCGGAGCTACTTCTTCTATTCGAAGGGGACCGCGCAACGTAGCCGATCGCCTGCATTCTGCCTTGGACTTCTTCAGCGGTTTGCCAGGTGTGGCGGATGTGCTCTTTTTGGGTTTGGAGCGAGGAAGACTGGTTTTCTCCACCTGTTTAAGACATAAAATGGTACACAAATGGTATTTTACTACCATTACGTTAATAGGACTGGGTAGTAGTGCTGGGGCGGGTATGATAACAAGGTATCCAGTTGTAGGGAAAAAGTGTTGGCCCCTTCCTGATTCTTATTTTTATTGGCATGTTTGTCACCTTTACTGTTTCAGATCATCAACAACAATTTAAATATTATAACAGTAACACAAGTAGAACCCAACATGCAGTTTTAAATGAAGGTTTGGTTTTATATTAAGGAAACCAAAATCCAAACTATGGAACCCGCTGTGTGAAAAAGTGTTTGCGCCCCCTAACCTAATAACTGGGTTGGGCTGCCCTTACAGCAAACAACTGCAATCAATCGGTTGCGTAATTGCATTTGATCGTTACAGCGCTGTGGTGGAGGAAATTTGGTCCACTCTCTAGGCGAATTGGTTGTAAGTCAGCACATTTGAGGGTTTTCGAGCAATGAACCCCTTTTTAAAAGGTCAGTGCCACATCAATCATCCAATAGGATCAGGTCGGACGTTGACTAGGCAACTCCAAAAGTTTACTTTTTTTTTTTTTGAGCCATTCAGAGGTGGACTTGCTGGGGTGTTTTGGATCATTGTCCTGCTGCAGTACCCAAGTTCGCTTCAGCTTGAGGTCCCGAACAGATGGCCGGACATTCTCCTTCATGATTTTCTGATAGAGAGCAGAATTCATGGTTCCATCAATTATGGCAAGTCTTCCAGGTCCTGAAGCTGCAAAGCAGCCCCAGACCGTCACACTACCACCACCATATTTTACTGTTGGTATGATGTTCTTTTTCTGAAATGCAGTTTTTTACGCCAGACGTAATGGGACACACACCTTCCAAAAAGTTCAACTTTTGTCTTGTCAGTCCACAGAGTATTTTCCCAAAAGACTTGGGGATCATCAAGATGCTTTCTGTCAAAACTGAGACGAGCCTTTATGTTCATTTTGCTCAGCAGCGGTTTCCGTCTTGGAACTCTGCCATGCAGACCATTTTGGCCCAGTCTCTTTCTTATGGTGGAGTCATAAACACTGAACTTAACTGAGGCAAGTGAGGCGCATGCAGTTCTTTGGATTTTGTTGTGGGGTCTTTTGTGACCTCTTGGTTGAGTCGTCGCTGTGCTCTTGGGGTATTTTTGGTCGGCCGGCCACTCCTGGGAAGTTTCTCCACTGTTCCATGTTTTTGCCATTTGTGAATAATGGCTCTCACTGTGGTTCGCTGGAGTCCCAAAGCTTTAGAAATGTCTTTACAACCTTTTCCAGACTGATAGATCTCAAATACTTTCTTTCTCATTTGTTTCTGAAATTCTTTGGATCTCGGCATGATGTCTAACATTTGATGATATTTTGGTCTACTTCACTTTGTCAAGCAGGTCCTACTTAAGAGATTTCATTATTGCGAACAGGTGTGGCAGTAATCAATCCTGGGTGTGGCTAGAGAAATTGAACACAGGTGTGATAAACCACAGTTTTAACAGGGGGCAAACACTTCTTCACACAGGGCCATATAGCTTTGGATTTTGTTTTCCCTTAATAATAAAAAAACCTTCATTTAAAAACTGCATCTTGTGTTCACTTGTGTTATCTTTTACTAATATTTTAATTTGTTTGATTGATCTGAAACTTAAAGGTGGACAAACATTGCAAAAAATAATGAAAAAATCATGACGTGGTTACCAAACACTTGAATTTCAGCAACCACTGTATGTCACAGTATTTTTCAAAATTATACCGGTTTCACTGTAAATGACGGTATTTTTTTTCATGCATGACCGGTGTTAACCATATTTTCTACTGATTTAGAGAGGAAATACTGCAGTATATTGACTTAGAATGCCCTATTTTACTGTCATGATGAGTGATGAGTGAATATTGTCAAAAAATACAACACTAATTAGTGACTAAACATGACCCCTTTTAATGCATGTTAACCAGGAGTCACTCTCATTTATAATCGCAACATCGTCTGATAAAATCAACATGAATCTACACTAAAAAGCCTATGCGGTTGTTTTGGCTATATTACCGATTTTTGTCTCGTGCAGCGCAACTGCCTTCTCTGATAACAAACTAAAAAAACATACCAACCAAAACCGTGCATGTGATAAATATAACAATGACGTACGCTCATATTTATAATTCCAGTACATCATGTCAACAAGTGCATTAGGAGAAACGCTGTTTTGTATTCATTTATTGAGGAGTCGGCTGCGGTGTGGTCAACTGAATGCGCTGCTTCTCTGCCGGTCATTGCACAGAACAGACGCCGAGAGAGGTGTCATTTCTCCGGGAAAGTCAGACCTCGCGTTTGTGGGGCAGCACTGGTGAAATCTTCCAACTGAACCATAGCTAAGTTTTATCAAAAAAAGTCGCTAGGTATGTCAGTATGAATATTCTATGAAAAAAAAAAAAAGCGCTAAAAGGGTCTGAAAGTTTGCTACCTCATGCGTAAAGATGCACGCTTGTGGTGGGGGATGTTGAAGATAGGCGGGAGCTAAAATGTGCAGTGTTCTGTTGGATTTTGTGTGCAGTGCCCGGTGGGATATTGTTTAATGAGTTTTCTGTGTAATCACGTTCTATTATTTCTACATCTTCAGTTAGTTAACTTATCCAGCTTAGTACCACATACAGCTGTTCGGCCGTCACCCCGAGTGGCACAGTAGAAAAAGGGACCCCTTTCAAACACACGTTCTGAACATTTTTTAAGCGGCATTGACGGTTATTGGTCGTTATAGTTAAAATTTATATAACAAAAATACACCGGTATTTCGGTATGAACCGTATACCGACCCACACTACTGATGAGCACCCAATGACAGTAGTCCCACTGATAAACTGCCACTACTAAATATAATGTAGAAACTTTACATATTATATTGCTAAAACACACATTAGATCGCAATCATTACAAATACTCAATGGTGGTTTTGAAGTGAGTTTTGAGTTAAAGCGTTGTATGCCAGTGGAAATGCCCGTATGCACGAGGATTGGTTTCATTTTAAAACACTGTTTTAAAATGAAAACGCACTAGAGTAAACGTAGCCTTACATCTATGGGGGTTTGACGCTTACACACTACAGCCTCACGTCTAAGTCACGTCACTGGGCGTAACCAGTGTAAACAAGTGTTTTTCCTTGATGCTTCATCAAAGCCAATCACCAGCACTTGATTTAGGCACATCAAGCATGCTGCATGCTTATTTGCTCACTGACGTTGATGAGATTAAATCCTTAGGTATCGAAATTTGGTACCAAATGACAAGACATTTTTCGATACACGATGGTATCGAGGCAATTCGGTCGGTGCCTAAAAAGTATCGGCCTAAAAAGTATCGAACTTCGAAGTATCGATACCAAGCCCTATATGTGACATATTTAGTTATACAATGGGAAATAACATAGGATGGGACTTCGATAAGATAGACATGTTGGACAATGATATTATAGGCTATTTTTTAATACATTATTTTTCCCGCTCATTCAGCCCTGGGTATAACAGCAAAAATATATATTTTAGGGGCGGTGGAAGTTAATATGTTTAAATTTTGAAAGTCAATTTTTTAAAAGGAATAATGTACTGACAAATAATGCACAAAAAGGCAAGGTACATTTATTGAAGATGCGATGAAACAGAAGTAGCTATTTTCTTTTGTATTGTGTCGTACATTTAAGCGAATTGGATTTTATTATTTTTTTAAAAGGGAAGAGAAAGGGAAAAAAATCCATCCATCGATTTCATTGGATCAGGGCAGATCTGAATTTGAGTTTGAAGTTTGACTGTAAGAAGGGGGCAGGTTTAAGCTGACTAAACAGTCATAAAGGAATTTAAGATTTAGGAATTATGAGGTCAAAATTTCTGTGAAAATCATTTTCTGTGAGGTCAGAAAATGTCAAATGCATGGATTAATTATTCACAAAAAGTTCATGCATTTAGAATTTAAAGAAGTAAAAGAAGAATTAAATCTTAAAATTTGTAATTAATGTTGTTCAAAAATAGCTCATAAAGTCACATAGTATACTGATCTCAAAACAAGCACTGATAGCAAAAATAATAATTAGCCATAGTGTCTGAGTGACTATGATTATATTGTAAAGCTAGTCAGCTCAATATAATACAACAAAGAGCAGATGCTGATTCACTAAGACACTCAAAGCTTGAGGCCAAAGTTATGTCAAACAACTCTGAAAAAGTACTGCTGAGGAAAAAAAAAAACTGTTGTTCAGTTATTTTCCACCCACTGAGCACATAGATTGCTGACATCAAGTTACTGAACCCAATAACTGATCCAGCCTTCTGCAACAAAAACACACTTACAAACAAAAATGTAACCAAACATTTAAAAATTAGGGGAGAATTAAGGTAATTATCAGATCCAATATCAGATATCAGTAATTAAAGATCCAACTGCTAATCTAAATATTGTATTATTATACTTAACTTCCACACACAAGCTCGTACCTTACTGCTCTCTCTGTAAGGCTCATGGTACAGTGTGCGTATCCTCCTCCTCTCCAAGGCCTTGTTGTCATCTGGCTGCTGAGTGGCCTGGTAGGCCCTGTAGGTGGCGCTGTAGCTGGTCTCCAGATCAGTCTTCTCATCGGGAGGCTGATACTGAGACTTGGCCCTGATGAGCTTCACAGGTTTCACGTCTGTGTAGGCTTTGTACTCAGTCCTGACATTAAGAAAAAGATAACATTAAAATTATTGGAAAATTGAGTGTAGTGGGTAATTCAACCGACACATATTGAATTTCAAGACCACATTGTTCAGAGTATGACAGACATATCCTTAAAGTCCACCATTAAAACGGAGTTGGGGCATTTATTGGAAAAAATCATGACCCCTGTTTTGTTTTAGTCATTAGGCTTTAGTTTCACAGTTTGCAATTTGTTAGTTTGTGTGGCATGTGGGGGCATTTGTTTGGCTAAACCATCCAAGTCTAAGATGAGTCATCAATATTTTTTATATATATCATATAGCATATATCATAGACTAGTCACAAAACTTGATTTTTAATTTTACTTGGTTAACAATTGCTGTTTTCCATGCCATTTTTAGGTTCTGATAGAACAAACACATCAAGAAAACTATTTAAAATTACATCAAGCCTCTACACATACAATACAAGAAAGACTATATATAAAATAACTACTTGGTACTGCTATATATAGACACTGCATTATAGATCTAGATTGATATACACCCTCCATAATGCATACGAACCCCCCCCCCCCTCCCCCCCCGCATCCCAGAGAGTTTTTTTCTAGGCACTAGGCAGTGGCACCTCCTTTGAGATGAGTACGGAGTCTTTTATTCACGATATGAACACAGAACAAAAATGGTATATCTTTCCTTCCAGGGTAAGCGCTGCCAGTGCATATTAACCCATACATGCAATTATCCCAGTCATCTAAACACAGCATGCACGGCGCATATAGACAGAACTCTCTCACTGAGACCAGCACAGAAGAGACATCTCAGACAAACTCTGGTTTTTTAATCATTCAATACTGATTATCTAATGAGTCCCTCACACCAGTTTGTGCACTTGTTTTATAAATGTTAGAAATTCCAGATCCAAATCATGATGTCTTGTGAGCATGTTTTTCTCTAGCTGAGTATTTCTGAGGAAAGTTGGAATAATGGATATTCACTGTAAATATTTACATGAATTCTATTCATTTTCAGGACTGGAAAACATAATTTTAAAATTCCCTTTTGACCTCTCTCTCTCTTTATTTTTGATTCTGTAACATTAACAGCACTCAAGGGTTAGGTATATTGATTAGTATTTGACAGAACGGAGAGAGAGAGGGAAAAAAAAAAAAAAAAAAAATGCCAGGCGAGTTACCACTATCAATCCCGTTAATCAAATTAGTTGCTTTAGTTTATGTGAGTAAGAAGCAAATTAATACATCTCTGTATGAAACAGAATCAACCATTCTGACATATTACAATAAGGCCTAAAAAAAGCTGAGAACATTTGATATCACACACTGTTCTACTGGAGATGAGATTAGATAACATTACTAGATCAAACAAAAATGGCCCGTTATTATGTGACCAACAAGCTGATGAACAAAGTCATGGGACAGCACGTGGGGGAATATTAACCCCCTCAGAGAAAACAGGGGATGTGAAAATCACGCCCCATGTCCTATGCCAAGGAAAATTTCAGGTTGAATACAAGTGAATCTCTATCAACAGCAAAAATAACAGAAAATAATTCACTCTCAGATTCTCAGGTTGTAAAAACGTCAAATAAAAACTGATTTGCTTTTCAAATACCTTTTTTGTATCAATTTTGTTGTTAAGAGTTTTGTTGTTAGAGACCCAAACCCAAACTTCATCTTACCCTAATGAAAAAATCCTGTATAAAAATATTAATTATATACAGTTAAAACGATAATTTACAAGTTTTTAAAAACTTTTTAATATCTTAAAAATGTCTTTAAAGGGATAGTCACCCAAAAATTTTTAATTCTGTCATTACGGGGTCATAATGCTTGCGATTTCCATTTCTCCTTTCTCTTTGAAAGTGTTAGAAGCTCTTGGTGCCATAAGAGAGATCGTTTAAGTTTTGCAAAGACTAAAGGTGCAAATCCAAAGATAATTTTCTTATAAGGAGTAAATCAGCCACGCCTACCTAAAATGCCTCGTTTTAACACGTCCCCACATGTCTACGTCACTATTTGGAAATATTTGCATAATGCCGCCCAAGTGTTCATGCAAAGAAAGAATGCATAACTTTTATTCTCGCTGTAGTATTGTTGCCGCTGCCGCCATGTCGTGTGTGACGCTGTGTGTTTCTTTGTGAAAGCGTAACTACTTTGTTTGGTCTGCCAAAAGAGGACGATATCTGCTTCATAATGCCTGGAGCTGATCCGTGCTGGTCTCTGAGGAAAAACATCAACTTCGCGCTGTGGATTGCCGGATCGGCTTTCACCGTGGGCGAAGCGGAGTCCAGCCCGGGGTCGTCACATGTGGTTGCTGCAAGCCCACCCACCTCGCCGTTCTCAAGCCCGCCGTCCTCCGCTCACTCTAGCCACCGTGAGTTTCTTGTGAAAACCGAAAATACTTTTTTTGGCCTTCCAACAAAAGGACGACACTACAGAAAATCGTTGATTGAAACTTTATTTACAACACGTTTCCCGAACCAGGTTTGTTCAACCCCAAAATAATCAATGTGTGCATCACATTTTTATGGAGGACTGTATTCCTGTCCTGAGAGTGACTACAATCGCGGCTGTTCTTACTCCCGACTGTAAGACTACGTTTTTTTCATTTAAAGGCTTTTTTTTGCCACTGATGACTCCGAAGGGGGGACTCAAACGCGAGTTTTTTGAGCATGTAGAGTAGCACTTGTTCTTGTCATTTCTCCTTTCAAAATGCAACATGGTTTATTTTGGTACACGGTTTATGCAACGCAACGCGTAAAAGACAGTATATGTAATTATAATCAGTAATTATGTCCCCCCACTGGATGCAACAAACGCCTCGTTTATAATGGGTTTTAATGTTTTTGTCTCGTTGCTCCGACACGGCATCACAGTATGGTAAGGGGTCGTAACATTTCCGTCACACGCTTGAGGTATTCTGCCAATCACAACGCACCGGATAGCTGGCCAATCACAGCACACCTCGCTTTTTCAGACCTATGAGCTTTGTAAAAATCAATGCGTTTTTCAGAAAGGCGGGGCATAGAGGATAAACAATAATGTCCAGAGTTCATGTGAAAAAATAAGTGTTTTTTGTTAACCTTAAACCCATAAACACATTTCATTACCCAATACAACAAATAAAAGGTTCTTTTTAGTCAACATCATATATGAACCCCGTTATTATTACTCACCCTCATACCTTCGTTTATCTTACGGAACAGCACAAATTAAGAGATTTTTTGATGAGACCGAGAGTTTTTCTAACCCTCATCGAAAGCCAACGCAACTACCACCTTTTGAGCCCAGAAAGGTAGTGACAACAAAAAAAAATGAAGCTTACCAAATATTCCATGTGAGCAACATTGGTTTTCAACCGCAGATGTTTTATAAGCCCTACAGAATAACTTTTTTGGTGTGCAAAGAAACTAAAATAATTTTACTTTATTCAACAATTTCTTTTCCTCCTTTCAAGGCTTCGATTGTCGTTGTCCAGAAAAGTATTTCTCGTAGCTTTTGAAATTAGCCGGTTTAACCTAGGGCCTGAACGATATGTGCCAAAATTTATAATCACGATTAATATTTCTTAGTTCGGTCGCTCTCGATATAATTTCCATTCGATTAATGCACACTATCTTAAATAAAATCTTTTGTAACCTTTATAAATGGGCCTTATCATCACTTTTGATCATTTTAAGCATCCTTCTAATAAAAATTTATTAATTCGATATTCTTTCCCAAAATGATAGCCAAAAATCAAATTATACTGAATGAAGTGTATAATGGTTACAACAAGCTTTTTTATTTCAGATAATCTGATCTTTTGGATGTTTTCTATTCAACAAAGAAACTAAAACAAAATGTACTACTTTTTAAATATTGAATACCAGCAAATCAGCATATTTAGAATGTTTCTGAAGTAGGTCATGTTGACACCTTAGGGACTGGGTAATGATGCTGAAAAGTTAGCTTATGTATGATCACGGAATAAATTTACATTTTAAAAATCTATTCACATAAAATGCATTTAAAAAAGTAAAAATATTTTCAAAATAGTTCCAAATATTTTTTGCTGTACTTTGGACCAAATAAATGCAGCCTATTGTTGAGCAGAAGAGAATTCTTAAAAAAAAAAATTTTAAATTACAACATTACAACGTAAACATAAAAAATCTTACTGTTTTCAAAAACTTTTGACTGTGTATGTAGCTGCTTTTCTATAGATTGAAACAAATTGTCTTCAGCCAGAAAAAGGTTATGAAAAGTGCTCCGATTCCGCTGCCAGAAAACAAAAAAAATCGAACATAACAACAAAAAATTGTTGCGAGACCAAAGGTTATTATAGTTTAGGTTTTTTATTTTAATAATCCATTTTTCAATTTTGGCAATCAACTTTAGTTTTTCGTTTTTTTATTAGTTTCATTAATACTTTTTATGTTTTAGGTTTTCGTTTTTATTTTTGTGAACACATTTCTAATTATTTTTTACAGTTTCGTTTCCGTTTTTAGTTTGAGTTTTTAGTAATTTAAAGTTTATGTATATTTACGATCACTTGTCAAGCGCATTCCAAAGAAGACTAAGGCTAATTTAACCTTAGTGATGCGCAACGTCTTAGCGACACAAAATTGAAAGCATGCTGAAGATTTGATTAGATGGAAAAGTATAGGAACAATACAACACAACCAAAAGAATTAAGCATCCCATGACACTTTTTAATCTACAACAAGTTTGCGCTTACATTATAATGTAAAAGAAACCGCACTCGACTGAATTGATAAATGTGATGTTGGTGATAATTTTAATTTTGAAAAATAAATGTAGCTAATTTCTTATAGATAGCCTATGTTCTTTTCATCTAATTTAACTATAAATCCATGATAACCATAACTGTCATGTATTGCTCCCTTTCCCTGCGAACACACCGCATAAATAGTTTGAGGACTAATGCAATAATAATAGTGGAGCCTCAGCATTGGATTTGCAGCGTTGCGCATTCTAGCCCTTCACGCTGCAGCTGAAGTGAATGATAGCTTGGGAGCACTCGTTGCTCGCTTTTTGTAGCCTATATAATTTTATTTTTAAGATTTATTTTTAACAATTCTGTAAAGGACTAACGGCCGCATAGCCTACACTGCAGAGTTTAATGGAGACAATGGCACTTAACAGTAAAGTCATCTCTAAATATGTTAGTATGTAGCATGATTTAAGTATGTAGTTTATGCACATTTGTTTAAAACAGCCTGGCAGATTGTTCACAAGATGTAGGCAAAAGTTTGTATTGTATACAGGAAGGATCATTCTTCTGTTGCGCTGCTTGTCTATTCCTCTTCAAAGCACCAACTTAGAATGCCTATTTTGGTTTGATTGCTTGTGCCACATGAGAAAATAAATAATTTTGCCTTACTGATGCAGTGGCCTATTTAATGCGGGTGCGGTTCAGGTCGCGGTCTTTGTCAAACGGGTCTGGTACAGAATTAAATTGGTGCTGGCTGCTGTCGTATAACGGGTCGGGTGTTCTGTTATGTACTGCGGATGCAGCTTTACCTAACAGGAACCGTGCAGGACTCTGCTTTAAATTGCTTTGCGTCTCTCCGTCAGATAACCTCATGTGCATGATGCGCCATTCACGGGTATTTCCCGAAACCGACACACATCAATTTATTTAGATTTATTTTTTCAGTCTACGAAAATTTTTTTGACCAATCGTTTTTATCTTAGTTTTAGTTTTGGTTGATAACCTTGGGATACTGTGCTTATTTAAAACGGGCTTATTGTAAATGCAAACTCATTCTCTGCCAGCAGAAGGCGCTGTTAGAGTGATAAAACTAACGATTTCTCCAGTAATGGCTGTAATCAAAGCAGCTCTGCTCATGAACACTTCTTTATCAGATCAAATGAAAATGCCATCGAAACTTTTCTGAAGACAGTCGGTTCCCTTCAGAGATACATTCATATAAAACACCCGCTGTTTTATGATTTTGAAACGTGCAGTGCTCATGTTTATTCACACCGTCAAACGCACAATAACTCAATGTATGGAACGGTTATTGGTATTGAAATATCGGAAATGTGTTTAAAAATCATATCACCATTATTGAAAAAAATAATATCGCGATACATAGATATTGAATTATTGTCCAGTCCTAGTTGAACCACTGATGTCACATGGACTATTTTAAAGATTTTTTTTACTACTTGTGGGGCCTAGGAACGTGCAGTTTTGTGTTGCTGTCTATGCAGGGTCAGAAAGCTCTCGGATTTTATCAAAAAATATCTTAATTTGTGTTCCGAAGATGAACTAAGGTCGGGTTTGGAACGACAGGAGGGTGAGTAATTAATGAAAGAATTTTCATTTTTGGGTGAACTATCCCTTTAATTGTGTGTTAAGGATACATTAAAAGCTAGCTAAAAAAAATTAGCCTAAGCAAGGATCATGTACAAACATCATGTATTCCTGATAAATTGTTCTTTGAGAACATGAATCTGACAATACTGCTGGTGTTTTGATTTAAAGGGAGGCCTCCCTTCTCTCCCTGTTGAGAGCACAGGGGAGCGGAAAGAAAGAAGTGAAAGTTGTTACACAAGACAAATTAAGTCCAGTCAGAATGCTTGAAACGGCAGCACAAAAGCAGCTCATAGAAGTCCAAGGCCACAGGCACCAAACACTCACAGGACAAACATAAAAGAAGAAGGGGGAGGAGTCAGAATTTATTCAGCAACACACATAGAAAAAGACAGAGAATGAGAAAGACATAAAGACAGAGAGAAGGCTTGTTACACACATACAATAGGACTCCCAACAATGAGCTTAGTGTGCTTATTGTAAATGAGCGCTTGGTACCAGCTGTCAAATCATTCATTTGATAAACGGCATCAACCCTGTTCTACAATGCTACTTTACACCAGATTTTTTTCTAATCTAACAGAATTAATTTAATGTAAAAGCACAGTATTTATTCAAATGAGCTCACACGTTTAATTAACTGCTGTCACCAAAAGTCATCTGTAGATGAGCATACAGTGAGGTTGATACCTCTTCCTCTCCCCAGGCACTGAGCTTTTGTGAACAGCCTTGTCACTATGGTGATATGCTGGCACTAGAGAATAGTGTGGTGGGGAGCCAGAGCAGTGCATCATGGGTAGACTTGGCACATTGGAGTAACGTGGTGTTTAACAGAAGCATGTAAAGCTGTTTTGCTTTTTACTTGGATCCAAAAACAACATCCTGATTATTTTGATGTAGTCTAGACCTGTTAGATGACAACACAGTATTTGGATGAATGAATACTGTAAAACTGATTCCTTTTATTAATCCACCAGCACTGCAAATAATTAGATGTGCAATTGCTTAGTTGATTAATGTATTTTTTTATTCTAGCAACAGCCTCGCTGTCAGATCAATAGGTTTCCTGCACCCTGTGGCATCATCTTGCAGCTGTACCTCCAGCATGACATATTTCTTCTGACATTCACTTTGGACTCCAAGTGAATCCCAATGAGATTAGCCCTGTAATACTGCCCTGCAAGGCAAAACTCTCTCTTATTTCTCTCTCTCTCTTTGCTGCTTCCTCTGTTATGCTTATCGATTGCAGTCTTTGAATGGGTACAGTGCCTACAAGTACTGCACTATACAAGAAAAGGAAGGAAAGGCATAAAAGTATGTTAATTACTTACATAAGAAACAATTAATGGAACATGGAAAAGGCATATATATATTTTAATATAATTAGTAGGGCTGCACAATTAATAGAATTTCTAATCGCAATTTATTTTACAATTAGTTGATGCCAACAATTTAGCGTAATTGTTCAAAGTCCGCTTATGTTATTCTGCATACTTAAGATATGTTTTTTTCTTTCTACATGTTATCTTAAGGGTTTTTCCATTGTTTTAGTTTTAGTATAACATTATAATACCATTCATATTTTTACTTTTTTTATCATTTAAAGAAGAAACCAATCTGATGTATATTTGACATTAGAGGCTTAATACTATAGAAAAGCATTAGAGGTTTTTCAGTTCGAGTGTTTTCAGCTTGTTAATTTTCATATAAAAATACGGCATGCAGTTGCATCAAACAATGGTATAAACATCATTCAATGTAAATGTGATAATCGTAATTAATAATCGCAGTTACAATTTCAAGGGAATAATTGACAATTGTGATTTTTTTTTTGTCATAATCGTGCAGCCCTATAAATTTAGTAGGTAAAAATCTGTGCTATTTATTGTTATTCTTATCTTTATATATACATTGTATTTTTTTCATAGTACAATATATTTTTTCTTATTTTTTTGCTAGTTTAAAAAAGCTTTTGCCTATTTATTAATTATATTATAGTTATGTACTTGCCCATAGGTAAGTCTTAAGTTTATATAATTGATTATTATTATAACTATTCCTAGTACTTATGTATTTGAATACCTTTTATTTTTATATTTTCAGATTTCATTTAAATTTTTCGTTTAGTAATTTTATGTGCTTTTGCCATTTTTTCTTATCTTTCTCTTACCTGTGAATATATTTTCGCCAGTTTTGCTTTGGTCATTTTTAACACTTAAACCGTATTTTTTTGTTCTAATGCGCTTTAATTTGAAGTTTAATCTAATATTAATTGATTTTATTAGTTTTTAGATAACCACAATAATCAGAGGTAGGGTGTTTTTCTATTTTTAAAGTCCCAACAATGGAACAATGCACAAATAACCCTAAAATAATTAATTAATATAAAATAAATCTCACACTTATTGGCAAAAATCAATAAGCTATTCCAAGATTTTGCGCAGAAAAATCTGAGATAAACTGCAAACCAAAGAATATTGATCTACAGGGAGAGAGAGAGCGAGAGACACAGATAAATGAAGCAAGCAACTTCCTCTCTACCGCATCCTGTGAAGACACACCTGTGATTTCTCTGGCTTAAAATAAAGCACCAAAGAATGCTTTTTACAGGTTTCTTACAGTAAGAGGATACTTTTTTATATCCAGTTTCATCAGCTTGTGTCATAAAGCTTAAGCCATGTCACTGCAACAAAGCAAAACTCAGGACTAAACATGAGATTAAGTCAAACTAATCCTCAGATTTTCCATTTAAAGAATCGCCCCATAACAATCCATGCATGCACTGTCATGCAAACTGAACTGATGACACTGCGTTTTGTCCTCTTGAGTATTTTCCTCCGAGTCAAGAAGAAACAAATTCCACACAGGAAATATGAAATGTGCCCTGATGCACCATGAGGCATTCTGAGATTAAACTTCTCACACAACAAATAACACCAGCCTAATATATGCAAGTCTGAAGGCAACATTCAAATGCAATTCAGGCTAAATGTAATATATTTATCCAAAGCAACCTGCAAATGTGCAACACCACAGGCAGTTTATCACAATTGTACAGTATCAAAAAGCTCAATCTTGTTCAGCTGCGCATGAGTAATTTGCATGCGCACATGAATGAGGGGGCGAATTATGGACCAATTGCCACCTGTCAATTAAACACAAATACTCCACAATGACAATGACGGACTTGTGAATTGAGATTGAGAAAGCAATTTTGAGAAGAGGGAGAATGTTCTTTCTTTACACATTTATTGTTCACGGTTTGCAATAAAAAGTGATTGAAAGGCAACTGAATACCAAGTAGGACCAGGAACAGCACAGCACTATACAAACTTCAGCTCCATCTGTTTTGAACATACACAGGCAAATAAAAGCAAATGAAAAAGCAGTTTTATATGCAAGAGCTGGAAAATAAAAAGAGTGCTCTCCAAAGACTGCTTTCTGAATTTTACAAACTTGACAATTTTGCACCACTTTCACAACAAATGGATTATTAACAACTGGGAATTCCACAATGCACTCGCGGGTCTTACTTTGCTCTAAAACTAACCCTGAAAAAAATGAAAGCCTTTTCCAAAAACAGCTTCTGCTCCAGCGCTCTCCGGCCCCCTGCATGTCCTGCCATCTGTAGGTGTTAGTACAGCAGTAAACGCAAGATTTAACCCACAGCTGACCTCCATTGTATAGCTTTTTTCACTCCACAATACACTTTCCATCTGTTTTTATACTGGTCTAATGATATTTTATATCTCTTAACCCTAAAACGAACCCTTACTGAAACCATTTTTCCTTTTTTAGAGATATTATTTAGTATTATTTCGCTAGCACAATTGCTCAATTTGTGTTTTACTTTCATTGTGGTGGCATTTGGTCTCCTCTACACATCTATTTGTGCTCAGATCTATAACAGTGTCTTCATGTTGTGTCAAGTGTTGGCATGCTGTTTTGCTTTGTCTTTCCACCCCCGCAATCTCAGAGTAAAAAGTGACTATTTTACGAGTTACGATTTGTTTGATCCGAATCGTACAAAAATTTGCAAGAAATTGGCATAACTAGAAAATTTAATTTCCATGACTTTTTGAGATTAGATTCATTTTCATGACTGTTCCAGGATTTACAAGAATTTTAAAACACTTTTAAATGTAGGCTTTCGCATAACTTTCCAATAGAGTGGAAAGTTGACATTGTTGATAGGGCGAATTAAAATAAGATTTAAATTATTTAGCTGTTTTAGCTTTTTTTAATAATTGTTTTGTCTTATTTTGTATCATTTTAGTCAAGGCCCCTTTGGAAGTTTGCTGAGGCCCCGAGGGGGTCCCGGACCCCTGGTTGCGAACCACTACTGTACAATCACTCACTGATAATCAATCAGCCAAACCTGTAGGAGCTGCCAGAGGTGACTTCTTGTTTGATCTGCCGGTTGAAAGCATCCACAGCTGCCCTCCCTTTACCCTCTGTAGTGGTGGCATCCCCCATGCTCTGCCCATCCAACTTCACGCCTGCTTTGTTGGTCGCTTTCTTGGCTTGCCTCTTTTTCCTTTGACTAGACAGGATCTCCTTCTCTTGCACCTTGTCAGCAATCTCACTCTTTTCCACCCCATTGTCCATCATCTCTGAGGAGTGCTTGGGTCTGTCAGGGATGCGGTCATTGCCCGCTGAGATGGTCGGAGAGGGTTTGGGGATCCAAGGATGATCTCCCTTCTTAGGGATAGGCCAGGGTTTGAAGTCCTTCTGATACTGAGTCTCGTTGTTAAAAGGAACCTCGGGGCCGTGGTACTCGTTCTTGGGCTTGCAGCTGGGCTCCGGGCGAACATTCCAGTGTTTAAAGTCCTGGCGCATCACAGATCCTAAGACGTTCTCCTCCTGGGTTGCAGGTCCTTTGCTCACCGCGTCATGGTCGTTGTGAAGCGGCTGCGTTTCCTTCGGCGCGGGCTGCTGCAGGTGAAGATGCTGCATCTCGGACACGTCTGAGTATTTGGTGAAAACCAGCGGCACCGCAATGTCGGCCTTGTCCAGCTGGTTCCAGAACCGAGCCATACAACAGGCTCTGGAGATACAGGGCCATGCCATGATGGTCTGCCAACGTCTTACCTTAAGTTATGTCAAGCTCTTCCTTTTCTCAAAGCTGTTTTGTATTCAGTTTGTGGAACTAAATGCGCTCTTGTGCCTCGCGGGGGGAACACAAAATGTCCGATTCGCAAAGTTTTCCCTTAAAACGATGCTGTCAAAGATGACAGGACACAAATCCAGTGTAAAAGAGGCATTGCGGGTTTTTTTTACAAGTGAAATATATTCTGGTTTAGCTCCGTCCTGATCCCCTTGCGCTCGTTAGAATACGAGAATGTGTTAAGACACAGCAGCCCCTCCCCGCGCGCCTTCTGCGCTCAGCATCCACCGAGAGCTGCATCACCTGCCGCTGTCATCATCACGCAGCGTCTGCAGTGGGTGGAGTTGCGCTCGAGTCCCCGCCCACTAAAGTAGAGTCCTGAGGATATCAAATCTGGAGGGATGCTCAAAAGAGTTCAAATATACTTACCGATAATGAACTGCAGATGCAAAATTAACCATTTTCAAATTCACGTGACTTTCCACTGTAAAGTTTTTTTTATTGTGAAATACATTATAAAAATAGGATTAATTATTATTAAATATGAATATTTGTTCAAGTAACACTTGAAAAAATACATATAGTATAATTATTCTCTATATATATAGGCTATTACGGTAGTTTTGAAGTTTTTGAAAGAAGTCTCTTATGCTCACCAAGGTTGCATTGTTTTTTTATCCTGATGTGCAAAAAACAGTTGAAAACTGTTTAAATCAGTTTAATATATATGAATTTCATATAATTATATTATGTGTGGCAATTTAAATAAATATAGACCTTAAATTTCTATAAATTTCATATGTTTTCAAATTACACTCACAGTTACGAGTGAATGGATTATTTTTTATGGTTTTTTTCAAAAAACAGCAATTCCTGCCAGACAGTTGGTTACGGGGCTTACCGACATGAGACGTGCTTATCAATGCAAGGCTTTTATTCAAACAGGGTAGAGAAACAGGCAAGGGTCATATTTGGCAACGGGTATATAGAGGGCAGACACAGAGTATTCCTAGGGCTAGCGTGGGTCTACGATCTGCGAACAGAATTAACAGGGCAAGACTAGAGGGGTAAATCGAAGTACAATGCAAAGGTCCAGGCAGGGCAAACAGTATCTGAATAGGGCAAGACAAGAGGGGGAATCCAAGGTACACAGGCAAAGATCAGGATACAAGAAAACAGACAAGGCAAGACTAAAATAAAGCTATGGACAAACTAGACAGGCTCCATAGAGTAGCTAATTCGCTAGTGAGGGCGCATATTATGCCTAAACAATCCTCGGCCCGTTTATAGGAGAACGATAGATTGTTTTAAATAGTGATTGTGAATATTATACAGCTGTGTGCAATCAGTTCTAGGTTTGCAATCAGTGTAATGATGATGGGATATTGGTAGTCCTGGGTATCATCAACAGTGTGTAGTGCGAGAGCAATGAAATGGAAAAGGGTTACCCTCTGATTGGCTAGCAGACGGAAGTTCATGGCCGTGGATTAGGGATCCTTACCGACAGGGCCGTATTTACTCCTATAGGATTTCAGGCACACCATTCGCGGTCGTCCATGGGGCCCAAACATGAGGATTTAATATTTTGTTATAATAAGGCCTATGCTACAACATAAATAAACCAAAAACACGCAGACGACATTTAGCACCGCTAATCTACAACAAGTATCTTAAATGTGACAAACTATTTCCCCTTTTTCATGTTTCCGCCCTTTTTTATTAACTTAAATCACCTTTCTTCCATTCTCCTCTTCACAACAACACCACACCCCACAGTGGCCCTACATACATCTCACACAACACACACCGAGACCGTACATAACCTTTTCTGTTTTCTGCTCCTCGGAATTTATCGAAAAATAGTTTCGCACTGAAAGCTACATGTTGGGCCATTTCTGGTGTTCTCATTATGGGAGTTTCTTGAAACATTTTAAGCTTAAAGAATTTGCTATTATAGAGCCTGCGCTGGACACTGCGGCTACACACAGACTAATCACGTTGCTTATCCTCTCCCTATCTAATAACTTGCCTTAGACTGGCCTATCCATTGCTCCAAGCCTCTTTTATATCTCTACACTGCATTTTGAATTTGCTACGTAAGGTTTTATGTGGTGCCTAAGAATAATTCAAACACACCCAAGATTCAGGAATGGAATCATAGAACATTTTTGAAATAATAATCATCGGCACAGTGTCTTGTGTTGTGCTCCAGCAACTTAGTAAGAAAACAATGCACTCCTTAAGTTGTTATGTGGCCACGATGCTGCACCTATTAATGGAATGGTCTTTCTTGGTTCTAAAACAAATTAAGAACTACATTTGATGACTGAACTCAAGCACTTATTGCGACAGAAAACACTGTAATGGTTACCACTGATTACAAAATATTTTTGTTTTCTGGGGTTTCATGATATCGTGTGTTAATAGGGTTAAAGGGGCCCACAACATTGGGTTTTGCCTATGTCATGATAGAGGTTATCCCGGCCCTGTTGACAGTATCTTCTAGAACTTGACATAATCCATGTGAGTTTTAACAACTTCCATAACATGCTCTCACACTTTTAAAATGCGGCTTCCTCATATATCAGAAAAGTGTTTTATTCTTAAAGAAACTGTAATTCTTTGTGAAGTATTATTACAAGGAAAATAATAACTTTTTTATATATATATATAATATATAGTTTTTTGTTTTTTAATTCATTTATTCTATGATGCAAAGCGAATTTTCCAGCCGTATTCGTATTAGATGTATTTAATATGCTGATTTGGTGCTCAACAAACTTATTATTATCACTATTGAAAACAGTTTCTTTAAGGATTATTTGCTATAGAAAGTACAGAAAGAATAGAAAGTTCAAAAGCATTTATTACCTATGTATATCATTTTAAAAAGTTTTAACATTCTTGACATTTTATCATGTTTTATACATTACCAAATATTCATATTTGGTATTCATACAATTTCAATGTAGATTATTTGAATGAACACACACACACACACACACACACACACAAATATTCATGCATACATACATATACAGATATATAATTTAAAATAACATTATGCATTTCAGCTCCTTTTTCCCATAAATCCCCTATTTTCATGCACATACTGTAAGGCCTAATTTTGCATAGCCCTTTGTCTCCAGGGTCAAAAGTCTCATTGGTGTAATATCAGGGTACTCTTGGTCTATAATCCTATCACTTGCAGTGAATTTATCAGATAAGGTAGCTGAAAGGAGGAGGTGAGCAGACCAAGACATGGTGTCAGACTTTGACCTCAGAGTGGAAATCCTAGCGCTGTGCTGATCTCTCGGCCACTCGCCGACTCTTGTTGTCTTCTGGTTTAGACATGAAGATTTGTTTTGCTCCGGCTAATGTGCCTCTGGTTAGGAGGATCCAGACTGCTGTCGTACTGCAGTGGGTCTTCTCTTTCCTGGCGCTCGGTAAGTGCATGTGCTTTTATTATAGTCTCTTTGCAAAGCCATCAAGTGTTGACCTTAAATGAGATCTATAGTCACAGTCTGTATTCTGTCTCTTACACATGCAATAGTCACCGCATTTTAAGTTAAATTACATATACTTAAAGTCAAACTTCACACAACTTAAAAAGGTACCCAATATAATACCTTTTACAGTCTTGCATAAAGTGTTTTTAATTTAAGAAAGATATTGCAGCTTTACTGGCTCTCATGTTTTAAAGCTAATAAAATAATATAACCTCATACAAATGCCTCTTTCTAGAAAACACATCACCATGTTTTGAAAAAAAGCAGGAATACATGTTCTGGCAAATGTATTTTGTTCTGTCTATTACTACTGTATGTAGGCCTTTATCAAAGCACCAAGATAGGTTGAAACCTCCAGGTCAAAGTCTTCAGTTGGAAAGATCCTGACTGTAAATGTATTTGTGCTGATGTGTTTTCTTTCAGTCTGTGCATTTGTGTGTAATGCATCTATGTGTTTATTATCATTTTTGCAGCCCCCATCTGTATTATACTGTTCCTCTTGCTACTCTTCACTCGTTTCTGGCTAATCAGCGTGCTTTATGCCATCTGGTGGTACATCGATTGGGACACACCTTCACGAGGAGGTAGAAAAGTGCCCTTTCTGTGTCGAATGCGCCTATGGGAGTATATGAGAGATTATTTCCCTGTAAAGGTGAGTGGGCGGATCTAGTGAAGCATGCTAAAACTATGTCTCTTGGCTGTTTTGACCTTTTAAATAGGATTTTGTCACTTAACTGTGTCATATGAACTACCTTAACTTCAGAAAGTTAGGGTTTAAATAGTAGCCTATTTATCTAAAAGATAGAATGGCATTATATGTATCAACAATGTCTTTCTTTGTTGTCATTCGTTTTGCTGTCTATCATTTGCATCAACGAACATCAGCATAATAGTTCTTTTACCAAATGAAACCAACACGTTGTTGCTCCAGGGAGAAAAACAAGGCTGAACCATTTAGATAAACAGATAAACAGTGATTTGCAGGCCTAAATAATAAGAGAACAATGTAACACTGCCATCTAGTGCCTATTCATTGTCTGAAAATGGTGCAAAGCCCAGCATCCATAGCCTTCTGCAGAATTTTAAGAAACTCATGTTAGTTTTAATATAGTGTCTTGATTTACTTATTACAAAAAATATCATTGTGGTGTTTAAAATATGTTCTTTGTAGGAATGTGTTTTAAATATCTCGGAATAATGGCTGTACCTCTCACAAAACACATTATTCTAGAAAAAGAAAACTGAACTGTTTTGAAGTGAACATTAATTTAATTTAGTAAGATTTTTATTTATTCATTCATTTCTTTTTTTTTTTTTTTTTTTAAGGAAATGGGGGTAAGTGAAGAATACTTTTTATTTAAGGACCCCTTACAATGATCCAAAGTGATATTAACTTTTACATTTTTACATTTCTATTTAAAATAAATGCTGTTCTTTTGAACTTTCTATCTATTTCCCATTTACTTCTGAAAAAGAAAATCTTTGTACAAACAACCCAAACTTTGAATAGTATAGTGTGTATTTTTTTTTCATGCGTCTGAGATTTAATGTTGAGTGCACTAACATTCAGTAGAGAATTTTTATACTGCAGATTTAGTCTTTAAAAAAAATGCAAATAACTTTTTGGAATATGTTTTGTATTTGGAAAGTTTAAATTGAACTGATAAGTACTACAGTATTTTAGTGGCCAACCTTGCTATACTTTGTACTCTTGTTGATGAAAGGTTTTGTGTTTCTCAACAGTTAGTGCCACATCAAAACTACACTGATTTGATTAGCGTGTCAGGGAAATGTTATCGCTTTGCTGGTTGAACCCTTAATACACTAATGTGTCTTATCTGCATGTATCTGTCCATAATGACAGTCTTTTCACCTTTTGAACAACCGAGATGGCATGTGGCCTCAGAAGACACTGTGTTCAGAGTGAATGAGTAACTAAACACTGTGGGGGGCTTAGACCCCTGTTCAATACAAGGGTCATGGCCATGATCTTGAAGGGAGACTATAAAATACCCATCTCTATCAAAACAATAATTGTAATAAACTGTAATAATTATAAATGTTATTTTGATTTTAAGTTAGTGATTATTTAATGGGCTTTGTATAAATCATATGAGCTCAACCATTTACTTGCAATTTTTTCTAAGAAAATTTCCCTTTTGTCAATTCACCGTACAATCTGGGTTTGTCCCAGAATTCGCAGGAAGCACAACATATGACTAAATGCGTCATTAGTATTAAAGAGGCCCTGCTGTAGCTAAACAGAGCATTTGTATTCAAAGTGAATAATTGATTAAGATGAAACCTTGCTTCAACCACCGGTGCAAATTTTCTCTTATCCTGACACAACCTCCTAATCTGAAAGCAGATCAGGGATCTTGGAAAAAGCAAACCTTTGCTTATGCACATGAACATTGAAGGTGACACTGTGGGAATTTTGTTTCCTAAAAGAAAACCGTCTCCGAGTTATCAAGAACCTACCTCCACAAGTGCAGTGTTGTTGCAGGTGACTGCATGTCTTAATAATGTTGTAATGAGAATAAATGTTATCTCATATAACACCCTTTGGTGAAACAACAGAGTGTGATTACTTGGGCATTATCAAACCAGGATTTGAATCGTTTACGCTCTTAACCTGATAAAACCATAAATGTCAGCTGTGCAATGAGACCTAGGCCTATACTCTATTATTTCCTATCCCTACAGCTTTCATCTGGTTAGTTTCTGTTAGCAATAAACGTTTTTTTCATAGCAGTCAGAAACATATTCAAAACATTATCTGTGAGAAACAGAACACACTGTTAGTGAACAGTATTAATAGAACAGTATTACCTTCATTAACCCACCCACAGTAGACAGACAGACTACTGATATTCATGTCCAAAATACTTATAAATCAAGAAACGAAATGGCAGATTATGTTATATTGTTTGTGACACATTGTTTATAAAGCAAAACTAATTTGGCAATGACTGGCTAGCCTACAATATTCTACTTATTGTACGGCTAAGTGACAAAATAGGCCTAAATAAATATTATTTTGAGCTAAAAATATTTTAGAATTCTACCTATATATAGGCTATTTATCTTAAGCTTTCAGCTAACAAAAAATAGTCCAATAGAACAATACAGCTGTCGGCTATGATACAAGACAGCTACTGGTGACTATTCACACAAACGCGTTTTTTCATTCACTGCGCTACTTTTCAATTGTTTTTGTATGTCAATCTTTGACCGTTGCGCTCGCGTCTCAAGTCTTTTGCTGCATCTCGCGCATGAGTTGTGTTCTAAAAAAGTTAAATGAATCTCAACTTTTAAAAACGCGTATCGAGATCGGCCTTACATTTCCCCCCTTTCCAATGCCCGCGTTTTGCATTTTTGCTTTGAAAAACGCGTTCTGTGTGAACGCGGCTGTGATTTGAACTGATATTTTTCATATTTCTGAAGAATGTAACAATGCTTTACTGCGGTCAGGCCAGTCTCCACTTTGAAAAACACTGTTCTAGCCGCCAGGTTATTTTGTGGTGCATACTCTACACCAGGGGTGCCCAAACTCGGTCCTGGAGGGCCGGTGTCCTGCAGAGTTTAGCTCCAACCCCAATTAGACACACCTGAACAAGCTAATCAAGGTCTTCAGGATTACTAGAAACTTCCAAGCAGGTGTGTTGAGCAAGTTGGAGCTAAACTCTGCAGGACACCGGCCGTCCAGGACCGAGTTTGGGCACCCCTGCACTATACTAATAGCTTGTAAAAAAAATACAAAAATAAACTTATCAGGGGAAAATCGATCTTTGGCTTTCATTTATTGAGCAAGTTTCTCTGTCAATGATGTATGGTGTATTATCAATCTGAAGTGAAAGTGTTCTGTGAAAACAGGGAATTTCCTTTTTAAAGCAATCAGAATTGATAGGCAAAGCATCTCATACATTAGTTTTTAGAAGGCGTTTATTTTGATATTACACATCAAATACAATGGTCAACGTGTGAGTGACTCTGAGGAGGTGTACTGTCACTTTGAAGTGAAAGTGGTCCTGTGTAAACTTTTCAGAGCTATTCAAAATCAAAGACAAAACTGGTCATATATGAGATTTTGGAGAGCTTTTATTATGTAATGCAACATCTGACATCCAGCCCTGAAACTGGCTGAGTGACACCCTGGGGTAGTGAACTGTCAATCTGAATTGAAACTGGTCTGTGGAAACAGTGAGTTTCCTTTTTAGAGCTATCCGAAATCACAGGCAGAACAGGAAGAATCTAAGTTTCTGTAGGGCTTTCATTATGTAATGCTTCATTAGACAGTCCTGAAATTGGTTGAGTGACACCCTGGGGTGGTGGACTATTAATCTGAATTGAAACCGTTCTGTGGAAACCGGGAGTTTCTTTTTTACAGCTATCTGAAATGAAAGACAAAAAAACTGGTCAAATATGAGTTTTTGAAGATTTTTGTTGTAATGCAACATCAGACAGTCCTGAAACTGGCTGATTAACACCCTGGGGTAGTGGACTGTCAATCTGAATTGAAACTGGTCTGTGGAAACAGGGAGTTTTCTTTTTAGAGCTATTCAAAATCAAAGACAAAACTGGTCATATATGAGTTTTTGGAAGGCTTTTATTTTTGTAATGCCACATCAGACAGTCCTGAAACTGGCTGAGTGACACCCTGGGGTAGTGGACTGTCAAACTGAATTCAAACTGGTCTGTGGAAACAGGGAGTTTCCTTTTTAGAGCTATCCAAAATTAAAGACAAAACTGGTCATATATGAGTTTTTGGAAGGCTTTTATTTTGTAATGCAACATCAGATCATCCTGACATGAGGAAACGACATCCTGGATGGTGTACGTGTTTAAACTAAGTTCGAAACTTATTTGTAGAAACAGGGAGTTTTATTTTTATAACTATATGAATTTACGGATAAAAAAATTGTTATTTGCAAGTTTTTATAAGGCTTTTATTTTGTTATTTATCATCAGACAGTTTTTTTCATATTACTTGGAAATTCTACATTTAATATTACTCAACAAATTCATTTTCATGTTATCAGACCATTTTTAAAATGTATTTATGTATTTATTCATGCAATCTTCATTCATTCATTCATTCATTCGTTCATATCAGACCGTTTTAAAAACGTATTCATTCATTCATCATTGACAGAGAAACTGGCTCCATAAATGAAAGCCAAAGATCGCTTTTCCTCTGATCTGTTTTTTTTACACGCTATTACCGTAGTAGATGTTTTTCAAAGTGGAGGCTGGCCTGACCGCAGTCTTTGACTTTGGTGGATATAAACTGCGGAATGGATATTAAACGATCACTGAATGTATGAAAACGTGTTTCACACACCTTTGACAGTGCAGTTCATAATTTTTCTTAGAAAACATCTGTTTTTATCTGAAAAACGTTTGTGTTGGAGATTCCGATTGTGGTGCTTGGAAATTCCTGCATTTGTTAATGTCAAGCTAAAGCTACCATAGCTGACCTCAAACACAAACCAGTCTGGTTTGAGTCAGATTTGACTGTTGATGCTCTGTGTTGCTGATAAATAGCTTTAGTATTCTGTTGATGCTTTCAGTTTGGTGATTGGTATTAATAGTTAAGCATTAACAGATCCTAGATCAGTATGAAAGGTCATTATAGAGCCCTATACAGCACTGCACATGAACAGCACATGATCACTGACCTTAACAGCTAGCCTTTTGTAAGAAATGAAAGAAACCATATCAAACTTGTTCACAATCTTTAAAATCATCAAGTTAAATTATTTAACTTCTTTGTCTCTATACTAGCTGGTCAAGACAGCTGATCTGGACCCTAGGAAGAACTATGTGCTGGGTTTCCATCCTCATGGTGTTCTTGTGGCTGGTGCATTTACAAATTTCTGCACGGAGGCGACAGGTTTTAGCAAACTCTTCCCTGGGCTGAGATACAACCTTCTCATGCTGCCTCTCTGGTTCAGAGCCCCCTTCTTCAGAGATTACATTATGTTTGCAGGTCAGCTGCCCTGATCATAGAATGCTGTAAAAATGTACAGTTATTAACATCATTAGACAAACCTTATCACACAGAGTCCACAATATTTAAGATATAAAGTGCCTCAAAATATTAATTTATATATTGTTTTACTATTTACACCAGGCAAAATGAGTATAAATAGCATGATGTACATTTATTATTTTATTTTGGCAGTGTAAAGCTTTTTTCTGGGCTGTTAATACAGACTGCTACACCAGCTGTTCTAACTTTTCAAAAATGTGTGTGTGTGTGTGTGTGTTCCAGGCCTGGTTCCATCGGACAAGGAGAGTGCCAGCTATCTGCTCCGGCGGAAGGGAGGTGGGAACGCTGTGGTCATTGCAGTTGGCGGTGCCCCTGAGGCTTTGGATGCCCATCCTGGTGACTACACTGTTCACCTGGCCAATAAGAAGGGCTTCATTAAGCTTGCAATAGAGCATGGGTAAGCGGCAGCTTTTCCTGATCAGTTAAAGGGGTCATATGATGTTGCTAAAAAGAACATTATTTTGTGTATTTGGTTTAATGAAATGTGTTTATGCGATTTAAGGTTAAAAAACTTGGAAAACACATTAATTTTCCAATACTGTACATTATTGTTTCTCCTCTATGCCCGCCTTTCTGAAATGTGTTGATTTTTACAAAGCTCATTGTTCTGAAAAGCGAGGTGTGCTGTGATTGGCCAGCTATCCAGTGCGTTGTGATTGGCCGAATACCTCAAGCGTGTGACGGAAATGTTACGACCCTATCATACTGTGATGCATGTCACACCCCTGTGGACTGTCGATTATGGTTTCTCCCTCTGTGTCCTTATTTGGTTGTTCCTGTTCCCATTATTAGTTAATCACCTCATTGTGCTAACCTGTCTGCCCCTCGTTATCTGCCCAATAAGTTCCTGTCTCTTGTATTCTAGAATTGTCGGTTATTGTGAATGTTACCCAGAGTGTGCGTGTTGCTCTCTCCCCTTTGCAAGTATTTTAAGTTTTATTGTAGCCTTCATCCTTCTCCTTGTCGCCTGCCTGTGTCCCGGGCACAGCAACAACCGTGACATGCCCTGTCCGCATGCCGAGCGACAAGACAAAAACATTAAACGCATTATAACGAGGATTTGTTGCATCCAGTGGGACCTAATTACGATTAGTAGGATTTACACGTCTTTTTACACGTGCATCACACCGTTGTAAACATAAACCAATGTCCTGCATTTGTGATCGGATAAATGAACCCAACACGCCCCTAACTCGTACACGCTCACAAGCTCACGTTTAAATCATCCAGTGGCAAATCCTTTCATCTAAAACGTACTTACAGTCTGAGTCAGAACAGCCGGCATTGTAGTCTATTCTTCCAGGATCAGGAAACAGTCCTCCCATAAAATGTGCTGCACATATCTGAATATTTGAGTTGAACTGTTCAGGAACAGTGTTGTAAACACAACTTAAACACTGATTTCTAGTCGTGTCCTCTTTTGGAAGACCAAACAAAGTAGTTTTGCTTTCCCAACGAAACACACAGCGTCACCACAACATGGCGGCTAAGGGTTACGCGGCCGGAGGCCAGAGCTTGAGAACGGCGCGGCCGGCGGGCTTGCGGCAACCACATGTGACGAGCCCGGGCTGGACTCCGCTTTGTCTATGGTGAAAGCCGATCCGGCGATCCACAGCGCGAAGTTGATGTATTTCCTCAGTGACCAGCACGGATCAGCTCTAGGCATGATGAAGCGGATATCGTCCTCTTTTGGAAGGCCAAACAAAGTAGTTTCGCTTTCACAACGAAACACCCAGCGTCTCGACATGGCAGCAGCAACAATACTACAGCAAGAATAAAAGTTATGCCTTCTTTCTTTGCGTGAACATTTGGGCAGCGTTATGCAAATCTTCCCACATCGTGACGTAGACATGTTAGAACGAGCCGTTTTAGGTAGGCGTGGTTGACTCTTTTATAAAGAATATCTCTTTGGATTTGAGACTTTAGTCTTTGCAACTTTACAGATCTTCTTTATGCACCAAGAGCTTGTAACACTTCAAAGAGAAAGGAAAAATTGAAATCGCATCATATCACCCCTTTAATAGTATGCGAGGCTATGCTAGCCTCTTGTTGTATTTGTGCCAGTTGTGCATCGACAAATAGTTCTGTTGAGCCACAGTCAGTCAATTCTGAAATACAAGCTTGGGCAACTTGCGCTGAATTCATGAAAGGCTCTGTTACCCAAGCTAAAGAATTTAATTAAGAAATTGTACAAAAGAAAAAAAAATTAATAAGGCGGAATAAAATTGCAGAAATATATTATTTATATTCAAATGAGCATTTAAGATCTGTTTATTTAATCTGTTACATGTCAGGGTTTATTTTGTGATAATGATTGTATACATTATCTCTTACATACATATTTTCTCACTTTTTTGTGCATATATTTTATCAAAGACAGCAAAGAATTTGGGTTAAAAATCCTTTTTTTTCTCCTCCAGTGCAGATTTGGTTCCTATATACTCATTTGGAGAAAACGAGTTATTTGATCAGGTGGAGAACCGTCGAGGCACCTGGCTGCGATATATTCAAGAGCGCCTGCAATTCATTATGGGCATTTCTCTGCCTCTCTTCCACGCACGAGGTGTTTTCCAGTACAGCTTCGGCCTAATGCCCTACAGAAAACCCATCAACACTGTTGGTAAGCACAATCAAATATTAGTCAAATATCATTGATGTCAGGTCAAAGTTAAGTGTAAATTAAAGCCATATTCTGAATCTGTGCCACAACCTTTTTGTAGCCTAAGCTAAACAGATGCAATAACCTCTCTGTCATTTGTTAGCCATTTATTTGTTGTACTGTACCAATGCACAAGTCTTATCTGTTCTCACTTTTAGCCTACTGTAAGCAGGTCCAAACCGTTGCAAAACTTGGAAAGTTAAAGCATGGTATTTGCTTTTTAGCAACCCCAGAGAACTGTCAGACAGTCATATCAGCAAACGTGAGATTAATCGATTGCTAGGCCTCAGAGATCAATCAATCAATCAGTCCATCTATCTATCTATCTATCTATCTATCTATCTATCTATCTATCTATCTATCTATCAGTCTGTCTGTCTATTCATTCATCCATAGCAACAAAGGCTTTCAAAGTCACTTCACCTTTGTGTATTTATTTATGAAGGAAATATTTTAATAGTCCTTTCTGTCTTCTCCCAGTGGGTAGGCCAATTCCAGTAGAGAAAAACGAGAAACCAACGGCAGAAGAACTGGACGTGTTTCACCAGCGCTACATGGACGAACTCAGCCGCCTGTTTGAGGAACACAAAGGAAATTATGGAGTAGCTGAAGATTCTCACCTGCTGTTCCAATGAGAGGATCACTGAAGCGACTCTGAGATTGTGTACGTATGTGTTTACAAGAAAGAGCTAGAAAGACAGTTATGCATGTCTAGTTTAGTCTCAGTTGTATATTGTCAGCTTTTAAACCATTACTGTTTTGTTTACCAGTTGTTGAATGCAACATCAGAATTTTATTTCCTGATTAATGCAATGTGTAATTCAAAGCAGTTCATGCTTTCACATGTACCAAACATTTAAAAAAAAATTCCACGTAAATGAAATTTTCTTTATGTTTTAACTTCTAAATTAACTGGTTTTACTCAAATCAGAAATATTATGTAATATGGCTAATGCAACCTGACTTCATCAACAAAAGTAATAACTTTTACAGTGTATTTTCTACTGTGTGTGTTTTAAAGCAACATGTCTGAATAAATCTGCACCAGTTTTACTACTCTGTCTGTTTGAATGACTCGGGACACAGAGACACTAAAGTTTCTCCACTGACTCCGAAAAGACAGTTGCATCTCTCAGGAGGATTGCAATGTAAATGTCTTCAGCTATTACAACATGTAGTAAAACAAAGTTAAGCTTTTTCATCTGATGGTGTAAAACATGAAAGTCTTGACGTCAGATAGATAGACAGATTGACAAATGCATCCCTGCCTCTTGAGGCTATTTTTGTCCTCAGGGATGATTTGGGTCAAAGCTAACACCATGCAATGGTCAGTCCTGTTTCACAATGCACACTGGTCTAGAAAAGATTTAGTCATGCCAGAAAGGACACATTTCTTCACAACCAGGCTGACTACACACGCAATGACCACAGGCTGACCAGATGTCTACACCGGATAAATCAGGCTTGGACCACTGCACTTAGACAGAGACATCCCAATCGAAGGTCAGCACTGGACCTAAGAAATGGAAGACATGGAAGTCATTAAACTGACCGGTCGCTATGTCATTGGTTTAAATATAGTGCAAATACGAAATGCATGAAAATATTGGGTCGGCGGTAAACCCTTGTTATGACTACAGCAAGTTATGTTAAAAAAATAAAATGGATCTCGTACGTGAATGGTGGGTTTAGAGGGGAGGTAAGGGGGTGTTTCACTAACCTGGAAGCTTCGGCTCTTGCACTGACAAATTGGACATGCACTGAATTATGCTCTGTGATAACACTTTGACGGGCTATTTAAAGATGCCCAAAGGTACAAGCAAGGCCATTGCTTGAATTCAAATGACCAAGGGCAAATTGGCCAAATATGAGTATATAAATTATATATATATATATACTGAACAAAATTATAAACACAACACTTTTGTTTTTGCCCCCATTTTTGAGCTGAACTCAAAGATCTAAGACTATTTCTATGTACACAAAAGGTGTATTTCTCTCAAATATTGTTCAAAAATTTGTCTAAATCTGTGTTAGTGAGCACTTTTCCTTTGCCAAGATAATCCATCCACCTCACAGGTGTGGCATATCAAGATGCTGATTAGACAGCATGATTATTGCACAGATGTGCCTTAGGCTGGCCACAATAAACGGCCACTCTAAAATGTGCAGTTTTACTGTATTGGGGGGTCCGGGGGGGTCTAAAAACCAGTCAGTATCTGGTGTGACCACCATTTGCCTCACGCAGTGCAACACATCTCCTTCGCAAAGTTGATCAGGTTGTTGATTTTGGCCTGTGGAATGTTGGTCCACTCCCCTTCAATGGCTGTGCGAAGTTGCTGGCTATTGGCAGGAACTGGAACACGCTGTCGTATACGCCAATCCAGAGCATCCAAAACATGCTCAGTGGGTGACATGTCCAGTGAGTATGCTGGTCATTTAAGAACTGGGATGTTTTTAGCTTCCAGGAATTGTGTACAGATCCTTGCAACATGGGGCCGTGCATTATCATGCTGCAACATGAGGTGATGGTCGTGGATGAATGGCACAACAATGGGCCTCAGGATCTCATCACGGTATCTCTGTGCATTCAAAATGTCATCAATAAAATGCACCTGTGTTCGTTGTCCATAACATATGCCTGCCCATACCATAAACCCACTGCCATCATGGGCCACTCGATCCACAACGTTGGTATCAGCAAACCGCTCACCCACATGACGCTATACACTCTGTCTGCCATCTGCCCTGTACAGTGAAAACCGGGATTCAACTGTGAAGAGAACACCTCTCCAAAGTGCAGACGCCATCGAATGTGAGCATTTGCCCACTCAAGTCGGTTACGACGACGAGGTTGAGACCCTGATGAGGACGACGAGCATGCAGATGAGCTTCCCTGAGACGGTTTCTGACAGTTTGTGCAGAAATTCTTTGGTTATGCAAACCGATTGTTGCAGCAGCTGTCCGGGTGGCTGGTCTCAGACGATCTTGTTGGTGAAGATGCTGGATGTGGAGGTCCCGGGCTGGTGTGGTTACAAGTGGTCTGCGGTTGTGAGGCCGGTTGGATGTTCTGCCAAATTCTCTGAAATGCCTTTGTAGACGGCTTATGGTAGAGAAATTAACTTTCAATTCATGGGCAACAGCTCTGGTTGACATTCCTGCATTCAGCATGCCAATTGCATGCTCCCTCATAACTTGCGACATCTGTGGCATTGTGCAACTGCATTGTAAAACTGCACATTTTAGAGTGGCCGTTTATTGTGGCCAGCCTAAGGCAAATCTGTGCAATAATCATGCTGTCTAATCAGCATCTTGATATGCCAAACCTGTGAGGTGGATGGATGTCCTCGGCAAAGGAGAAGTGCTCACAACACAGATTTAGACAGATTTGTGAACAATATTTGAGAGAAATAGGCCTTTTGTGTGTATAGAAAAAGTCTTAGATCTCCCTCATGAAAAATGGGTGCAAAAACAAAAGTGTTGCATTTATAATTTTGTTCAGTGTACAGTATATATATATATATATACCTATATATCCATGCTCTTAATGATGTGTTGCCTTCTTGAGATCAGTACAATGTTTTTCACCTTTGTAATAGTTGTGTAATGATGAGTCCCTCATTTTGTCCTCGTGTTAAATATGGCTCTCAAATCATCCCGGCACTTTGTAAAGGGTTAAAATATGCAAGATGCTGGGAAACCAAAGAATGGCGGAGCTGGAGGATTTTTCCTGAAAACAGCAGGCATTAAACTGCTCCAAGGTCCAACCAGGGCTCTGACAACTATCACAAAATATAAACACAGTCGTGATCATCCAGGAATGACACATAGTATGAAGATTCAAGGGTATGTAAACTTTTGAATGGGGTCATTTTTTATAAATTCAGTTATTATTTTGTCTTGTGGAGTATATATACGCATCTGTTATGTGAAATAGCTTATTCAGAACACTACTAGATAAAAAATAAGCAATTTTCATGATCACTCTTATTTTGTTTCAATTATTAACATTTTGCACATTCTGACATTCTGCACATTCTTCTGCAACTTATTAGCACAACTGTATATATTTTTAATAATTGCCTTATATTTATATAAACTGTACGTATGCATTACTATATCATGTGATTTCAGAAAAATACATTTAACCCAATGGAAATTAATTTGTATAGAAGATGTATTTACATCATATCTACAGTCCAATATCAAATTAATTCCATTTTCCCTATTCTAATAACTATGAAAATATTCAAAATCAAAATCTTTAAATGAGATGTCTCCTATCTTGATGTGAAAATCTTATATTATCATGAATTGTTATTTTTTAGAACAAAAGAGCAAAGTACAAGTAGACCGGATGCTTAGTACACATTTTATCCTTTCAGCAACACCTTTTCTGCACCTGCACTAGTGGGTAAAAACATACAGTGTGGATGACCGCTATTGCACAGGTCAAAACAATATACACACTTGTAAGAATACTGTTCTGTTTTTCAACTACTGCTGATGAAGAAGTAAACCATAGGCTACAAGAAAGAATAACAATATTTTATAAAGATGCTGCAAAAACATTTTCTCTTTTGACCTTCATATTATATGAGACCAGTTCAACTGGTATGCCAATGCACATCAATTAATGCCAACAAATGAGGATTTGGCTAATAGAGATTAAAGTTAAAAGACCAACTATATGAACTCTGCCAAATGAACCTTTGATATTGATACAGTACAAATTACAGTGAGCTTGTGTAATTTACTGTCTAGACTGAATACATTTCCTCATCAAAACTGGCTGATTATTGGCACCCAGTACCCATTAAAATCATCTTAATATCAGTTTTTACCTACTCTGGCCTCAGATATAAAAAGACCTCAAGTAAATAGGTAAACATCATAAAATATTATTAAGAACTAGCAGGCTAAAAATTATGTAATAAACATTAATTCTTTAAAAACCCAAATTGCTCAAATTTCTGACTTAAAATGTACACAAAATTGCATTCCTTGCCCCCCCCCCCCCCACCCCCCCCGCCCCACCCCCCTTCCAGCCCCCCCCCCCGCCCACCCCCCCCCCCCCACCCCCCCCGCCGTTTAATATAAAAAAAAAAACCACAAAATATATCTTGCATCCAATATCTCTGTATTATCTTATAAAGACATAAAATCCCAACATAACACATATTTATATTTCAACATTATAATAAATATTCTTGGCGCAGCTGCAGATAATCAGAGATAAGGTGAGCGGTCTCTCTGCCATCTGAGTGCTGGCCAAGCCTGGCAAGAAGAACAGGCCAATAAAGGTCACTGGCTGTCGCAACGCTGGCCTTGGTGTTGTGAAAAAGAAAAAATGTGAATTATGAAACAGTTAATATCCCTAATGGACATTCAGTCTCGCAGGCTGCAGTCATTCACTTTTTTCCCGTCTTTAGTTTCTCAGTTCTGAGGCCTATGACCTACAAAGTGCTCTTTTTATTAATAGAATATTTCAGTCTTGGTGTAAATGAAATACTTTCAAGTTGAAATATGTGAGAAAAAAGGAGTAATTAATGTTTTTTACAGAGTGGACAATCAGTGTTGGTCAATAAAACCTGAGGGCGGGGCTAAAGCCTCCTCCATCTGATTGGCTGGGCGCCCATCCCCCGGTCTAGTTTACTTTCACAGATCTTTAAAACCTCCAGATCACATGAAGCGATAATAACCATTCCGAGCCAACCATCTCAGCAAGGAGCCTTGAAAGTTTGACAACTCTAGCCATCTAATGTAGACGACAATTCATCAGACAGAAACAGTTTTTTTGGAATTCAAAACTTGACAACTTTTCGTCTTAAAATATTGATGACAGCGAAGGCGGTTATAGTTTATTGACAGCGCTTTCTATGCTCCTCCCCCCGAGGCGCTTAAATGACAGGCGCGCGCCTGTGAGCTCGCGGCGGACATCTGTACAGAGAGGGATGCTGTAGAGCAGCTCAACTTCCACCTGCGAGATTTATTCTGTTTCATTTATTATTATTCGTGCCTCAACCATGAAGACCATACTCGCTGCATATTCCGGTGTGAAAAAGGGTATGTAAAAATATTTTGTAAAATAATTGCATTCTAAATGTATTGAGTGCTATCATTTAATTACATTTATACATGTTTTATGTATGTATAAATATGTATGCAAAAACATTAAAAAAAACAAAAAACATAGTTAAGTTAGTTTAGACACTTAAGTGAGATTAAGTCTCCATCTTGTTCCAATCATCGACAGGGACTGAGAGAAGTGTTACAGCGCCTTACTTTGCAGTGTGTCTGATGTTTGTTGTTATTTTCAGTCAGGATGGACTCAGTTAAAATGGGATTATGTTGTCTTGTGATCTGATCTCAGTGATTGTAAGAGAAGTGTGCACGTGTGCTTCACTGCGTCTTATCTTTTTTGCACTGTGTATAATTTGCTCGAGTTTTGTGAATAATGAATTAGAAGTATCACAGTGTTGGTCTTGTGCTCTCATTCTAATAGCAAAGGGTCACTAGTTTGTTATTTCATGCATCTGAGAGTTTTTTCTGAGATTTTGTTTCTGAGACAGACCTTAATGTAGAGAACAAGCATTCCCACATCATTAAACTGGTTAATTCCAATTCTCCTTTAAATCCCGTATAGGCTCAGGCTCCAGCATCCTCTCGGCCTTACACGACCTGCCCTCCGTCCCCTGGCTGACACGATCCAAGATCGTGAAACATCTGCAGGTGATCTCTGTCCTGCAGTTTGTCATTACATTTCTTGCCATGGGTGAGTGAAAGAGTTAAGTTCATTAAGAGACTTAAGTCGGCAGCTTCGAGAATTTACATTCTAGGACATTGTGTTGCCTTACTGAACTCACATGAATGAATTTCGGTGTTTATGAATGTTAAAGGAATAGTTCACCCCCTAATCACCCTCTTAAAAATGAAGCTTACTTAACCTTAAGTCTCCAAGATGTCGATTAGTTTTTGTTTATTCATGCTTTGCAGAAGTTTAACATTACATAATTTGCTCACCAGTGGATCCTCTGCTGTGAATGGGTGCCGTCAGAATGAGAGTCCAAACAGCTGATCAAACATCACAATAATCCACAATTAATGCAGTCCATCAATTACATCTTTGTGAAGTGAAAGCTGTGTGGAGACAAACTCCACCTGTTTGCTTCCAGCTCAAATATGAGCCCTCTATCCATTATATTGCTTCAGTGAAAATTGGTCTTGGCTGAATCAGAGAGAAATAATGCACATATAAGCCCTGTGTACCAGTAAAACATTCCCAAAACCATTCTAAACCAATATGTCTTGGATTGTTTGATGTGAAGGATACATGGTAACTCATTTTTGGCCAGAAGTGACTGTTTAAAGTTAAAATGGCTTAATGATAGATTTGGTTCTTACAGACACACATCTTTTTGCTTCACAAGGTAGTTCATGATGGACTGGATCATGTGGATTACTTGTGGATTATTGTGATTTTTTATCAGCTGTTTGGTCTCTCATTCCGACGGCACCCATTCACTGCATCCATTAGTGAGCAAGTGATGTAAAATGCTACATTTCTCCAAATCTGATGAAGAAACAAACTTATCTACATGTTGGATGACCTGAAGTTTAGTAAATTTTCAGTACATTTGCATTTTTGGTTGAACTGTTCCTTTAAATCTCAGCTCTCTACATCTTCAGCTTGCTTTACACATTAACGTCAACTCTAATTACTCTTTTTGCTCTTCTAGGCATCGGCTGCTCTTTGCTGCTGATGTACATGTTTTGCACAGACTGCTGGGTAATTGCCGCCATTTACACCGCCTGGCTGATCTATGACTGGAATACCCCTAAACAAGGTAACCTTTTTATTCTTCTCTCCCCGATTAAAGCACACCATTCATGATTCAATCTGTTTAGAAATGAAGGATGCTTGTTGTGACTGTGTTTGCATTTGTATTCTTTCTTAATGTTCCAATATCTTAGGAGGCCGCAGATCGACCTGGGTGAGAAACTGGACTGTGTGGAAATACTTTAGAGACTATTTTCCCATAAGAGTGAGTGATTTTACATCTTATACAACATTACAGTTTAAGGAAATAAAAACTGAACGGCTAATATTTACATAAATAAAGATCCTCAAAGTGGAATTAGGAAATATAAGGACTTTGCAAATGTCAATGTACAAATACTCCAGCATTTATATATAGATTTAAAGGGACAGTTGACACAAAAATGATTCATTGTTTACTCACACATTATATTCACATATTCTTTTTCATACAATGTCTTGACATTTCACTTTGCGTATACATTGCCGTTCAAAAATTTGGGGTCAGTGAGTTTTTCTTAATGTTGCTCAATCAGATTACATTTATATAAACAGTGATATTGTAAAATATTTTTACAACTTAAAGTAATTGTTGCCTATATATATTTAAAATGTAATTTATTCCTGTGATGGCACAGCTGAATTTTCAGCATCATTACTCCAGTCATCAGTGTCACATAATCCTTCAGAAATCATTCTAATATGCTGATTTGGTGTTCAAGAAACCTTATTATTACGTTTAAATTGCTCTGCTTGATGGTTTTTGTGGAAACTGTGAATTGTTTTTTTAGGATTCTTAAATAGAACACTCAAAAGAATACAATACAATTTGTAATAATGTGAAAGTCTTTACTGTCACATTTGAACAATTTAATGCATCCTTACTGAATACAGCTTCACCTTCACATTGTTTAAGAAAAATTTTACTGACCCAAACATTTGAATGGTAGTTTATATTTTCCAGCCAGCGGAAAATGTGTAAATATGCATTGATAACTCTGTTAAGGGCAAAGGGGAAAAGATAAAAAATACATTTCATCAGCCATTAGTTTCATCCTGTTCTTTTCTCTGCTTGACATTCCTCTTGGGTTGGGTGGAACTTGATGTGAGTTGTAAGTGCACTGCTAGACTTTGCTCGTCCTGATCAGTGGAAGCTTAATCACTGAGCACTTGTTTTTCTGTTTGTGTCTTACTTGTATGTGTGGTAGAGGCCTCTTTACAACAACTAGGTGTTACAGAAAATGTACTAGAACTAAATTATGAGTCAGACACATTATTATCATACACAGATCAGCATGATGAAAGAAAATAAAGGTAAACTTTTACCTCTCGGACACACTTTCTCTATAATAGTAATCCTGGCCTAAGAAACAGTAATTTAATGCAAATAATTTAAAGTATTCATATTAAATCAAAACCACAGTCAACACTTAATATAAAAAAATATATGTGAGAGTCAGTCAGGACTCAAAGGAATGCCCTGTGTGTGCCACTTGGCATGGGCATTTACCTTGTAGTACACGTAGTGTATTTAGTCACATGATGAGATCATCACTTTACCTAGTGCTACAGTGCATGCCAGCTGCGTTATGATAAGCCTGAAGAGAAATAAGGCCAGTGGTGACCAAAAAATTGTCTTGCTGAAGAATTAGGTAGGTGTATGAATGATAAAATCAGACCTGTTGCAAACAAATGTGTGTATAAAAAGGGTTCATTAAGAGCTAGATACAATTATAACTGGATATTTTATTAAAAAAAATATTATAGATAAAAAACTTGGGTGCTTTTGATTTGGGCCAGTAAGCAAACACCTGGCAACCCAATATTCCCTAGCAATCACATAGCAATGCAGTAAAAAACACTTACAGGTGTGGTCACATTTACCATTGTTTGGCAAATTTACAATAGGAATCCACACAATTGGTAATTTCTCATGATGGTGAAAGATTTCCGCCCGAGATTTCGCAACGGGTTCAAGTTTGAAATGCGCATTTGCTACATTGACGAACAGAAAACTGCTTGCTTTGAAAGTGACTTCACACATCACTAGACCATTGCCAATGAAACTGTTTTACCCATAAAATTTCACTAATGTGACCGTACCTTTGGAAAATCTTAGCAACTGCATAGCAATGTTACGGTAACCACTCACAACACACCATATTATGATAAAAATAACATTAAGTTATGTATGGCAAAGAGGTGTTGTTTTGAGAGTTACTCTCAAAAACAAGGGCACCAGCAAACATTCCATAGGCTAGACTTTTTTCTAAGCCTCTTCCAGACGGTTATACCATCCCGTCTGACGCAGCATCTGTCTTAAAACCTTTGTTTTTTTTCATCCATTAATGTCATTATGCAACACTGCCTGTTTGATTAGCTGTTCTTATGTACACAGGCTATGCAGCTTTTACACTCTGTACATACTCTGAGTGCATTCGCTTCCTTTTAAGATGTTAAAGGAATATCTGCTGAAAGCCCATGTCTTTCCTTAATTATATGCTGAAAAGAATATATATTAGGACAGCAGATAAGTGCTTAATGATAATTCTTGATAAGAAAATGTGTTCGTGAACAATATAATGTACACACAGTACAGTAATTGTAACTGTGTCAGAGTAAATAGCATTTATTGCCTTTAGATAAAGTATGTCATTACTGATCTTTTTCCTAAATCTAGGAAAATAGGTCTGTTTAATGCAAAATATATATTTAATTTTGCCTTCACAGTTGAATTAATCACATTTTTCTCGTTGATTATTTGCAGCTCATCGAGACACATAACCTGCTTCCCAGCCGAAACTACATTTTTGGCTATCACCCTCACGGCATCTTCTGTTTTGGTGCTTTTTGTAACTTTGGGACTGAGGCCACAGGATTCTCCAAGATATTCCCTGGAATCAAGCCGTCTCTGGCCACATTAGCTGGAAACTTCCGCTTGCCAGTGTTAAGGGATTACCTGATGTCTGGAGGTACATATAGCCGTTTCATTTTCTGCATTAAAACTTTCATGTATTCATTGCCTGCAGTTGCATCATGTGACATTGAGTGAAGATCAAACTGACTCAATGCATGAAGTTCATTTTGGGCTGATTAAAAAGAGGGCCATACTTGCCCTCTCTGTGCTGTAGATAAGAATCCTATAGTCTATCAAGGACCTCTGAGCTTTGTCCTATTGCGTTGAGATACACGGCCCTACATGTGCTGATGTCAATATTTTTGAAGAACTTCTGTTGAAACCTGCCCTATGTACCCGCAGATTGATAGAATTTTCCTTCTTTTTCTTGCGGGGCGCTCCACTCTGCTTATAGAGAAACAAAGTAATACACTCTAAAAATTGCTGGGTTAAAAACAACCCAATTTGGGTTATTTGGCAACCCAGCGCTGTGTAAATATTGGACAGAACACATGCTGAGTTATTTTGACCCAGCTGGTTGGGTTAGACGTTTTTATCTAAGTTACCCCACGCATGCTGGGTTGTTTATTTAAGTCAACTATTGTTTAAAAAATATGATTTTGTTGCCTTAAAATGGGCTGGAAATTAAAAAAAACCACACACATAATTACTATAGGCAACAGCAATAATCAAAAGCTGAACATTTATTACTAACCAAGAACACTCATGAACAAAATACAAAACAAGTACCAAATGAATTTATTTGTGTGAATATCAGCATAGTTTACAATATTGCTAATTTAAACACATTTAAACGTAGGCATTACGTGGTGTATTCAACTCTTCTCTGTAAAAATTTTTACGGCACAATAGTGCTTAATTCTGCGTGCCCGTGTGTCGGCCGAAATCTGGATGTAAGACTGCGTGCTCGGGGTAATCTGCGAACTTCAGAGCTTGCGCCGCGCCGACCATCGCTTTTCACAATCTGTAGTAGAAAAGATGGCGCCGTGACAGACTTCCATAACCTCTCTCATAAACAATTTGCATACTGAGATTTGAGACATAATTTTAGGAATGCATCAATTAAATTAAACTCATTAGTTATAACTAGATGTATACAATTCACTCAAGCTTCACTATTCGATTCGATTCGTATTCACTGATTTTTTTTTTTGGGGGGGGTGGGGTGTTTGAACAAAATAGATTTAAGACAATTATTAAACTAAAATTGTCCTTTTAATTATTGCTTGAGTCAAAATGCAAATTGAATATATAACTATAATAATAGTAATAATATAAGGCACTGTGGAAGAATATTGGCTCTTTGTTGATTTTGTATTGCTTCTATTGTCCTCATTTTGTAGTCGGCTTCTGATACAAGGCAGGCCTGGTCAATGCAAATTGAATATAATGTAAATGTAAATAACAAAACTAAATTGAAATTTTTAAACAAGTCCCAAATCAAATAAATAAGTAACACAATAAAATAAATATCTTCATATAAACAAACTAAGGCTTTGTCTGCTTTGTCTGTGCTCTTTCCATTTAAAATTAGGGGCAACCACTGCATTTTAATCTTGATCCAAACTAAGATGCTGCATACATGCAACATGAGGATTTTTTTTTATCTAAATTAGATTGTATAATTTTGAAATTTGAAGCAAAAACAGAATGGTTTGACTCAGTTTTGTGAAACTATACATAAAAAATGTGGGCAATGATAGACAGAAACAGCAGACGGGCTGAATGAGATGCAAATGTCACTCTCTGCCAGCAGGTGGCGCTTAAAGCTTTTCCTTGGTTATCGCTGTAAACAAAGCAGAGCTGCGCTTATGAAAACTGCTTTAATATGCATTGTACAGAGGCAAGATGAATAGAAAAAAAAATACCATCTAAACTTTCTAAAGACAAATGTTGTAAGGAAATATTAAAACTAAACCCAATATGAGATGACCAACACTGAACCCAGATTTGGGGTTAAAAAAAAGACGCCAGCACTCTAGAGGAAAAAATATATAAAAACCAACCGGCATCAAATGACGCCAACAGGCTGAACACCAGCATTTAGCTTAAAAAAAGAACTCAGTCTTTTTAGAGTTTATTTCTAAAAATGTCAATTGCATTATTTCCTCAAAATTCCAATATTATATAATATAATATAATATAATAAACTTCACTCATCAATGGGATTACATTGGTCTCGCTGACTGATCTGCGCTGTAGATTCAGTAGTAGTGTTTCTGCACTGCTGAATAAATATTGCTAGTATTCGGTATTCTCATGCATGTTCATTGACGTATATAAGCATGTGCGGGGACTGTTAATGGAACCGAACAGTATTTTTCAAAAAGCACATGTGAGAGCCATTAATGGAACCAAACAGTATTTTTTTTGTTTGTTTTATGAAATCGGTTCACAACCTGTACAAAAATGAATCATGGGTTTACTACAAATAAAAACCATGGTTAATATAGTTAAAGTCCAGGCTACAATAACCATTAGTTTATCCAATGGTTTTGTAGTAATCTGTGGTTTATACAATGGTAATAATCCGGCAAAACTGGTTCTACACTTTTAGAGCTAGCGATAATAAAAACCATGGTTACTTTTCAGTGTAGGAATAGAAACTGAGGATGCCAGTCGTAGTGTAGTACAAAGGGCGAGTATACTAAACAGGAATGTAAGCGCGATCGCAAAACAGCGCAATGGGCGTGAATTTTGTGGGTGATTTACAACACGGAGCAAAATTGAATGCAACACAGTACGGTGCAACATCTCATTTACATATTGAATCAACGCAATATACAGCAGCAGACCTTTTAGTTTTTGATTCAGTAAGTTAACAATCATGCATTGTGGCATGTTTATGTTTCTGTTATGTTGATTACTTGTAATATTAAATTTTTTTTTGATAGTGTGTTATTGTATTAATGTGTTTTATTTGTAAAATGATTCATTTATATGCTATTAAATAGTAAATTTCCTTTGATTGTTTAGGCTTTTCATAAACTCAAGACCCCCCGGTCAGGTTCGCGTCACAAACCCCCAGTTTGGGAAAGCTTGGGTATAAGACTCTATTCCCTTCTATTTCTCAGGTATCTGCCCAGTAAACAGAAACTCCATGGACTTCCTCCTGTCTAGTAACGGTACAGGCAACGCTGTGGTCATCGTGATCGGAGGGGCTGCAGAGTCTCTGGACTGCACCCCAGGAATGAACTCTGTCACGCTGAAAAACCGCAAAGGCTTTGTGAAGCTGGCCCTCAAGCAAGGGTGAGAACTGCAATGTTCCACAAAACAATTCAATAAAGTTCATTGTGCTGGTTTATGTTAGCTAGTAGAAGCAGCTTGAGTTTTTCTTGAAGTGCTGTCACCTCTGATTCAGGTTCTCTTGACAAGCAGTAAATGGCAGGGTTATTGCAGGTGAAGAAACACAAAGCCTTCAGAAATAAGCCCTTGTTGGGTTAACAAAGCAGTTTGGAGTGAAGCCTATTAAGCCAGTATTTTGTGATCAGAAATGTGGAGAAACAACAAAAACTCAGCCAAAATATTTGCTCTGAATTAAGCTACATCATTACAAAGCAATAGTAATGAGAAAATCCTCAACTATTCAAATCGCATAGAAGCTTATAGGATAAAAAAGCACTTTTGAACAAGTTCCTAAAGTGCAAATACAAAATTGTATGACAAAATTACACTGAAACAGTGTGAAATTAACCATTGCAGATTCTCTTTGTATTTTAAAATATGTCTTTCTTTGTCATTTTTATAACTTTTAACTTCCTGTTCCCCTCTCAGTGCTGATCTGGTGCCCGTCTACTCGTTTGGTGAGAATGAGGTTTACAAACAGCTGATTTTTGGCGATGATTCTTGGTGGCGCACGATTCAGAAGAGGCTTCAGAAGATTTTAGGCTTTGCCCCATGCCTGTTTCATGGTTGTGGACTGTTCTTCCCTGAGTCCTGGGGTCTTGTACCATATTGCAAACCCATCACTACTGTTGGTGAGTAATGCCTTTTGCCAAATGAGTTCATAAAATTATTAAACATATATTATTATATATATATATATATATAAAAAAAAATATATATATATAATATATATATATTATATATATTATATAAAATTCTTATGTGTATGTATGTTATCAAAATGAATAAAAATATAATAAATATTATTTATTGTATTTAAATAATTGTATACTCAAACTTTATATTGTTTTATTTACAGTGTTTCATATTTATAACCTTTAAATCCTATATATGTGTATTTGACTCCTACTAGCTTTAAACTGGCACAAAACAGAAAGCTGTTTTACATGGGTTATAATGAAACTACCTACAAATAGTTAAATACAGTTCAAGGACAGTCTCCATGTTGATAGAACTGCTCTTTCAGTTTACGGTCGATATTTGCTGACATCAGAACCACATTAATGGTTAAAATTGAGTAATTTGTTGACATGATTTTGGTTTAACTCGAGTTGAATGCTCTGTGAATGATTTGTTTTAATGTTTCTTTTTTCTACAGTTGGTGAACCCATCACAGTTCCAAAAATCGAGGAGCCGAGCCAGGACGTCATAGACATGTACCACGCCATGTACATCAGGTCCCTCAAGTCTCTCTTTGACAATTACAAGACCCGTTTTGGTCTAAATGAAAGTGACACCCTTCAAATTCAGTGAAAGGCAGCATTGAGGAATAATAACTGTATAAAAGAACACTCTGGAACATCTGCCTCCCAACTAAAGTGCCTGTTCAGAGAAGGTGAAAGAAATCAATGCTGTTTCTACTCATTCAATAGAGTAAACAGTACTTAGTGTACAACTGTACAGTGAATAGCCTGTGTCACTTCTGCTTATTGCCACTGGGTGGCATTATGCAATAAATACTACACCGATTGCTACACCAAGTATAATCTAGATTTCACAGCTGGTGGACGTATATTCCTCAATATATGGCAATACATTTACAAGTAATGTATTTAAGGTTTAATTTAAATGCTGTACTATATAAAAGCACATTTTGTTTTCCCCCATTATATTATTTTACTGCACAAGCAATGCAAGTATTGTGAGTTTTGCTTCACTAAAAATCACAGAGTGGTTGTGTAACCAAAGAGTGGAGGTGAAGCAAAAGTGTGATTCATTTGTTGGAATAAGTTGGAACAAAAGTAAATATGACAGGGTATTTTGCTTTTAAGAAAAATTATCCTATATGATCATAGATCGAAGGTAAAAGTGAAGTCCAGAAGGTGAAGATTATAATGAATATGTGTTAATGTGTGATAGTATTATCGGAATGCTGGTCATTTTTCTTTTTGCAACACAACTGATAATTTACCACAGAAGTATTAATACTGCATGTATAAGTTGCACATGCTTTGTTGAGCTCATAGTTTACAAGCTACTAATATTGCAGCCTTCAGATAAGTTCAGTTTTCAGCATGTTATTTGACATCAACATTTCATCCCAGTTACAAGTATCAGGCAATCATGCTGGAGAGACCTCAAACATGTGTTTGCATGCCAAATCAAATACATTTTTTTTGAATAGCATAACTTCAATTCAAGTGCCGAAATGTATTTATGCTAACATTTTTAACTTGAGATTTTAAAGTTTTTAATGGATTCAGGGGACACACTTCATTGGTGGATAATAAGCATTTACATGCTGACATTTAACCAAAGATTCACAGTTTTGACTAATTGCCTTTTAAGTTTTGAATATGCAATAAATGCTGCAGTGTCCGTCTCTGATATCAGTTGTCATTGATGTCTATGAAATCCTGATTCTTTAAAGTAAACTTTTATATATTTTCAGAATAAACGTTTATGGAAAAGTTCTATGTCTGTCCTGTTTTGAACCACAACACTGTCCTTGACACATAACAGCAAATGTTCACCTATTCCTGTCTTTAAGCCCAGCCTTAGTTTTTTTTTTTTAAATTACAGATTTATGCAACAGTTCCAGATTATTAGTCCAATGTCCACAGGCCATGTGAGATATTCTTTAAATGAATCAATATATTAAAAAAAAAAAATCAGTATTCTCTGAACAAATAAAACATAGTAAACGCTGAAGATTTATTTTCGTATAAACTCAAATATGCCTTTGATAAATCAAATAACACGTTGTAATTCACATTCACAGAAAAATCCAGTATATCTTTGAGATATGTTATAGGATTTATCACAGTAGCATGCACCGTATAGACATAAACAAAGCAACTAAACACTGAACTATACTGAGCAAAAATACATTTTTGGGGCCCAGGAACTAAGGTGGATCCTCATTTTGGCACAAAAGTGTAACTGGGACCTCTTATTTGATTGGCTTATATTAGTGAGGTGGGGCACATGGCTGAGAGATATAGATTTATTTACTGTACGTAGGTCACTAATTGTGTATTATGTTAGAATATTTCTTTCACAAATGTAAAATTCTTCAACTTAATGTATTTAAAATGATCTACATGTAGCTTTATGTTTATGTAGATTTTTAAATGATATACTACAGTAATATATATCTATATATAAATTAAAAAAATTAAATCAATAAAATAAAATAGTTATGAGTTATTTTAAATAGCCCAAAAATAACTAGGTCACTCCATGTTTTACAAAATCCCTTAAATTTATTTGATCTAAAAAGTTTAAATAATATATGGTCAGTGGTTCATTGTATATATTATGTATATTATGTTATGTATATATTTTTTAAATCAGGAACAACAAGGTTTTCAAGACAGTTGACTTATTATTAGTAAAGTTTGGCAATGGGGCCCTCTTGTGCTTCATGCATACTTTTTATTTAATAATAATAATAATAATTGATTGTTACAAACTGATTCATTAATTTTGTAAACATTTACAAAAAACTCTTTATTTAGTGAACTGTACTTCTGTCGTTTTATATGTACAAGAACCATGCCAGTTTGCCAATATATTGCACATTATAGATTTGATGCTCGTATCAGTGCATTGCTCACCCCGATATTGCGTTTAACGGGAGAACAAACGGTTTTCATTCAGCACTCCGCCCGTTGAGATCACGGTACTCAAACACGGCCCCTCACTTCCTCATATTTGTAGGAACACAGAGCGCAGCATGAGTTTCTAAAGGCCTCCTCCCGCCCTTTTCCTTTTGATTGACAAGCTGTCCACCAATCAACTCAGAATATCCATCTACGTCACCAAACATCTATTTTAATGACAGCTTCCTCAGCCAATAGGCATCATGCGAGGGTTTGCCGATCAAGGTCGCGGTAATGGCTTCCTAGGCAAGACTTACTTTGTTTATGCCGCCGTCAGGACTCCAGTAGCAGCGTTTAGCGGGCTCAGTGTCCGTTGAATTACAGATCTGCACGTTTGCGAAGAAAGTTCGGAAACTGACACCTTCGTGAGCGGGAGTTTCTCGCCGATGGGGCTGAGTTGTACGGCTGAATGAGGCGATAGCCTGTGGTACCGTAGAAGGATGAACTCCACCGCCGGTCGGGATCTCGCAGTGTCCGCTGGAGCTGTCAGCAGCACCCCCGGAGCAGCATCCTCCAGAGTCCTGCATGTGGAGCTCACATCACAACAGGTACACCTGCTGCATCCAGCCACATGATCCATTGTGCCTGGTTATAGTGAGTGAATGTCTAGCGGATCTGCTTGTGTGTGTGTCACATATCAGCGGGCCTCCATGTCCAATTAAGCTCTGGTCAGCGTTTATGAATGCAGTGGAGTTTGAAATAGAAATATGAGAAGTAATAATTAAGACGTTGTTAATAATAAAGCGCTGGCTTGTTTATTAAATATATTAGACCGGTTATACAGTGAGTGTCTGGCTGTCTTGTCACGGTGGGTCTCCAAACTCCAACACAAATACAAAATAGACCAGACAGACAGCATCCTAATATGTATTACACATGCTTCAAAGACCTTGGAAATGGCTAGGAAGGTAGCAGTGCTGCTGTCTTATGGAGTGAGCTGTGCTGAACTGCAGCTTTTTGACAGCACTGACATAAATGACTATAAATTATGTCATACTTTAAGATTGGCACACATTGTTTTGGGGGTCTACAAAGAAAGACCTTAGTTATTAATGTTTGATTCACTTGGTTTCTTGTTAGAGTTTAGTCGTTGATATTTATATGGTTTGTCATCTAGAAAACAGTATTGTTATATTTGTGTTTATATTATTTTTGTGTTTAATAATAAAAAAAAAATTAACATTTATTTCAGGCAAAAATTGCATATTGTGTATTGTTGATGTAATGCTTGAGATTGCCATTAGAGAGTAGCTGTGATTGTGTGTTTTGTAACAATTGCAGTGTTGCAATCCACACAGCACTCATACATGCCCTGAATCTGAGTGTAGATCTCAGTTATGTGGAATGATAGTCATGTCCTGCAGCGATCGTCTGTTTAATCACATCACTGGTTCCTGGGAAGTGTTTTGGGATCGCAGGTTTTCCTGTTAAGCAGTGTCTGTTGATGACTTGGCATTCTGTGCGGGGAAATGTTGCATTACTTAATGCTGCAAACATTTTGTGTCATGGCTTTAAGAAAGAGTGTTTTTTGCAGGTATAACCAAACCAGATGTATAATATAATATAAAACTAATTTTATTTTTAAGTTAAAAAACTGTTTTCATGGGAGTGTTGCCAGTAGTATATTCCAATGCTGCAGTTTATACCAATGCTTGTAATATCTGTATGTTTCAAGGGTTTTATGTAGGGCTTATCAAAATAAAATTAAAATTGCAATATTACTTATTGCGATGATCAAATAACACATGCACCTACCGCCTTCCCCAAACCTGCAATTAAAAGTACTTATCAACTAAGCTTTGTCAACCAAAGAGAAGCTTAGGTCTCCCTGCACTTTTTCTGCCAAAAAAATTGGTTTAATGTGTGAAAATGAAAAAACAATTAAGGACTATTTGTATTGTTATTTTTATCGGTTGTATGCACAATAAAATAAAAAATTAAACAAATTTTTTTTAATATATTGTATTGTCCTTATGCCTCTTCTTTTATTTTAAGGGAAACTATTTAAAATAGCATATTCTTTTTTTTTTTATATGCGTTAATAGTTAGTCTAGTAGTACTAATAATAGTCTGAATAATTTAATAATAATTATTTTTTTAATAATAATAATTGTTTTATAGTCATATTGATATATAATGTAAAAACTTTTGGCCAAACAAGCACTGCCAATCTGGAGCTTTTTTAAATCGCATTTTAAGTTTCAATTGCAATTTTTATCAGAAATGTTTTCTCTTATGATACTAGTCATCTACTGTTCTGTTTTTTTGTTGTTGTTGTTGTTAAAAACGGAAAGCACTGTTCTCAAAAACTGAAATATGAAACTAAATGTGAAGTCACTGTCTCGTGATAGTGGCTTGTCAGAGCTTGTCGCACCTGTCTGAATTTTATTTTACGGGAAATGGTTGTTATGACACCAATTGCTTTGGCACTCACACCAGTCACTTGTGACTCTTGAGGCAAAGTCCTAAAGGCCCACTGTTATGGACTACAGATGACCTCTGTCACACCCTTGAACGCCGGTCATTTGTTGTGCAGCAGAAGAGCGTTGCTATTCAGTGTGATGCAATTCATCAACTTCAGCATTAAGTCATGCTTGATTTGTTGTTTCGGTTTCATTAAGCTGTTTGAAACAGCTGTGAATAGCCTAATAAGGGAAAGTTGATCATACACTAGCTTGTTTGTTCCTGTGCTAGTTCAAGAGCATGTTAAAAAAAAAAAAAAAAAACCCTGTTTTAGGTTAAATATGTACCACTGAACTTCTGCATGTCAGAGTCTGGGACAAGACTGGGACCCTAGATGTTCCTCAGTGTTTTGTTGTCTGAAACAAGACAGAAATGGGGGAAAACTGAACAAAGTGTGGTGTTGTTCCTGTAGCTTAAATAATCCTGTGGGGCATCCCATGACTTAGATTTAGTATTTAATGCCTCACGGGTGGTGCTGGAAATTCTCTGTGGCTGGTTGTGATGAAAGCGGGTCAGGTGAAGACTTTAATGTGCTGAACTCTCAGATTAAATGTTTCATTAAACTGGTTGTGGCCCTGTCCTTAAAGGGATAGTCAAACCAAAAATGAAAATTCTGTCATTTAATTACTCACCCTCATGTCATTCCAAACCCGTAAACCTTCGTTCATCTTCGGAACACAAAAAAATATATTTTTGATGAAATCCGAGAGGTTTCTGACCCTGCATAGACAGGAATGCAACTACCACATTCAAGGCCCAGAAAGGTAGTAAGGACATCATTAAAATAGGCCATGGGACCCCCATGGTTCACCCATAAGTTAATGAAGCTACGAGACTACTTTATGCGCAAAGAAAACAAAAAAACAGCTTACTCAACAATCTCTTCCATGTCAGTCCTTGATATCTTACTTTGTGTTCTGAAGATGAACGAAGGTCTTACGGGTTTGGAAACGACATGAGGGTGAGTAATAATGACAGAATTTGTTTTTGGCTAACTAACCCTGTAATGAATCCAGCCATTGTGAATGGTAATTCTGGAGTTTCTCTCCATCTCCATGTTTTGTAGGTTAGGATCAGTTTTAACAGTAAGGAGTGATTTATGCAGAATGCATCCTTGAGTCAGTCTAACCAGTTTTTAATGACTAAAACATGGTGGTTGCATAATTATTTGAGTGTTTGGGACTCATCATGTTGTGTTTTTTCAGTGTCTTGTGCCATTAGCAGCTATTCGTTAAACATCTTGAGACCCCTGCATTCGGTTTCATTCTATTATGCTCCATCTAGCTGTTTTATGTAAACGCCACCAAAGAAATGTTCACATTCATGGTCAGGTGAACCTGAAGCATGTCAAATTACACAAGCCCTCTGTAAGACCAATTAGTGGACTACTTATTTATGCAACATCCTTTCTGTGGTCACATCGTAGACCTGTTTTATAGGGTCTCTTTCTTGTTTTTCCCTCCTTTTTAACCTACAAAAGCTCTTATTATGGTAAACCTTTCCATGCCTACCAATTCCTTTTTCCCTTGGCTCCTTCAAAGCGGTGGATTTGTGCCCAATGTGCGGCAGTGATGTCATGTTTTGGTCAGGGTGGAGGACTTGGCTTTGTAGTGACGTGACGTGAGACTCACAATGATGTTTTGTGTCTGTGTGTTGGTCTGTTCCTGTTCACTGTCATTTGCTTGTGATTAAAAAAAAAAGTGTAGAATTGTGAAACATTCCGATTTTATCGCATGCGTGATCCAGTAAATGGGAGACTTGATATCAGTGAGTTGAACTCTGAGCGGTCAATGGAAATCATCGTAACATTTCTCAGGTTTTAGTACATGAACATTTAATAGCATTCATCGTAAACTCACTGCTTGTGAATTAAAGATTATACTGTATGGTTTTTCACATAAAAGTATGAACATTTTGACTGATTATGCTTGATTGCTTGAAAGTGTTAATGTACAGATTATGAAATTAAAGTATTAGTGATGTTAAATGGCATCCTTAAAATGCTAATATCATCTTTGTCCATTGTTCTTTTCTCTCTCATGAACTGTCTTTCTTTCTTTGTCCTGACAGAGGCGTTTACGTCACTTGCGGAGCATAGCAGCCCGTAACATTGTGAACAAGAATGGCTCTCCTCTGCTTGACACTTACTTCACCCTTCACCTCTGCCAGGAAGATCGGATATCACGAGGTGACTGATGCCAGCTGAACTGGCTGCTACACTCTGATTGTTCACTTAATTTATTAATTACACTGCAGTGTGTAATTTCTGTGTCACCAGTTACACCAAGAAAAAACAGAAAGTAACCAGTGTTGCCAAACCCCTCCCTCAGAAAATCTCTAGAACCAACCCTCAAAAGTCTAATTTTACAAAAAGTCGCCAAATATGAAAACAAAGTAAATTTGGTAAAGCTAAAGGAAAGTGTATATATATATATATACTTTACAAATGACAACAGTATAAAACATATAACAAAAGATTAAATATAACAAAAAAATTCTGAAGTGAAATTAGGAAACGCTTGTGATCTGCAAGCACATCAAACAATGATGGAAAGACACAAGACACATAATGCTGGGAATTTGTTTTATGTGTCACCAAAATGCATCCCTGTCCTGCTCAAATACAACAGATAAGAAATATTATGATTCTCCAAAAACAAAAAACTTTATTCATACAAACTTATTTCAGTCAACACATCTAGTATACGAGGTAGTAAAGCAAAGCCAAAGCAATTGAACGTCATTAAAAATTAAAATGACTGTTTTCTGCTTTGGTATAAAATGCAATTACTTCTGTGATACGAAGCTGAAATTTCAGCAGACATTACTCTAGTCTTCAGTGTCACACGATTCTTAGGAAATCATTCTTAATATGCTCGAGCGACTGCGCTCGCTCAAGAAACATTTCTTATTTTTCTCTATGTTGAAAACAATTGTGCTGCTTAATATTTATGTGGAAACTCTTTGATGGATATAAAGTATAGAATGAACAGCATTTATTTGAAACGGAAATCTTTTGTAACATTATAAATGTCTTTGCTGTTACTTTTGATCAAATTAATGCATCACTGCGAATACCGTTTCATTGCCTAAAAACATTAAAAACTTACTGACCCTAAACTTTTGTATGCTGGTGTATCCTGTAAGTCACATTGAATTTAAAAGCTTTTGAATGACTTCTAACCTTCTCTTTTCCTTTTCCAGATTTTTATAAGAGTGAAGTCATCCGAGACTCATTGGTGAGTGCTATTGTTTTCATTGGTGTTTGGTCATGCGATTTAATCTCTGTTATTCTAAAATGTGAAACAAAGATGGAGCAAAGCATATCATAGCTTAGCAGCGTGGTGTTGTGTAACATGATATAGCGTTGGGTATCAGCATTGTCCCCTCTGGATTTATGTTCTGCTGTCAGAAAAGAAAAATTTAAATTTCTTTTAATTTAATCACAAATGTCCTGAATCTGAGTTAAATCTTACAGGACTGCTGAAAGATTTACCATGGTAACCACAGTTTCCATAGTTAATTTATTACTGTGAAACCACTAAAAATAAATAGGAGTCTTTTTGTCATTTTATCTTATTTGTTAATATTTGTGGTTGTGTTTTTTTTGTAAGTTGATTAAAATATTGTCCCTTAAAGGTGAGGTGTGTAATTTTGTTATGCTAAAATGCAAAAAGAAACTGTGAATACTGTGGCTTTGTGGTTGCATGCAGAGTCTGCCTGACAACAGCAGCAGTGGCTCAACCAATGGTGTGAGTTTGGGGGGCGGAACTATCTGTTTGACAAACCAATGGCAGATGGGGAAGCGTGTGGGGAAACCTTTTTGAAAACAGTCATAATTTCTGGGACTAGTAGTTCAGAAATTACACACTTCATCTTTATTTTTTGCTGAAGGCATCAGTAGGTACCATATAATTATACTTTTTAGCCATAATAAGAGTTTTAATCATGTTAAAAAAAGACTGACCTAGAACTGACCTGGCAGTGTATGTAAAAAGGCAATACTGTTTCAATGTTCTCCTCAAAACCAAAAGCATCAGGACTTCATCTTTACACATATGGCAGGTCTACCCTCTCACCTACACATAAAAGGCATTGATACAGCTCCATTTACTGATATAAAACAGGTTTGTTAAATGGGCTTTTTGGGGTCGCACCAGCAACCTTTCACTTTTGAAACAATCTCTTTATTTTAATACACCAAGTGGGCCTCTGAGCCTCTCAAACGGATGTTTCTCCCGTCATTGGAGACTGGAAAGCGGTTTAATGACCATGTGGTCACTCTGTCCAAGCCTGTAATTCTGCTGAAAAACATTGACGCATAGCAACTGCTAAAGTGTGAAGAGAATGACAGCACAATACATAAAAGCATACGATCATCAGTAATGTGATTTATACAAACACGATTAAAGACTCAGTTCTTTATCCAGACTGTAAGCAACATTTTAATAATGATGGTGATGATTTGAAGTATTATAGTCTATGAATGCTGTGTTTATTAGTGTGTTTTCAGATGAAATGACACACCCATAAAGACAAGTTTATAGCTGGAGGCCTGTTCTTTTATTCTGGGCGGGCTTTTCTTTCTATTCATGAAGTAGGCAGAGCTCTATTGAATGTAGTTGTTTATTATTACATTTACAAATCGATGTTCATTTAATTAAGTGTAATATCATGGCGGGTGGTCTGTCATTTTGTTTATTGTATCTCCCTGCTTAGAGCAAAAATAGGAAATGTATATCGTCATTACAGCAGATCATAATTGCGTTAGTTTTGAAATAATCACACACTCAGTCTGTTTGGAGACTGACACACTGTATCTTTGACTGCTTGAAATCGATTCAAAGGACAAATTTAAACCTGTTTAACTGCTACTGTTTTGTTCGACACAATCTGTACCTCTTTCGTGAAATAATCATGTTATCATCCCTTCGTTCCATCCACTCTGGTGGTCATGTTGATTAGGGTTGGGCCGATAGACGATGCCCATCGTCCATCGCCGATGGGTGACAGACATCACGATGTTAAGCTGACATCGTTAGATTTTAGTGGCTCCGTAAAAAAACGCGTTATTTGTTTCACTATTCGGGCACACCCCTAACCCTGCCCCCCGATGTCATCGTCCATCACAATGTTTCACTGTAGACATCGTCCGATGCCAATTTGGTAGACATCGCCCAACCCTAATGTTGATGGCTGTTTTGTATTTATTTCTGCTGACCTAGTCCACTATGACGGTAGTTTTGTCAGCTGTACATCGTCTTGGAGGACGACCCTCTTTAGCCTCCAGACTGACTGACGGCACAGTTTTGCAAATCTGTTTCTGCTGTCAGTCTTTAAAAGCTTGGCTTCATTTTGCTGCATCATTGACTATGATGACAGGCCATGCTCATGCATTATTATTAACAAAATCAATATGTTTCACAGTCTAAATTGCTGTTGTCTTTGATCCTATATCCTGGCTGAATGTTTGTTGTTATTAGTTTATTGATGCCCAGTAAGAGAATATCTGTATCTGAAGTAATAGGACGATTTGACCCTGTATTCATAATTTAGTTTGTTTGTGTGTTTTCAGAACCCAACATGGCGGAGCTTAGATTTCGCAATGCTTCCAGATCTCTTGGACACATCTGTATCATGTTTTGTGGTGAGAATATGGGGTGGGAGGGACGAACAGTACCAACTGCTTATTGAGTGGAAGGTCAACCTAGATGGGCTCAGATACACAGGACAACAGGTGAGGAGTCAAATATATACATTCACACTCGCATCTCTTGCTTTCCCTTTTTTATACTCTATCAAGTATAGGTTGGAATCTAGCATGACCATCTAGTTTTCCCCCAAAGTCCTCTAAAGTTTTCTATGGGTGAAAAAAATAAGAAAAAGTACAGTAATGTATTTAAAAAAAGTAAAAATATTGTCAAAATGAATAAAGTATTTATAAATAAAAAATATGGCACTTATAAAAGTTTTTTTTAAATTTTTTTTTCATTTTAAAGGGTTAGTTCACCCAAAAATTTGAATTCTGTCATTAATTACTCACCCTTGTGTTTTTTCAAATCCGTAAGACCGTCGTTCATCTTCGGAACACAAATTAGGGCCTTTCGCACCGCAGGAACCTTTTCATAGTACCAGAACTAATTGTGGAACTACCCACTTTTCGGCGTGTTCGCACCGCCGGAACTGGGAGCGATTTTAGTACCGGACTGCCTTTTTCGAGAACCAAATAAGCTCCTACTCCAGAGCAGAGTCTAACCAGCACAACTGGTACTAATCGTTACGTAAGTAGACATTGATTGGCCAAACGTATATGAAAACGCCCTCACCCGCCATGATTTAAAACTCCGTGTAAACATACTGTAAGCATGTCAACTTAATTCGCAAGTATGGAGAACAGCGATAGATAGATGGACGGACGCTGAAGTGCAAGCAAATGTAGCACTGCCAGTTGTCGATGGAGATTCTTAGTCCTCCTTTCCGTCTTTCAATCGCTTTACGTATACGTCGACTTTCTATGTCCATTATTGTGAAACCCGCGAGACATAACAAAAACAGCTCCGATCACAGCGTCTTCCATCCTCCTGTTGTTAATGTTGTTTGTCTTTGTTTCTGTTGTTGAACGCCGCACACAAAAGACATCACTGTCGACCGGCTTACGTCACTTCATAGTACACAATCTCGGTGCGAATGCAACCCTTTAAAAGGTACTGGGAAATAATTCGCGCAAAATCGTCCCAGTACTTTAATACCGTACATTTAGTTCTGGAACTAAAGCGGTGCGAAAAGGCCTAATGTAAGATATTTTTGAGGATCTGAGCGCTGTTCTGCCGCGCATAGACAGCACACAACTGAAATGTCCCAATCCAGAACTGTAGCAAGGAGATCTGTGGAAAATTAATCCTGTGACATCAGGCGTTCAACCATATTATATAAGCAAAGCAGATACTTTTTGTGCGCAAAAGAAAAAAAAACTGACTTAATCAACAATTCATCGCCTCTGCATCACCCTGTAAAAACGTATGCTGGTCTGTGTCAGCTGCGTCACGCCGGATACGCTTCGTTCAGATCAAATCACAACAACGTAGGAAACAGATCCGTGTGATGCAGCTGACACAGAACAGCATACATTGCTTACGTCCAGCGGATTTTCTCCAAAATGGCACCAGGGTGATGCGGAGGGGACGAATTGTTGAATAAATATTTTTTTTCTTTTACGCACAAAAAGTATTTTCGTAGTTTTGTATAATTGCGGTTGAACCATTGATGTCACATGGATTATTTTACAGATCTTTTTGCTATGTTTCTGGACTTGGGAACATGTCAGTTGCGTTGCTGTCTACTGTATGCAGGGTCAGAAAGCTCTCAAATTTCATCAAAAATATCTTAATTGGTTCCGAAGATGAACGAAGGTCTTGCGGGTTTGAAACTACATGAGGGTGAGTAATTAGTTTGAGTCTTTGATTTCGGTCATGTTGTGATCCCACTCCCTCTCTCTCACACCTATGCTTTCCATGACCAGTGAACACTTTTGAAATCAAGGTAAATTTTGGTTCAAATACACATCCAAACAAAACTGTCATTTCTTTCTGTCTATTGTCCTTCAGATTCGCTCCAGAAATTCAAATGAGATCATCTTTGGATTGAACGATGGCTACTATGCAGCAGAGTTTGATCAGAAGGTATTGTTCAAACTTATGGACTGGGCTCCAAAATAAATTCCAGGCAATCTTCAAAACTTGTCATTTATCAGAGCTCGAATTCACTCATATCTCTTGGGTTTTTCATTCTTCATATGGTAAGAAGAGGCTCTTTGTGAAACTCATGAGCTGTTTTCTTTCCCACAGGAAAGTTCTGACAGGAAGAAGAACAGTTTGCTTCAGGTGGACCAGAGCTCTGTCAGAAACTCCTACAGTGTTTTCTCTTTACTGAGGTGAGACAGGCTCAATTTAAAAGGAACTTATGATAGAAAACAGGACTTTCTGGTTTTATTTTACTTTTACATTCACAGTGCAAAGCTCCTTCCAAAATGATGTACTTAAGGGGAAACAATATAATAAAATGCTACAAAAGTGTAGTTGTTTGAAGACTAATCATAATAATAATAATACATAGTAATAATACATCTGCAGTTTTTTTTATTTTATTAACACAGCGCTGGGCTATTGCGAAAAAATAGGAATTTAATTCCTACAGGAACAGCATTTACTCTTAACACATGTTCAGCTCCAGTGAAACTCCCTCAGTTGCTTTCCAGAATTGTATTATTCTCCCATCTGAGACCCAGAAGCAGTTCTCCTCATCCAAATCAAGAAACGTTCCCTTTCTCGTCCGCCAGAGTGCGCTCTGTGCATTTTTGCCAAATTGGACCCCTGCTGCAGGGCAGCGTCTTATTCTTCAGCCAAAGATGACTGATGTTTTTGCAGTCTTTGAAAGCTGTAATCCTTGGATAACAGACCTGATGGATGAGGAGTACAGGAAATCAAGGAAGAAAAATTAGTCCACCTTGTCATAGCATTAGCAGACCCTAAAGTTGAATGTTGGCTTAATGTTCTGCTGGAGCTTCACTGCAGCACTAGATGGCAGCAGCTCTCTTCTAATCCAAATATGATTTGAGAAAGAAGGCGCTTTGGAGAGTGTTAAGTAACTATGACATACTTCCCATATTCAGATTTATCTGTGTGAACACACTTCTGCAGTGTTAAAATGTCAACATTATATATCTGAAGAAACATCTTTGATCCCACAGATGTTGTTAAGAAGCACACAAGCTGTATTATTTTCTCTCCAAACTGAAGTGTTTAGTTTTCTAGACCTTCATTCATACGCACCTCAACGGCCATGTGCATATTTTCTGGTGTGGAATGTAGGGCAGCCCCTCAACGCAGTGCTGTAGTACAGTGATATAGAGCTTGCTGGAGGCTGCTGCTGTCTACGTGTGATGGTGTTTGTGAGTCTCTTGGTTGTCTTGATTAGGAGTCTGTGCAGTATCTTGACTTTGGCCTGAGGTGGGCCCATGTCTTGGCCGAGATTCTGAAATCTCACGCATAGGTCGCATATTTGTATGCACACGCCGACTGACAGAAACATGCATGTGATGCATTACTCTAGCTTTCTTTGTAACTTTTGTGGACTTGTTTAGTTTTTGGAAGGACGTCTGTGTTAAAAATGAATAATGGGAGAGAAAAAAAAATGTTTGGTGCCTGGATGGGAGTTGCGAAGAATTTTATGCTTTCAATTCCTCTTCATGATTCCAGTTTCTTAACAATTCTTTTAGTACTTTAAGGATAGATGGATAAAAAAATATTCTACTACTAAATTAGATTTTATTAATGAATACATAATATATGAGATATATTATATTAATTTTTTGATACAAAGGATTTTTAATACGGTACAGTCTTTGATTGGTGGCATAAATGCAATCCAATCATTGCACTATAATATATCTGAAACAACAATAGTGAACAAATAAATGAAAAATCTGGTAACATTCATTTATTTGTAAACTCATCATTTGTTGATGTCAGTAACTACAAAGAACTGACCTGAAGAGCCATTTGTTCAGTTATCTGACTACACTGGCTGTGCTACATTATTCTGATTCACTAAAATGAACCAGCACAAACGAGTCATTTATTTGGCAGTCAGACTACACTGTGTTGTACGTTTCATTCTAACTAAGAAGAGTTATATATGTTTGGTAATCTGTTGACTACAGTGGTTGCACTGTATGTTTTTTGATTCACTTAAAAGAACTTGCTCATAAGAGTCATTCGTTTGGGAAACAGACTACACCGACGTGCTCTAGGCTTTTTTCACAGACCAGATTATAAGTGTCATCATTGGGAGTCAGACTACATTGATGCGCTTTATGTTTTTGATTCACTAAGAGAACGAATCAACAGTTTATTCTTTGGGGATCAGGGACTATAGGGGGTGCAACCCGGTTTTGATTCACTATAAAGAACCGGCTCATAAGAGTCATTCATTTTGTAATTGAACTACACTTGTCTGTTTCGTAATCAGTGCAGGTTGATTTGCATGTGTTTTATGTTTTGGCGGTGTTCTGTTTGTTTGTAAGACAGACAGAAAGAAATACACGTAGAAGAGACCGTGTGTGTAAAGTCTGTATAGCACTCTGGCATAAAATCTCCTCTTGTCGTGTTCCGTGTTGAATGGGTGGATGGTGGCGGTTGTTATCAGCATTGAGGAAACATTTGTTTTTGATTGACAGTGCCGTGTTGTCAGCGGTTAACTCAACCTGACAAACTTCAAGTAGCAATAAAACAGAGAGGAAAAGAGGAAAAACTAAAAATCAGAGTAGTTAGTCTTCTAATAAAATGAATCATTAATCAAAAGCAAAATGTTTCCTCTGCATGTGCGATTTATGCTACTCTAGGGCGGGCAGCCTGTCCGTCATGCTATACCGGGCCACTCGTGGGGAAAAAAGTGGCCATTCGCTGATCTAAATCAGTCTTCGTTGTCAAAGCACTGTTGTAAGGAGTGTTTTCTTTTACGTTTGTTTTACGATTGTGTGTTAGTGGGCCAAAGCAGCTTTGTGTCTATGGAAAAGGTGTTTCACAGGCCTCACCGGTTTCTTTGGTTCCTGGTTGCTTCCCGTACTTTCTTATGAAGGAAATGATCTCAGCGAGGCTTAAGCAAGCCAAAGGAAATTCCTGCTTGTGTATGAAGTCAACTTTTATCTCCCATCACCCCTCACAGCTGGTTCACACTGGGAATAATCAACACTTTCTTTCAAAATCCTTTCTGAGTGTGAAGAGCTGTCATATCTAGACTTGTATTCTTTGTAACATGACTAAATCTAGTGTATTACATGCAATTTTTTGGATGTTCTCCATTAGATTCTGCCTTTCCTCGGTTGTATGCGGTTTTTACAGTTGAACATTTTGGACGAACTGTTCCTTTTAGATGTTCACTCAAAATTAGTTTTTGTGAACATAATGTATTGTGTATATTTATTATGTACATATAAAGACACAGTATATATTTTGAAAATATTTAAATGTATATACATTTATATATTTATAATATTATATTTTATATTATATATAAATATATTTAAAATATAAACAACATATTTTTCTTAAATATATGCATGCATGTGTGTGTATTTATACGTAATAAATGTACACAGTACACACACATTTATTATGTACACAAAAACTTTTATTTGGGATGCGATTTAATCACGAATAATCGTTGCCCAGCACTATTTTTTTTTCCTTCTTGAAGGTTAGCAGTTTGATTTCCCTCACATTAATAAATAAAGTAGCTAGTGGATAACAGAGGCAGTGTTGTATGGCGAAGTTCAGGGAGTAGAGAGTGACCCGTGGTTTGTGCGGCGATAAGCCCTTCCTGCTTTCAGTGCCTTTCAACAGGTTGACGGGTCGTGCGCTCCCCCGCCGAAGGGCATGATTCTGAACCGGATTATCGGGTACGACTTTAACAGCTGGGTTCATGCTAGCCCCCTAAAACCCTTAAGCAACAACCTTGAGGACCAGTAACGCCTGCCATGCCTCACGGAAAAACAAACTCGGCCTTAATCTCCGCATTGCTCGGCTGAAAATGGATGCTGGTGTTTTGGTCTCTCAGGATTTTGTGGGAGGCTGTGGTAATAATAGTGTAGAGAAGGCTTGAAGGGATACTGGTGCACCGCTTATAGAGAAGCTTTAATAAAGGGATCAAGTGCATCAGCATCTCTTCATCACCTTCTACAAGGCCTGTGCACATTAAAGGCACAATATGTAAGATTTTTAAATATCCAAAAACCACTAGAACAGTGTTATAATATTTTGTTGACTTGTGTACTTACAATATCCCAAATGTTTCGAAGAATGTTTAAAATCCAGAGAAATAAGCAATTTTAAACGGTGACATGGACCATGTCCATAGTGTCATTGAGTCACCTGACAATGATGTTTGTGTAGAAAAACATGGAAACGGCCAAAGACGCTTTAATATGTGTGCGTGTAATAACCGGGGACTACCTAACAGAGTAGCATTATAACAAAACTTCAAATGTATTTAGTATGAAAATCAGTGCTGCTTCCAAACATACTCACGAATGACGGCGCGGAAGCGGTAGAATGTGGCATAATAAAAAGCCTGCTGATGTTTAAAGACGGGTGTCACGCTTGTTTCAGGACATCGTGTCGCTTTGACGTTTCAACCTCCTCGGACTTCATTCTACTACGTTAATAAATCATGAGCTCATCCATGAACATGATTTCTGCCCATTGGATTGCTTCGGCTGTGGGGATGAAGATGACAACTACCATGATTCCACACTCAGTCACAGCGTCATCAAACTACGCCTTTTCCTCTGTTTATTTTGAATACGCGCCCTTTAGCGGTGAAAATTACATATTGTGCCTTTTAAGGGGGTCATATGACGTTGCTAAAAAGAACACTTTGTGTATTTGGTGTAATGCAACGTGTTTACGCAGTTTAAGGTTAAAAAACACATTATTTTTGTGCTGTCAACGATTAATCTCGAGTAATTGCACAAATAAAAAAAAATGTTGCATAATATATGTGTGTACTGTGATACATTTATTATGTATATATAATACACAACCCCATACAGTTATATTTACTAATATAAATGTGTATATACTGTAGTTAATAATTGTGAATTATAAATTGTGTAATGTAATTATATTATATATAAATCTATAGATATCTATATATATCGATATATATATATGTATGGTTGTATATATATACATAATAAAAACACAGTACATACATATATTATTAAGTAAACAAAAATTTTATTTGGATGTGATTATGGCGATAAGCGTTTGACAGCACTAATTATTTTCCACATACCGTACATTATCATTACTCCTATCTGCCCGCCTTTCTGAAGCGCATATATTTTTATAAAGCTCTGAAAAGCGAGGTGTGCTCTGATTGGCCAGCTATCCAGTGCATTGTGATTGGCCGAATACCTGAAGCGTGTGACGGAAATGTTACGCCCCTTACCATATTTGGAATATCAGCTTCCATGGCGGCGACAGCAACAATACTACAGCGAGAATAAAAGTTACGCCTTCTTTCTTTTGCGTATACGTTTGGGCGGTGTTATGCAAATCTTACCACACAGTGACGTAGATTTGTGGGGGCATGTTAGAATGAGGCGTTTTAAGCGTGGATAGGTTGTAACTTTTGAGACCTTAATTTTTGCAACTTTACGAATCTTATATATACACGAACAGCTTGTAACACTCCAAAGACATAGGAAAACATGAAATCGCGTCATATGACACCTTTAAAAGTCTGTTTTAAAACCCAGAGAGTTGCCTCACTGCCTACACTGTTTGGGGTCAGTAAGATTTTTGTTTTTATAATGAATACTTTTATTGAAGTTATGACTTGCTTATGAGCTCTTATTGGTTTGAATGCTGTTTATGTAGACAGCTGCCCACATAGGAAGTACAGCAAGTTAGCGCTCTTTGTTTTGAAATGCCTCCCTTTCTATATTTAATTTTTGACCTTCAGTGTAAAGTCTTATCACTTTGTGTTCATGTAAACTGTGTTTGTTCAGTTTGCTCCATCCCTTGGCTTGTGCTGTAGAGTTATGTGTGTGCTTAATTTTGTTTCCCCATCTGTTGGGTTGAATGGCTGTAATGTTTTAATACAAATCTATGTAACGCTCATAATGGAGCGCAGTCCCGATGCTGTAATAATCTAACTTGGGACGGAGTTCAGCACTGCAGCACTCAGCTGAATATGCAGAGAGACATTGATGTAAGGGTCAGCCGAATCTGAATGCCTCCTTGCCGTGAGTTGGAGGGTCTGATAATTTGTGGGCCTGAAAACAGCAAATCTGCAGCTTACATGATCTAAGCTGCAGATCTAGAACTCCAGCAGCTAGATTTGTCAAAGAATTTTCCCTTTTGGTCTAGTTCTAAAATAAACAAAAGCTTTTTAGCTCACACTAAGGAGATGGCCTTGTTTATTTAGTTAAACAGCAATTCTTCACGGCACAAAAAAAGTGTGGGGCTTTTTTTATTTTATTCTTTTTTTAATTAATTTTTTATAAAAGAGTTGGGGAGTTGAAAGGACATGCTTAATAATGAGAATTTTGTTGTTGTTTTGTTTACACTTTTGTACCCTTTTGACCAGCATTTGAGATGTTTAAATACAGTTCTTGATTTTATTTTCTATTAATAAACAGTAAGTCAATGTGCCAGAATGAGTAACAGGTTAAAAATTAAGTGATTTAGTCTAAATTAAGCTGTCACTCAGTAAGATCCAGGACCAGTGATGATTTTCAGTTATTGATAAAATGAATTCCTGTAGTATATAATAAAAATATTTTGTGTATAATATACTATAATGCATTTGTATATAATATAATGTATTTGTACAGTAACTAGTTTATTATAAATGTTTTTAATATAAAATCATTTTTTAGTATTTTTTTATATTTGGAACTTATATTTACCTAAATATATATTTAAACAGTAACTTTGGTAACAGGGTAGAAAGGTTGAGCTTGATTAATACATACATTTATTTTGTATGCTAGCTACTTTTCAGGTTATGTTCATTTTTTATTAAATAATAGGTCATCCAAAATATTACACTGAATACCTAAAAGTTTATGCTTAAAAGAACATGGATTTGTATTTTTATAGCTGTAAATAAAATGTAATGGACACCAATTTGTAACCTTTTGGTTGCCAACAAGCAAAACGCATACCTACAGACCTAAATTTACCAATGCGCTGTACTTTTTTTATTATAATTTTTTTTTTGTCGTCGGCCTTTGTTCTGAAAGGTCCATGTGATGGATTGGAACTCAACTGCTTTGTCAGAGCGCTGCCTATAGGGCTATTGATTCCAACCAACGAAAGTGTTCTTGTGACCTTTTTTGTGAAGTATATTTGAACACAGGTTAAAATATGTGGTGTATTTTGACAAGCACGACCGAGTATGTCTGATTCCTGTAAAAAGGCTGTTTTCCCTTAAAGAACGTATGATTTGTAGCTTTCCAGCTGTAAAAAAAGGAGTAATGGGTATCCATTTGTATCCTTTTGGTTGTAATTCCGAAGTGCCAACAAACAAAACCCAAGATTACACACCTACAGGCTTAAATTTACCCTGACTGATCCAAAATATCCTTAAATATTAAGGACGTCACTCGGCAAAGACAAGGCAGGAAGGTCAGAGCCCAAAATTTTTCCATGCGGCACAATCTTATCTGCATCTCCAGTACTGGAGACAATGGAGAGTTCTGAGGTGTGTGGAGATGGAGGCGTGTGTTGACATTCTCCTGGTCTGAGCAGCAGGTAGGGGTCCACTGTAGATACTTGCGTGTTTGTTTTCTTTTCCGTTCAGGCTCACATCCCTTCGAGTTGTTTGCGCTCTAGATTTTTCCGTGTCGTGTCACTTGTTCGTTGTGCAAAGAAAGTGTTTTTGTTTCTTTATTTGTGGATGGGATACAGTATTTGGACACAGGTTAACAGATGTGGCGTGTTTTCCTGAGCACGACCCAATATGTCTGATTCCATTGCGAAGGCTGCATACGTTATCTTTGATTTATATACTGTGAGTGTAATTATTAGCCTACGATGAAAACCGTATCGATCAGTGATACTTTGGGTATAGTCATACCAGTGCAATGAGTGCAATGCTTTTTTTGGGGGAAGCAGGTTGAGTGTAATGTTGAAGCATTAGTTAGACTGGATCTAAGTGTTCTTTAAAGTAAATTATGCGTGATATGCGAGCAGATCTGTGGCTTTGGCAGTGTGTTTGACTGGGTGTGTGTGACCCGTATCTCCAGGATGGAAAGAGGGACGTAAAGCAATGGCAAAAACAGCAGAACATTGGCCGTCACCTGATATAAGGGCATTTATCAGCATTTATACAAACAAAAAAAGAGACAGAAACATTTTTCATCCCTTCATTTTGTAGATACCAACGAGACAGACTGTATTTCATTTCCTTTCTTTGTCTTTTCCACACAACACACACACACACACACACACACACACACACACACACACATACTCATACACACACAAAGTGATCTGTAGAATGGTCCATGGGAGCATTTGCTTAAAAGTGAAAGGTGAAATGATCTGAAAGCCATTCTAAGAAATGGGTGCGAATGTGATTTAAAAAAAAGAAGTAAATAATTGTACATTTAAGGGTCTGTCAGATAATTGTAAATGTAAGTAAAATACTGTACTTGGTACTTTCTGATAAAAACTGTAATCTTAAAGTAAAAATAAATTACGAATTATTATATTTTTAAAATGAGGTTAAATTGACTAAAACGTAACGTTTGTGAGAAAAAATAATTATTTCTTATTGATATTAATATAAAAAAAACAAAATGGAGTTAAAATTGGACCATTTTATAAGATAAAAAGTCTCTTCGAGAAATAATTAAAAAAGGTAGATCTCTATTTTTTTTTATTTTAAATGTCCCATTACAAATTAAAGCCAAGTGTTTTTTAGTGAAACTATGAAAGATCATTTTTGGAAATTGAAATAAAGCTGAAATAAAATTAAATATAAATGTTTGTTGCAGAAATAACAAAAACTTAAATTAAAAAAATCTAAATGATGCTATGGCAACTAACTGAAATAAGTTTAAGTTCAAGTACTAAAATGACTAAAACTGTAATTGAAATAAAATAAAGCACATAAAATATTTAATAATAAAAAAACAAAATTAAAAAGAAAACTGAACATATAAAAATTAAACCCAATTCATAATATTAATACTATAATAGTCCAAGTAATGCACAAAAACACTGATACAGCCAGGAGGAATTGGAGAAGACAAATGTCCATATTAACATAGCGAAACTGTCACCTGATTGTATACATATTGGAAATATGAGAAGAAATGACAAGTTATTTTTTACACTTGCTGTATGTATAGGAGGTTCTGTAGAGCAGCGAGAAGAGAAGACAAATGGCAGTGAGAAATGAAGAACAGTAACTTGAATTTGGGTGCATGTCTTCCAGTGGGCTGTTCAGGATCTTCATTTTTACCAGCAGCAAACAATTGGGCAGCAAAATTAAATTGGGTTTGACAAGCTCCATTCTGTCCGGGCCGTTTCAGGATATGACATAAGGTGGCCGTCAAAACCTCTCAGAGCGCATCTTTGTTCTTCTCATGTAGCATCTGTCTTTGTTTTCATTTCCTGTTTTATTTTCAGCCTGGTTTTACAATGCTGCGCTGCTCTCCTGCAAACAAACACTAGTCGAGATTTATTTGGTTATCACTGAACGGTAAATACATAAACACACCAAGAGGTAAATGTGGGAGAGAAGGAAAGTTGAAACGAAAGAGAGAACACTGTTTACAGTAACGCGTCTCTGTTCTTGTTCCAGCAACTCTGGAATTAATTGATGTTTCAGGTCAAGGAGTTAATGCTTTTCTATGTTTGTTATAATTTTTTCCCCCCATTCAGTCCTTCTTGTTCTGGTTTTAATGCCTCTCTTCTTCCTTGTGGTTGCTTGGGTGTTGCTATGCAGTTTCTGTACTAATACTAGCCTAAATAACAATAATAAAAAACTCAAGCTCACTGAAGACAAAACAGTCTAATTAAATGAGATACTAATTACAGGCAATAGGACAAAAATACAATAGAACAAATAAATAAGAAATGTTACATTGTATAAAGTAATCAAATGTATAAAAACACTGCATATTCTTCACTGTGTAAATTAAATATATATATTTTTTTATTACAAAAAGTGATTAAGTCAAGAGCAGTGAGAGGTTTCCTCTCTTTTGTTGTTTGATATATGAATGACAGGACCAACAGAAATTTTAGGACTGATGGTCACATTAAGAGCTGCACGGATCCAATATACTGTCAAAGTCAATCCCTTTATTAATATAGCGCTTTTAACTTTACAGATTGTGTCAAGCAGCTGTACAGTATTAAATAGGAAAATAGTGTGTCAATGCAAAAGGACAATAGTAAACACTCAATTTTCGGTTAAAGGCAGTTCATCATTGAATTCAGTGATGTCATTGTCCAGCTCAGTTCAGTTCTATTCATATATTGTCTGTGCAATCAAGTCGACGGTATCGCTGGAAATTAAGTGTCCCCAACTAAGAAAGCCAGAGGCAACAGTGGCAAGGAACCAAAACTCTATCGGTGACAGAATGGAGAAAAAAAAAAAAAAAAAAAAAAAACGTGGGAGAAACCAAGCCAGTCGGGGGGCCAGTTCCTCTGGTCAGACGAACCAGCAGGTTGATACATGCTGCAGCTAATTTAGATTGTGCAGAGGACTCATCTGGTTTCTGTGGTCTTGTCCCGACGGCCGTCTAGGAGACAAGGTCTTCACTGGGGATCTGTCTCTGGAGCACATCTAGTTGTCCTGGTCTCTGCTAAAATTCAGGGCTGTAGAGGTCATCTGGGCTGGATACGGACTTGATCTGGTAGCTACAGTGACCTCGGAATAAGAGAGAAACAGACTAATGTTAGCGTAGATGCCATTCTTCTTACGATATAACGAGTACATCGGGTGTTATGGGAAGTTTTCCCGGTTACGGTTGTCCTAATTAATGCAGCCTAAAAATCTTTTAACGGATTTGAATATTAGAAATGGGTTAGTGTGTTATGTGTAAGCCAGGTTAAAGAGATGGGTCTTTACTCTAGATTTAAACTGCAAGAGTGTGTCTACCTCCCGAACAATGTTAGGTAGATTAATCCAGCGTTTGGGCGCTAAATAGGAAAAGGATCTGCCACCTGCAGTTGACTTTGATATTCTAGGTATTATCAAATTGCTAGAGTTTTGAGAGTGCAGCGGACGTGGAGGACTATAATACGATAGTAGCTTGCTCAAGTACTGAGGTGCTAAACCATTCAGGGCTTTATAAGTAATTAGCAAGATTTTAAAATCTATACGATGTTTAATAGGGAGCCAGTGCATTGTTGACAGAATCGGCCAAATATGGTCATACTTCCTGATTCTAGTAAGAACTCTAGCTGCTGCATTTTGGACCAGCTGGAGTTTGTTTATTAAGCGTGCAGAACAACCACCCAATAAAGCATTACAATAATCTAACCTTGAGGTCATGAACGCATGAATTAACGTTCCTGCATTTGGCATTGAGAGCATAGATCATAATTTAGATATATTTTTGAGATGGAAAAATTTAGTTTTACAAATGCTAGAAACGTGGCTTTGAAAGGAAAGATTGCTATCAAATAGCACACCTAAGTTCCTAACTGATGACGAAGAATTGACAGAGCAGCCATCAAGTGTTAGACAGTGTTCTAGGTTATAACATGCAGAGGTTTTAGGTCCGATAATTAACACCTTTGTTTTTTCAGAATTTAGCAGTAAGAAATTACTCGTCATCCAGTTTTTATATCGAGTATGCATTCCGCTAGTTTTTCAAATTGGTATGTTTCGCCGGGCCACGAAGAAATATAGAACTGAGTGTCATCAGCATAACAGTGAAAGCTAAAACCATGTTTTTTTTTATGATATCTCCCAAGGGTATCATGTAAAGTGTGAAAAGTAACGCCCTAATACTGAGCCTTGAGGTACTCCATACTGCACTTGTGATCGATATGATACCTCTTCATTCCCTGCTATGAACTGATGGCAGTCAGATAAGTACGATTTGAAACATGCTAATGCACTTCCACTACTGCCAACAAAGTTTTCTAGTCTATTCAAAAGAATGTTGTGGTCGATAGTGTTGAATGCAGCGATAAGATGTTACACGTGTTTTTTTTCTCACCTGCTTGCTTTCACTTAAGACCTAAAATTACTGTGTTTAACTTGCAAAGATGGGCATTTTGACACATACAAGTGTGTGTATTTAACTGTTCAAGGCCTATAAATCAGCAAAAAATTTAATTCTCCTGCGCTCTATGTACACCATCTTCACGTGTGCGCACCTCTCTGACAGCGCTCAGAAAAAGTCTCTCAGATAGCATGCGCATATAGCGAAATTAGTTCTCTTTTTGCTGCTGATTGCATTTCGATGGCTTGTCACTTGTTTTTAAACTGCAATAGGAAAACGATGGGTTTTCGTGATCACACAGCACAGTAACGTCAAGTGAGCGTATAACTGCAATAGAGACAATAGTTCAAAATCTCTACCGGTTGACATTTCTACTGGTCAATCGTGTCTACTGGTATATCGCCCACCGCTATTTTCATACTACAAATAATGTGCAGAAGCTTAATACTTTGTTAAAATCACTATTAAAAAGTATAGTAATAGTGCTGATTGACTTGTGAGTAAACACAACCTAGTAACCTATTACTTGGGTCACCAGTTTCACTGTGATGGGAATTGCAAAATCATTGCCTAAGTTTTACCACTTGATTCGCTGGAAGCTGTTGTGTGTGTTTGATGTCTGAGGTGACTAGCCAGTTGCTGGGTAACCTCCTGTGCCCTTCTCTGATTGGCTGGGGGAGATAGGTGTTGACTGGCAGACGGGTTGAGGGCTGATAAGAGTGCAGACATGCGTGAAATCCGATTGGGCGATAACTGCCGCTCACCTGGGGGAAGTGGCCTATCAGATTTCTTCATCTCAATCACGGTGACGATAAAGATGTCAAATCAGCTTTGACTTGACTTATCGACATGCCATATCACCCAGAATATAACAAGAGAGAGACACGGTTGATAAAATAAATTTTTTTTTTTTTCCTGTCGCTGTGTGAACTTGTTACAGGGTAGATTTTAAATGCCTGGTGATTTATGACATGGTCAGCTCATGCAGAGTGCTGCTGGGAAAAGTGAGAGACGAGGAAAGGGGAGGCCCCAAATATGAGCGAGAGGGGTGTAGTTTTCCGATCTCAAGCTTTAGAAAAAGAGGTATATAGAAGAATATGTGGATTTATGGAAATGGTAGCTTTTAATGGTAGCTTTTGGATTTTAAGGAAATGTAATTCTTAGCAGATGTAGAGTATTTTAGCTTGGTTGAAGGTCTAGTTTTGGACCTGTGTGGTCACAAGAGGGCTGAAATGTAACCCAGATGAATTGCTCAGGGAGTATTAGTCTGCATTGTTTCACTGTGCTGATATTGGCACTTAACCTTTGTCAACAAACTGTTTGAATTCTCTAAAGCTAGTCATAGGAGAATCTCGATGGTCTGGATCAGAAGCTGGCCATCTCTCAGTTCTTTCTTGGACCTTTAATTGGATTGCTGCAATTCAATGATTGCTAACTAATGACGTGTGAGGTAATGAAGTCATCAGCCTAAGAGCTTTGTGAAGAAAGCCGTGCTAGAAAAATCATAAAACCGTGTCACAAAGGACTCATAGCCCCCCCAATGGATTCAAAAAGGCCCCACAGATGGGAAGATACATTGCAAGGCTTTTGTCAGCATGTGAAAGGAAAATCTCTCCCCGTTACGCTCAATGTGGTGCTTGCAGTTTTCCCAGGATTTCTCAAAATGCCAAAATCTGTTAAAACCAAGGAGGTTCATAGTCCTGAGAGAAGACGTATCTAAACCCATTACTAGTGACTATCCTGAGCTGTGAAAGGCAAAATAAAAGTCCATTTCTCACTTTTGAAGTCAAACATCTGGTAAAGCATCTACTGTAATATATTTAAATGTTAGCGATATATCCTAAGTATCTTATGTTCACCAAGGCTGCATTTATTTGATCAAAAATACAGTTAAAAAAAAGGATCTGCACACTGTTTTTCTCCCTTTATTTTGAAAAAGTTTTGGTAACACTTTCTATGAAACCCGTATTTATAATACATTACAAGGTTATTCTTAAGGCATTATAATGAATGCATAATGCATTATAAAAAACCTTATATGTTGTATCATCTCATGAATATTCATAAGAACAGTTTTAATATATTATAATATTTACTTATTTGTGGTGATAGCTTTTAAGAGTATGATGATTTATAAAACACAGTGAACATGTTGCATCCACTTAAATTACAATGGATTATATTTCTCATAGTTATAATGTATTAAGTCTCATATCTTGCCATTTTTCTTATGTTACTTTACTTAAAGCGGTCAAAGACCACTTATAAGTAGTAATAATAATAATAATAATAACAACATTTTTTTTCTCTCAAACAGCCATAAGACCAGATATCAGATCAGATGAATGTTCACATTTGCTTTGAACTATTTTTATTGTAATATCAGTTTGATTATTTTCATGGTACCCTTTAAACAGCCGTTGATAAGTGACTCTGCAACTACATATCAACTAGCAGTCATTAGAGTATTAGACTGTCTGCTACTGTAATATTTGCTAACACTTTATTTTGATGGTCAACCAACAGATAAACTGACTATAAGTGTCTTTGCAAGTACGTCAACTTATTCTACCATACTAGATTCTACCATTCTTGAGCATACTAATACTCAAATGAAAGTTAATTGGCATGTAGTTGCAAAGTCGCTTATAGTCAATAGACTAAAGGGGACCATCAAAATAAAATATAACCATATAAAACATTGCATTTTTTCAGTTGGAGTATAAAGCTCACATCAATTAACATTAGCTCCACAGGAAACACTAAAAAAACATTCAACATCTAACCACTAACAAGCTGCAGTAAGATACTGTGCAGATCTTAAATAAAAAATGTCGAGATATGATACAGTCCATTATTCTGTAAATAAAGTAGATTTAATATGGTGTTCATTGTGTGTTATAATCATACTCTTAAACTTATAACCACAAATACGCAAGTATTATGATGTATTATAACTGGTGCTATGATTATTCATGAGTTGATATAAAATAAGTTGTTTTTATAATGCATTATGCATCATTATAATCCTTAAGAATTCCCTTTAATGTATTCTAATTACGGGCTTTCATAGAAAGTGTTGGTATCAAAGTTTTTAAAAAAGTGTGGACGTTAGGGTCAAAGACCTTCGTCAGGCACGAACACATACGTACAAAGACAACAGCTCAGGAAGTACTCCGATTCAAACAGATTTCGTTTCTCAATATGCATTCTTGTCTGTACTTGTGTTCTCGTGGACATGTGAAGCGTCATCAGTCGTCGCCCAAGTACTGCTCCAATTCAGAGTTCACATCTAGCCAAGTACAGTTCAAATCCCCGGATGTGTTCTTGCTCCGCCCCTTTTATCAAGGATGCATCCAGAGGTGATTTGTGCGAACTTGAGGCAGCCAGGTATAAATTTAAATAAAACAATTAAATTATAAAAATAAATACAACTAGATTAATCACTTAATTGTAGAAAAAAAAAAATACAATTATTAGCCTATTAAAAAAAAATGTTTTAAAGGAATATTCACAAAACTTTTCTTCCATGTATTAATTTCAACAGTAAACCTCAGTTTGTTTGCCAAAAAATAAAAGGATTTAATTTTCATTTGATTTAAAATAAATGTGTAATGCCTTCATTTGATTTTCAGAAAATTTAAAACAAGAATTTCTGGAGAAAAAAAGAAAAAAAAGAAAAAGTTTGTAGGGCCCTATTGTTCAAAATGTTGAAATCGAGACTTTTGGACTTCTTTTTTCACTGAAATAAATGTTTTTGCAATTACACAGAGAGTAAAGTACCGAAAAAAGTACCGTTGGGTACCGGCACGAAATTCAGGTACCGATACCGGTACCGTACCGGTTAAAATGTGAATGGTACCCAACCCTAATCGTAATACAGCACGGACTTTTGCATACATTTGACTGAATTGTTTGCTTTTGTCTTATTTCCTATTACATAAGTCTCTTATACTTTATAGTTATATTTTTATAATGGCTATTATTGTTCATTAAAACTGACATTTAACAAAAAAGGCTTAAAGTTGTGCTTGTCATATTTCATTTTATTATACGTTCAGTGAAGATAATCAGAGTATATGTGCACGTATTACCTTTTGTTTTATATTTTGAAGAAAACGAAAAGAGGCAGTTGCGTTTGATATTATATTTCCTCGTATTATATTCATACAGTGAATATAACCAGAGTAGCCAAGGCTAGCTGACTGACATTATCAAGTATGCTGCTGTTCCGTTTGCAGAATTACCGGACTTACGTCCGCCCGTCCTCGGAAGTTCGCACTACCGAGTTGAACTTGCGAAGTCTGAACTACAGAGGACGCAAGTCCGAACTTTGCGTCCTTGGTATTGAGAAACGGACAGAGTTCCAAATGATTACACCTGTTAGCAATCAAAATCAACCATGTGTACATCTGTAATATATCACAATTAAGGCAAGACAGCCACATTGAGACAAAATTTGAATACAAACACAATATCCAACATTTTTCAAATTGTTTTACAAAATAATTCCCAAATAGTCATAAAACAACACCTAAACAGTCCCCCATACTTTTTATAATTTATAATTAACAATTAATTGTCCTAGAAGCAATAAGTACATAACTATACAACACACACATTTGAGTACAAATGAGGCTGCACTGCAACATTCACTTTTCAATACAAAAAATTTCAATTAGAAACATGAAACCCGACGGAATAGATAAAAAGTGAGTGGGTCGTTCTACAGTTGAATTAACATCAGCTCTTACAAGGAGATCACGTATATTAGCAGAGCAACACAAACCTAGGTGTTTTCTCAAAGATATCACTAAGGAGAGGATCGGATTTTAAAATATACCAATGTTTGTCTATGATATTTTTTTATATCGGAGCAAATAGGATAATATTGAACAGCACATTCAGTGGTTTTATTTTCCGATTTTAAGTGTTTTTTATTTAAAGATGTCTCTTGATTTTCATTTTCAAATCTCCTAACTGCAGATTGGATCCAATCTTCATTGTAACCTCTCTCCCTGAATCTATTAACCAAATCAGTACTTTGTCATGTATATAACTTCTCAGTACTACAAATTCGACGTACCTGATTAAATTGACTAATAGGCAAGCTACATTTCAGAGTTGTAAAGATGGTAGCTCTGTCCATGCAAAAGTGTATTACGGTCAGTGGGTTTTCGGTAAAGATCTATGATTTTTATTTTTTTTTTACCATCCATAATAATACAAATATCCAAAAAACGAACACATGAGTCATCATAGATGAATTTCGCATTTATTGCATTATAATTATTATTATTATTTTTTTTTTTTATCTGCTTTAATATTTTCTTCTGGATTCTTTGATGGAAAGAAAAAAATCTAAATAATTTTTTTTTAACAATGTAAAAGTCTGCCGTTACTAATTTAATGTGTCCCTGCTGAATAAAAGTATTAATTTCTGACCCCAAACTTTTGAATAGTACTGTATAGATTTTTTTTTTTTTTTAGAATACAAGGCTTTTTTTTGGAGTGGACTGCATGGCAAACAACCAAATGGTGTATAATGACACTTTCCAGCAGGGGCAAAACAGGCTAGCCTTGACTCCTTTGCTGAAACCTGCAATCATCTACATGAATGGACTTTAACTTTTTTAGCTTCTGCCTTGTGTCTAGTTTGTTTTTAACCCGGCCATATGCACTTACGATTCTCCTTGAGGAACTCCAGTGTGAATGTGCTAATCCTACTGTTCAAAAACACAGAGAAAGAACTGTTAATGGAGGTTGAGTGAGCGAGGAGAGTGCGAAACAAAGTAAATCATACACCATCAATGAAAGATTGTGTGGTCGAGCTCCCAGCCGCTGTTCATGTAAGTCTCCTGAGTTGGGAATATGCTAGCAAACAGCAAATGGCAGCTTGATCTCCAAATATAGACATTACAACCGTTTGCTCAGCCAATCAGAGAACAGCAGCTATGGTAATGTAAAAGTGGTGTAAAAATGAAAGAAAATGTAGGCTCTTATCTACATGCATTTTACTGTGTGATGATCGTATGTGTATGGATTCTTCTGGTTTCTAACAGGCCTGGAGATTTTTTTTTCTTCATTCTCTTTCCCATGAGGCTTTGTGGTGCTGAAAGCTCATATGAGTGCAATCAAGCCTTGATTGATAGCTCCTGTAGTTCACAGATTTTGTCTTATGCTGCTGTTATTTTTCAGTGAAAACCAGAATGTGCAAACATGCTTAAAAAAAAAAATTCTGTACAGTAAAACAGTTGTTTGTTGACTTCAAAAGTGAGGTGGGGTTTTTGTGCCCCTAGTGTCAAAAAAAGGAATTGCTTTTATTTGGTGACTTATGGCGCTTTTCCACTGCGTGGTACGGCACGGTACGGTTCACTTTTGGGGGGTTTTCCACTGGGTACAGTACCTGGTACTTTTTTTAGTACCACCTCGGTTGAGGTTCCAAGTGAACCGTACCATTACCAAAACGTGACGTGTAAACTCTGCTGATCACGGATTGGCCAGAGAGAATAGTTACTAACTGTGTCACTGAACTTGCTACACAAACACAATAGAACCGCTAGATTTAAATCAGCACAACCATCGAAGGATCGAACGCAACTGTTTTGAACAAGCGCACCTTTTTTAACAACCAAAAAGTGGCTGTTCCCCCTGTTGAGGAAGTACAGACGTTCCTCTCGTTGATAGCATAGGAGCCGATCCAGCGATCTTGATAGGGCGACTGGCCGGCAAGTTGTTGTGTTCAGGGAGTTGCGGCAATAGAGGCGGCGCAACTATAACGACATATGAATAATCCCGCCCACTCTAAAGCGGTACTGAACTGCAGTGGAAACGCGTGCCGAGCCTTGCCGTGTCGTACCGTACTGAGCCGTGCCGTGCCGAGTCGTACCACGCAGTGGAAAAGCGCCATTATTTTTTTATAGGTTTCCTAAACACTCTACAGTCTACTGTCTGCAGTTGGTTGGACAAGCAGATAAACTAAATGTCTGGGACTGTATTAAAATCAATCTAATCCACTTTGACAGAATATTTGTACCCTCTTGTCTTGGAATGCCTTTCAGGTGAATCAAAAATTTCACCATACCACTGTGATTGTACAATGGGTATTGAAACCATTTGGTGTGGTTGTAAAACCAGATGAGTCAGAAAATGAGGCACCAAATGAGAACCATGGTGCAAACAAAAACAGGCACAATGAGGCGACCCATCTGCAGTGTTATTAATCTCTTAACAATCCTGTTCTTTATAAAAGTTTATCTTAACAAGCCCATTGCCTTTGGGAAATAAACAAACAATACAAAAACAACGCCTGACCTCCCTTTGGTCCAGCAGTCCTGTCATGAGGTTTCAGTTTATGTGTTCTCTAATTACCGCAAATATAAATCTGAAATCGGTCACCATGTGAGATCATCTCCCCTTCACATGCAGCAATTCTGTTTCCATTACATCTGAGTGTGGGTGTTTACATATGTCCGCTGTCATCCTTCATTTGATTGACCTAATTCCATTTATTTGAGTCAAGATCCAATCACTGATTGCGTTTTAGTTTGGTTTTGTTATACAATTGCTCAAAACTTTTCAAATTCAAAGAAATAATTCCCCTAGAAATGAAAATGTTGTCATCATTTACTCATAATTTTGTATCATGTTCTAAATGACTTCTTTTTGAAGAACATTCATGCCTCTCAATACAATCAAAATATCTTAATGTGTGTGTATATATATACATATTATATATATACACAGAATCATTCTCGTGTAAATATATAAAATTATAAATAATAGAAGCTACACATTGTCACATTAACAACTAGACTAAATGTTTTAGATTAAAATCAGTGTAATTTCCGATTAGTTAGTCTTTTTCCACTGCTTCATCAAAAAGAGTCATAAGAGTCACTTGTTTTGTAGTATGAACTATACAGGTCAATTTATATGTTGCTTGTTGAGAGCAACAGTCAGAAAAACACAATAAAAGATTCAGTGTGCCTTTTTTGACTTTGTAGTATTTTTATTAGGCTCACAGCTCTGATAAAACATCATCTGTTTTCCATGGTGAAGGAGACTCAGTCTGAGTATTTTATTACAATGTTCTGTCTGCATTCATGTCATGAAATCCTTCAGTTCCAGTACTTGGAACCAGTTCTTCCTCAGATTCTGAAAAGTCAACCCTAAAAGTGATGCATCCTATGTGTGTGTTTCCTCCACAGACTGCACACGGCCCAGCGAGCCATTAAACAGACTCAGATGACCGTTCAGAAGATCGGGAAGGAAATTGAAGAGAAACTGAGGACAACAGCGTCCTGCACAGAAAAGGTGAGACCCAACAAATCAAACTAGTGGGATTTCTTGGGATGTCTAGGTCTGCTTGTGTGCTCTTATTCATTCAGGATTATTTTTATATTCTGTATGCTTTCTATGTCCTCTAACTTCATAAATCCTGTCCGGCCTGTTGGGTTTTCTTTTCCTTTGCACCTGGTACATACCACTGATGGTAAGACTCTGTAAAGCACCTCTGCATGTATAAAAGGCTAAATTTACAGTTGCTGTATGCTTGACAGAATTTTATAGCAGATTGTCAAACACAATTTAAAATTCAATACTTCACTCTCTAGAGGGGATATTGTCTCTCCAAGCTCACAGAATTTCTCTTTCATGAGGGATGGCAGTATAAACTAGATTTTGATAAGCAATTTAGCAGTGTAACAGACAAGCAATTCACTTTAGTGGACGTCTTTGAAAGGACAATCGGAAAACATTACAAACTAATGTACTATTAGCTGTAACGTGTAAAAGTACATACTATATATATTAGTGCTGTCAAACGATTAATCGTGATTAATCACATCCAAAATAAAAGTTTTTGTTTACATAATATACTGTATGTATGTGTCTGTGTTTGTTTATTATGTATATATAAACACACACACATACAGTATATATTTTGAAAATATATATTCGATGGCGTCTGGCACTTTGGAGAGGTGTTCTCTTCATGGATGAATCCCGGTTTTCACTGTACAGGGCAGATGGCAGACCGCGTGTATGGCGTCGTGTGGGTGAGCGGTTTGCTGATGTCAACGTTGTGGATCGAGTGGCCCATGGTGGCGGTGGGGTTATGGTATGGGCAGGCGTATGTTATGGACAACGAACACAGGTGCATTTTATTGATGGCATTTTGAATGCACAGAGATACCGTGACGAGATCCTGAGGCCCATTATTGTGCCATTCATCCACGACCATCACCTCATGTTGCAGCATTATAATGCACGGCCCCATGTTGCAAGGATGTGTACACAATTCCTGGAAGCTGAAAACATCCCCGTTCTTGCATGGCCAGCATACTCACCGTACATTTCACCCATTGAGCATGTTTGGGATGCTCTGTATCGGTGTATACGACAGTGTGTTCCAGTTTTTGCCAATATCCAGCAACTTCGCACAGCGATTGAAGAGGAGTGGACCAACATTTCCACAGGCCACAATCAACAACCTGTTCAACTCTATGCGAAGGAGATGTGTTTGCACTGCGTGAGGCAAATGTGTGGTCACACCAGATACTGACTGGTTTTTTTCGGACCCCACCAAGCCAGTAAACTGCACATTTAGGTGGCCCTTTTTTGTGGCCCACCTAAGGCACCCCTGTGGGAATATCATGCTGTCTAAATCATTATCTTGATATGCCACACCTGTGAGGTGGATTTATTATCTCGGCAAAGGAGAAGTGCTCTCTGACACAGATTTAGACAGATTTGTGGACAATATTTGAGAGAAATAGGCCTTTGTGTACATAGAAAAGTTTAGATCTTTGAGTTCAGCTCATGAAAAATGGGGCAAAAACAAAAGTGTTGCGTTTATACTTTTGTTCAGTGTGGTGTATATATATCTATCTATATATAATATATATAGGCTGTATTGGCTTTCCAATGAACTTGCCCAAATTATGGTGACGAACCCTATGAAAAGTAACCCTCTACATTGGTTTAGTGATTTGACGTGTTAACCTGCCACAGCGGTTCTTACCCACATTGTCGGGTGGCGGGGTTAATTTCAAACCATAATAAATTTAATTAATCTATTTGATATATTTTATTCTATTTTATATTCTCTCTTTGCCTAGAAATTGATTGGTAAAAAAACCCACTCTAAATCAAAATTCCCCGTAATTTTTTTTTTTGAATCATTTCTCTACAATGCAAAGCTTGCAACCAGTATTTGAGCTGTTGCAAATTTGCAATGTTGTTTTTCAGGTGCTAATGAGTTTTCAGTATTCTGTTGCAAGTACCCTCAGTTCAACAGGAAGTCAGGGTAACCCAGTCACGTTAAACACAAACAGCAGCAGTGTATTAAATGGCCTAGCGTTGTACTTGTGTTACACGGTCCTCATATTGTTATTAGTCCGCGCCTGGTTCTTGGTATCACGTGTTTTGATGGATTGAGGATATCCGAATCCCACTGCGTATCCCTCCTCTACGTATCACCCGTGTGTCTTGTCACAAAAATCCTCTGTGTTGTGTTTCCACCTCACTTTATCTGCAGAAGAATGAAAGTAAAAGAAAACATATTTAGGATTTTTGGAGGTGGCAGTCAGCAGCTGCAAAAGCGCAGCCGTTCGGGGAGGTTTTCAAGTTGTGTTTGTAGTTAATGAACACTTCAAAATCTAATTATCCCTCTCCCCATAGGCTGCAAATGCTCATACTCTTCCCACTCAGAATAACACACCATGATATTTTTTTTCCTCCTTCCTCATCGAATCTCAGAAACTCTGATCAAAGTGTTTGTGCTGCCTTCATAGGGGGCGAACCAATGGTCTAGCAACATTTGTTGTAGATCCCTTGGTTTAATTTTTGATAATGTATAACATTCATATTATTTATTTATTTATTTTTAAATAATTGTCTTTATAACTCTTGGCTTTTTATTCATGAGGCATCAGACTGCAAAGAGGAAAGAAGGCATGAGGAAGGATTGGAATTGGATTCAAATGTTTGAGGCAGTAAGATTAATTATTTTATGTTTTTTGATTCTTTTTATTTTATTGTTTCAAAATTAAAGGGATAGTTCACCCAAAATGTGTCATGAATTACTCACCCTCATGTTGTTCCAAACCCTTAAACCTTCGTTCATCTTCGGAACACAATTTAAGATATTTTTGATGAAATATGAGGGCTGTCTGACCCTCCCATAGACAGCAAACACAACTGAAATGTTCCCAAGTCCAGAGACGTAGCAAGGAGATCGGTAAAATAAAAATGACATCAGGAGTTCAACCGTAATTTTACGAAGCTACGAGAATATTTTTTGTGCGCAAAAGAAAAAAAAACTGACTTTATTCAACAATTCGTGGTGATGCAGAGGAGACGAATTGTTGAAAAAAGTCATTATTTTAGTTTTTTTTGCGCACAAAAAGTATTCTCGTACCCCCGCTTCGTAAAATTATCAGTGTAACCCCTGATGTCACAAAACAACACATGGATTATTTTACCGTTCTCCTTGCTACGTTTCTGGACCTTGGGAACATTTCAGTTGTGTTTGCTGTCTATGGGAGGGTCAGACAGCCCTCAGATTTCATCAAAATGGGTATTTTATTCAACCATTAAGAATTAAATTGATCAAAAGTTAATGTACTAAGGTTTTCGTTGCAAAAATTGCTGTTTCTTACTTCTTTCTTTTTTAATCAAAGAATCCTGAAAAAAATGTATCACGTTTCCACAAAAATAAGCAGTCTGACTGTTTTTTGACAACAATAAGAAATGTTTCTTTAGCTCCAAATCAGCATATTATAATCATTTTTGAATAATTTCTGAAATGATTCAATTTCTGAATAATTTCATGTGACACTGAACACTAGAGTAATGGCAGCTGGAAATTCAGCTTTGCCATCTTAGGAATAAATTACATTTTAATATATTAAAATAGAACACCGTTATTTTAAATTATAATAATATTTCACAATATTACTGTTTTTACTGTATTTATGATCAAATAAATACAGCCTTGGGTGACTTCTTTCAAAGACTTCTGACCTCAAACATTTGAACAGTAGTGGTAGTTTGTTTACAATAACGTTCATGATAGGAGCATCATATTCCTTCTTTAAAAATGGCTTTAACTAGCCTTAGGTGGTTAGTTGGTCTCCCATCCCTGGCTGGTTGGTTAGACTGATCTGTTTAGATGTTTTAGATGGATCTTAGGCACTTTTCAGCTGGGAAACCAACTATCTAACAAGCTAAACACCATTTTGTTCATACAAGGAGACCAGCTAGACCAACTTAAATGTACCTGAAATATGTTTTTAGGATAGAAATGTGTTGAAATGTACCACATCCTAGAATGACACCAGAAATTGTTTGAATGAGTGAGAATGAAAGACTTCTTGACTCCCATTCGCCCTCTCACACACTTGTGAGTGATAAAGACGCCAGTACTCGAGATGCCCATACCACACACACACTCCATCTGGCTTTGATGTTTATGTGCTTAGTGTTTGTATAGCGGCAGCCTCTCCACCTGTTGAAATGCTGTTTTCTCAGAGGGTGAGATGTCCACAGGACCTCCTATTGATCTCCGCTGTCCTAGTATGTTGGTGGTCTGTCATTTTCTTTGGAGTTTTGCCATTTTGTTTTCAAACTTTGTTTACCATATGAGCCTTTTTGGTTCCAGTTTTTTTTTTTTTGGTTGGCCAAAGCAAAGAATGAGTCACCTCACTTTTGTCCTCTCACTGTTGCTCGAACCCAAATGATTGTGACGTGAAATGAATTTGTGGAGAAGCGTATCTTACGAACAAACACGCGAAAGCACAGCAAACACAATACGGCATACAATAATTCCAAGTTAATTTGTGTAACAATATCCCACACAATTTCAATCCAAAGAATATTATCACACGTCTTTCTTAGGTGGTTCGTCAAGTCTCTGTGAATGACTGTGAAGTCTCTTCCTTTCCAAAAACGAATTGGCAAGTTTCTGGACTTCTCTGCATGTCAAATTTCAGGATACATTTACACTAATAGCTGACACTCTCCCTCAATCACATAAGCACTACCTGGACAGCACGAAAGGTCAGCGAGGGTCTGAAATTCCTGCAAAGTGTATCAGTTACTGCGCTTAATGAGCAAAAATCTGTTTTGAGTTTTCCCTCAGGCTTGAGGTTATGCGAAGATGATTACAGATCAGAGCGTTCACCACTGAAACAGCCATGTTGTCACTTCTCCCTGGCCTCAGGTCAGTTTTGAGCCTATTAGGGCACTTCAGGCAATCAATCAGCCCATGCACGCTCACCACACTGTACCGGTTATTGCTATGCTAATTGAATTATTCTGTACTTTCTCGTTACTGGCGATTAGAGCAGACTGTGATTTTAGTGTGTGAGAGGATGTGAGTTTCATGCCTTAAAGGTTTGTGGCTTTTAGTCCATGTGTGCTTGCTTTGAAGATAATCTATATGCTAGTGTACAACTAATCTTTGGATTTTTGTATTTAATTAGACACATTTTTGTTTAATCAAATGTTTTTTTAGAAGAGCTATTTATGTATATATGTATTTATTTATTTGCTAACTTTATTTAATTTAATTTTTTCACCTGACATTTGTTTCTGTTTTTATATTTATGATATTTACGTTTTTTATAACGTAAATATCATCTGATATTGATATATTGTACATTATTGGATATTTAATTGGGCATGTTAATTTCTGCCTATTTTTACATGTAGATTACCTTTACTAGGGGTTGACCGATATGTGTTTTTCAGGGCCTATACCGATTATTACAGATCAAGTAGACCAATAACCGATATTTTGAACCGATATATATGTCTGGTGAAAAATTAAAATTAATGTCAAAGTTAAGAATAACAAGGGCTCTGTCAAAAAAACATTTTTTAAATGCTTTTAAATTATTTTATCGGCAAATCAATTTTGAAAATGACTGATACCGGTAACCATAAAATGCTTGATATCGGCGCCGATAATCGGTTGATCCCATAACCTTTACTGTCATGTCTTTAAAAACTAAATAATTGAATAACTACTAAATGTAATCTTAAGAATATCCAAATGAAAAACTTTCATAATTTTAATAATGTTGTGATGCCTAAATTCAGATTTTATTTAAAAATTTTACATTTTAAATTTTTTATTTTATTTTTGCACGAAGTAGTATACTATTTAAACATCAACAACATTGTGAAAATGATTTTTTCCTTATCAGTATCAATCCGTGTATCAATCCCTACTTTTTTCCTGTAAAAAATCTTGTAGCGTGCATGCGCGCTTTTGAAATGTTTAGCTATGTGTTAAATGTCATACGTCTGTCGTGCCAGTGTCGTTGATAGTAAACACGCAAGATCTAGGTCTTTTCCCACCGTATAAGGGCTCAAGCTATCTGAAGATAGAGGTGTTATCTCAATCTCTTTGATTGACACTTCCTCAGCTGCCAAGTGCAAGAATACAAGATCCAGTAGATCCTGGAGATTTCATTGCTATCACTTCCACTCCATTTCCCTAGCACCCTGTGGTGTGCACTTATGTCTCTGTATATAAAGACATCAAATTGATTTCCTTGCTGTGTGTTTTTGTAATTGCATCATGTTTGAGTGTTTATTTAATCTAAATATGTATCCACTGGACCCTGGAGGCCATGATTCATTCAAACATTTGAAGATGCTCCTCCGTCCTGCTCTGCATTAAACTCTGCAGTTCTGGTTATGATAGGGATCACCACCACCAATCATAGAGTTTAAAGACATAATGAACTTTCCCTGCGTGTTATCTCTCCTCTCACTCTTTCTTTCTTCTCCTATCTGCTCTCGATCTCACTTTCACCCTCGTCAGATCACTGGTCCTCATTAGGGCATTTGGCTCACTAACAGTCCCGAAAGCCGCAGGGCTGTAGATGTAGATTAGATAGATCTGCTGTGGACTCATCTGTGCTGGAGAAGCTGAGGGAAGATCTGGCACTGATGTCTGCCATAATCTGCTTTAAAAAAATCATCCCTTGCTTTTATATTACATTAATGTGAATGTTTCTGGCATGTGCTTTCTTTCCAAAGTGTTTTACAGGGCAGTGCAAAAATATATATTATATTTGTGTCTGATATGACACACACACACACACGTATATATGTTTGGAGTCAGTACATTTTTTTTAATGTGTTGGAAATAATAATCCACCATTATGTTGTCTCTTTCCCCAGAAAAAAGAGAGAGAGTGTATGCAGCTACGTATCGGGATTCTGAGGTGTGAGTTGGAGAGACAGAGGAAGGCGCTGGGGAGAGAAATGGACCTGATGCAGAAAGAGAGAGTGCAGCTTGTAAAGAAAGGTAACCAAATTCCACAAACCATCCAAGTAATGAGAGATCTGTTCTACTTGGGTTAATAAAAACATCATATGTATTCAAATGCTTTTTCTTCCTTTATACTATTATACACCAGTGGTTCATATCCCCACACATCTGCAATCAGGCAACGTTCTCTTCCAAAACTGTGTGTCAGACTGAATGTGTTGTGAAACTCTTCATCTTATTTTTCACTGATGTAACTTCATGCGTGTTCCAGAACTTTGGAGGACCGTATAGCGTTCCATCTGCTAAAATGTATTTCCAGATTTAAAACGCCGGCTGTCCACATTCTCATGTAAATGTATTTCCATGCCTTGAATTGAGCAAGGCAGTTGTTTTACATCTAACCAGCCTTCAAGCAGAGTCCAGCACACAATATTTTTACTGTTCTCACTTAAACTGCAAAAATTAGCAGGAAGCAACAAAATTGCAGCCATTCAGAACATATTTGATGTTTAGTGATGTATTCAATAATTTGTGATATCATTCAAGTTGATATCTCTATCTACCAACCAACCAAAAACAAAACAACAATTCAGTGACGTATAAAAAACACAAACCGCATTTGTTTAGCAGGTGAGTGATTAGCAATAAAGATCATTTGCCATGTTTTACACACCTGTCGCAGCAAACGTTTGCCAAAAAGATTTTATTATCTTGTAATAATGTCAGGAATTTAGACTCAATGAATTGCCTAAATGCTATTGTTTACCATTAATTGTGTAGTTTGCTGTATTCAAATGATGTCATCCTTTTGGAATCATGTTGGGAATCTGACATTCCATTGCACTTCTTTAGTGCTGTCAAATGATTAATTGCGATTAATCGCATCCAAAATAAATGTTTTTGTTTACATAATATATATGTGTGTGTGCTGTGTATATTTATTATGTATATATAAATACACACACATGCATGCATATATTTAAGAAAAATATGTTATGTTTATATATTTAATATATTTATATATAATATGAATTATATGAATATAAATGAGGTGTCTGCAAATGATTAATAATTTCAATTAATCATCGCATCCCCAATAAAGTTTTTGTTTACTAATATATGTATGTGTGGTGTTATTTATTTATGTTATATATAAATACACACACCTACAGTAAATATTTTGAAAAAAATAATTTACATGTATTTACATGTAGATATTTATATTATATCTAAATATATTTAACATAAACAACATATTTTTCATAAATATATACATGCATTTGTTTGTATTTATTTTATTTATTACAGTATACTCATATATTATGTAAACAAAAACTTTTATTTTGGATGCGATTAATCGTGATTAATCATTTGACAGTACTAAAAATAAATACATGGAAATATTTTCAAAATATATACTGTATGGTCTGTGTATTTTTATGTATCAAAAAAGTATAAATAGACACAGTACACACATTTTATGTTAACAAAAACTTTTATTTTGGATGCGATTAATCGCGATTAATCGTTTTACAGCACTACACTTCTTTAAGAAGGAACTTGGATATTCCATTTTCGGAGCATTTTTTTATTCTCTTTCAGAGATTTGAATTTGTGTGGTACTGCCCAATCAAATGACGTATACATTGCTTGTCATGACTGATTCGGGCAAATGTTTTGCTAAATATTATATACATGCCTATTTAAACCATGTTGTTAGTCATATTTTGTCATTTTCTATAATGATAAATCCCCTTGTAACAAAATGGCACTTCTGGAGTTTTGTCCCGTCCAGACCTCCACCACCCATGTTTGTTTTTTGTTGTGATTAGTGGTCCCTGTATTCTCCTTCTGTTACTCTCAAAACACTGGGCCCCCTTACTGCTTCCATCAAAGATTCAGACTGTGCAGGCGGACATTGAACATACAGAGTTTATCCAAAGCTAAAGTTCCTTACCTCCCCATTCGTCACAGCGTCCTGCCATTCATGTTTGATTTCTGAATCCCGCTCTTTTTATTTTGCCAAATGTTGTGCATGGGCGGGAGGTACGGAGAGGTGAGTTTGATTGATTGTGTTTGACTAGAGGGTTGGGCTGCATACTGTGGGTGCATAAAGAATACATATATGCACGCTTGCACAACCATAATGATGGAGTGTCCTGGCACTTGCCTTCCCACAATGCATTGTGTTCATGACCTTCTAGTGTGTAGAAACAAACAACAGATTTGGGGTTCAGGGAAAGGTCTGTTCTAGATGGATGACGTCTGCCCAACAGCCTCTGTCGAGAGAAGCCTGTCCTGACTGGAGCTGAAGGGAGCAGCCCATTCACATTCACACTCAGGAAAAGACTTTTGAAGAGCTGAAGGAAAACATTATTTGAACTCGAGTAAAAGGAAAAGATGGCACACCGCTTGACCCCCCGCCCACTTCATTCATTCTGAGATTTATTGGTCTTTCGTTTCTTTCTTTCTTTCTTTCTTCCTTTCTTCCTTCCTTCCTTAAAATTAGTCAATATCGTAAGGTATGCACTTAGCATTTGTTGATGTGTAAGGTTTTTCTATTTAGTGTTAACAGACAGTGTATAAAAAATGTGTATTTGGTCTTCCCTTTCCCTTCTTTGCCAACATCTCCTCATTAAAATATATTCAGTGGGTTATTATTAGTAAAGAAAAGGGAGAAAAGCGCTCTCTTCAGGGAGTGACATGAAAGAGATTCTAACTTTTTTTCTTTCCCGTCATGTCCCTCTTATTTGAGGCCTGCCTTTCCCATTCTCGCTAACAAATGCCCCACACCTAAATTTCATTTAAACACTAATGGTCCTTTAAGCTGTTGTCAGTCACCACTTATTTTCTATGATACTAACCGGACCAGCACTCCTAGAAACAGCATGAAAGCCTCCTTCCAAAACTACCGTAGTTTATCCCACTTACAAAGGGAGATTGCCAGAAATTGTACAAAATGACTTAAGTGTAACCACGTCTCATCTCTGTTTAATGTACAAAGCTGCAGTCATGTGCTTTCGCACTCCCCCGCTGGTTCTGGTCACTGAGCGCTTCCTCGTTTCCATTGAAGCACAGAATAAAGCTTTGCAGGGTCAAGCTTTCTGTACCGTTTCCCTCGCTCTAATTTCTCGTCACGTCCGCGCACATGTTGTAAATTATGTCCGTAAAAGCGATTTGACGTTGTTATGATCGGTAGTTGCGCTCGGGACCATGGGCCTGTAAACGTCAGATGTAGAGGCACTCCACAAACGAAGAGGAAAATTTAAAGAATTGAAAAATAATATTAGTACAGAGCAAGGGGACACACGTTTACTAGTCCTTTTGTTCATTAGAACACCAGTTTGCTTCAGTTTTCTGTGGTTTAGCTTTTATGTGTATTTTTCATCTCATTATCGTTGGGAAAATAAAAAATGTTTTGCCAATTAATATTTTCATCTTTAATTTTTAGTTAATGAGATCAATTGTTTCTGTGGAAGATAAAAGAAGGTATTTTTAATATTGTCTCCATGGTTGTTTTTGACCTTACAATTAAATCCTCTGTAGTCCAGTGTTGTTTTGGTCCTCATTAACTTAATTGTATGGATAAAAACAGCTGAAGCTTTCTTCAAAATGTCTTTTCGTGCTTCACAACCGAAAAAAGATAGAGGGTGAGTAAATGATGACAGAATTTATATTATTGGGTGAACAATCCCTTTAACCTCTGCTGTTGTTTCTCCAGAGCAAACGCAGATGACTTCCTGCCAGTAGTCTTTAAGAAAGGTGTAGGCGGCAAAGAGGAGGCCTTAACCTGGTGCTGACAACTCTGATGGCCGAGAGAGATGATATTACTAAAGCAGAGTTGTCATAGGGGATCATTTAAAGAGAACAAGTAGAGAACAAAAGCATTTAGACCTTCCAGTCTATCTCTCTGCCTCTCGCCCTTTTTCTTTTTCCTGCTGTCTCGTCCTAATGAGAGGTTCAAGGCTTTGCATATGGGATCGCTTTGCTCCAGCGACAATGAGCTCTCTTCCAATTTCCCTGGTTCACACCTCCCATGTCTTCAGAAAGACAGCACCAGGGTCCAGGATGTCCCGCCAAGGTTTACTTTAGGACAGAGATCCCACAGAACAGTAAAAGAGAAGAGAATGTGAGGCATATTATAAAGCAGACGCTCTCTGTTTTTACAAGTGCGGGTCAGAACAAAGCAATTTTGCCCCCTTTTTAAAAAAAACAAACAAAAAACAGACAGTCTGCTTTGATTTTCTCTTTCCACACTCATCTTTCCCTCACTCTTATTTTATGTAAGTGAAGTGGAAAAGAACAGACAAGAATCAACTCTTTAAAGGAATTGTGAACCCAAAAATGAAAATTGTCGTCGTTTACGCTCCCTCATGACATTCCAAACCCGTATGACTTTCTTCCTTGGGAAAATTTTTTTATTTTGAAGAATCTTCAGCAATCTGACACATATCATATAATATATATATATATATATATAGTATATATATAGGTATTGTGTGTGTGTGTTTTGTTTGAATAATACTGTATGCACTGTATATTTATTGGTCCAAATACAGAGACCTGGGGCACACCACAATTTCAGCCTATCCTCCTTTTGATCTGTTTGTAGAGGGAATTTAAAACCTCCTCCTCTCTTCGTTTCTCACTTATTCATCTCTCTTGCTTTGTCTCTTTCTATCTTTCCGCTTCTGTGGATATTATGCCTGAAATAATGGACCACAACAGTATTGCATAGAAGTGGGGCTGACACATGAATTCCACAGCAGCTCACTCTCTCTCTCACACACACACACACACACACACACACACACACACACACTACAAACGTAATGCCTAGGGCTGATGCTTTGATCACATGAGGGTTATATGGCCAATTGGCCATGCAGGCTAGGTTGGGAAATGTCTTTTGAACACCATCAGCAAAACCCTTAGAGCCAGTTAATCTGGGCAGAGTGTATCTCTTTCCAGCAATCAGATGGAGATTTACTGTTCTGTTTTCCTTGAATGTACACAAACACACTGGATTTCTGCACAGAGCAGCAGTTAGAGACCATATTATTTTGTACTTCTGTAATTTGGGGGTTTTAATATGCATTGTTTCTTTTGGAGCTATGTTTCAAAGTGTGTGTTCAACTTCAGGAAATTGATTTTTATTACACATTTATCTAATACATTTATTTTTTCCCCTTTTCGTTATATATAGGTCACAGTATTTTATTTTAGATTTTTTTCATTGTAGTTTTCCATGCCTTCATTTATTTTTTTTCTACTTTCAAATACCTTTCATGTTTAGAATTCATTGTTTCATTGTTATTTATTGTTAATTGTAAAATTTAAAAAAAGGAAAAAAATAATTTTAAATGTAACTTTAATTTGAAAACCTGAAAAAATTAAATAAACACACCATTTTGAAATGTGTGTAAAAAAAATATTTTACCAATCTTTATAAAAATTACAACATTCAGTTGTGGCATCATTTCCACCACAACCAACAATTTTGCCCCCAATAACATTTTAACAAAATTTAGTGTACTCGATTAGTGTACCATGATTGTGATGAAATAAATTAAAAAAAAAAAAAATATTACTTGTAAATAAGAATATTTTAATTGTATTTTTTAAAAGTTCACAAGGTCAGAGTAGTTCAAGAAAGTTCATCGTTCAAGAAACACCCATAAATGTACTCAAGTACAATAACAGTTTACCAGAGTATTTAAGATTGCGGAGTTTCACAATTTCATCATTAAATTCTTTCAGACTTTTTGTAATCTAAGCATGTCTTATCCTGCTCTGTTACCCAAATTTCAAGTCAGGAGTGTTTTGATTATATGCTCTCGTCTTTTTATTATAATGATGAGCCGTTATATTTATGTAAAAAAACCCTGCAAGCATTTTTTGAATCTCAATTAGTTTTATGTTGCCCTGTAGAGGAAATGTTTTTATAATGATGAAAGACTATGTTTTAAGATGGTACAATTTAATAGACTGCCATCAAAATGAGACACACCTACTCACCTGTACAAACACACATGAGACTACCTGTTCATTCACCTCATTCCCGTCTTTTCTCTCTCTTTTATTCTCTCCACCTGTCTGTTCATCTCCTCAGAGGAGGCGTCGTCTACCAAGCATCAGGGTCTGGAGTCTGAGCGCAAGTCTTTGACGGAGTTACAGAAGGAATGCACTGCCAAAAGGTGAGTGATTGGCAACCTGCAATTATCCGTCCCTCTCTTTTCTCTTTTTCATCCCTCGTTCTCTACCCTCCAGTCCAGTGGTCTCACATCTGTCAGACATTACCGTGATGGGCCGCAGAATCTGGTACTCCTTCGTTCTGTCGTTTTTTTGGGAGCGCTTTGGGAGATTAGACGGTCAACTCAAGCAGACTGAGGGCATGCTGGATATATTTGTGTTTTCCCACCCACTTGAATTGCATCGTGTGACAATAAACAGATTATGTTGTGCCAGCGCTGATGGGTTTGACACGACCCAAAGGGTCACACACAGTGGGTTGACCTCTGAAATAATGCTCTTGTACGACTGGTGGTGTTCCTCAAACTCTTGTTTGAAGCACAGATGTCAGGCCTCGGGTAATGCTGCAATAAACATTGCTATCATTTATGTTATTTTTGTCCATTTTGCCTTTTAACATTTTTTAAAAATAAATATCAGTAGTCAGAAGGGGGAAATGGGATCAGGAAATGATATAATCCAGTCTTGAACTATCTTCACCCACATGATCACCAAGGCTTATGTGTCAAGCACTCACTTTCACTGACCACTCCATCAACAACTGATTTTCTTTATATGATTATATATATATTTTAATTATACAAATATAATAATTTTATTATATCAATATTGTACGTTTATGTAATATATTTGTTTCTATTAGCCAACAGTTTGGAATAATTAATTAAACAAATATTAATTAATTAATCATTTTTTTGACTTACACCAAACTTTTAAATGATAGTGTATCATGGTTTCCACAAAAATATGAAGCAGCACAACTGTTTTCAACATTAATAATGATAGAAATTAGTTTCTGAGCAGCAAATGTAGGCTCTTGAGAACCTGATTTCCACCGAAGGATCATGCCGCGACACGACACCTATGGAAGTACCCCCCCATGCTGCTGAAAATGCAGCTTTGCCATCACAGGAATAAATTACATGCCTTCACCACCCCAACCCACCCCCCCCTATATTCACATAGAAAACCCAGAGTGATTTTAAGCTGTAATAAATTGTGATAATATTTCTGTTTTTACTGTATGTTTTCAGTATTTTTCAGTATTTTATTTGATCAAAAAAAAAAAAAAAAAGGCAGACTTGGGGAGCATTAGAGATTTCTTAAAAAACGTTCTTAATTTACTTAAAAAAAAAAAGTCTTAATTATTCCGAAGTTTTGACCGGTAGTTTATTTATTATAAAATATAATTACAACTTTAAATTCATTCCTCTTAAAAGTATTGCCACTACCATCACACACATTCAGACAGATGTCTCTGGGTGCTGATTTGCATCTCATGCTGTTTTTGGCACATTGAAGACCCACTTCCAGTAAAGACAGATCAAGTTATGTTCACAGTTTAACAGTGGTTGGATAGAAATGTTTTGACCGGATTTTGGGTGGTGTAGAGCAGGCCTGGTGGACCCACATGTAAGCTATAGTCCAGTAAGGAAGGTATATCCTTCATACCTCATCATTACTTCCTTCCTGCCTCTTTTTCATGGCTGTAAATGAATACCACATTATCCTCTATCATTACTCTTCATCTTTCTCCTCAAGTCACAGACCCAGTAGCTGAAAGCTGAACATGAAAAGTAAACATTTTTTCAACCCTTTGCACCTCACCTAGACAGGTCTTGGTTTTAGCTTTGCCTGTCCCCAGCCTCCCCCCATCCTGAGGTAATGGTGTGTCCCCTTCTTGACATATGTGTCCTGATTAGGTTGTACCACTGGAGGATGGGGTCAGCGTGAAGGAAGTTCATTGTAATTGGGCAGTTATGATAATTGAGTAGTTCTTACCATTACTAGAGAGATGATTCAGAGCATCATTAGCGAAAGTGAACTTCCTAAAGCTAATATAAACATTGCAATTAATACTTCTTTTTCCTCTTCTTTTTCTTTTTTCCCCTCTTTGTTCATGTCATTTGGACTCCCTGTTATTTCCTGTCTTGTGACTGACTACTGCTAGTTATACAGTAGCCCCAAAAAGTATTTAGACAATTTTGGACACTAAAATGTATGTGAATTTCTTTTTATTAGAGAAATATAAATATCCATATGACATCTGCACACAAATGCTGCTAGAGCTAGAGCTACTGTTTTTAACCAGTTGTTCACAGGTTTTTAGTGGATGTACGAACACAGGTTTTCTAGAATAATATATTTACATGTGTATTAATTTACTAAAATAAGATCATTCATATCATTTGTTGTCATGATTATTATTTTAATAATAATAATAATAAAACAGTTATTAAGGTTGTTTAACTTTTTTATATTAATTAGTAATAAGTTATTTCTAATGTATTATTATTATTTTATAAATTTAGTGCCATAAAAATAAAATATTAAAAAAAAATATCATATATCAATCTAGAAATAAAAATGAAGATAAATGTGATATAATACCAGAAATATATTATAACACCAGCAAATATAATATATTTCTTAGATGTATTAATTTAACAATTTTAATGTATTTCGGTAAATATATAATTATTTAATTAAAATATATGCAACACTAATATATATTAATATGTATCAACCTAGAAATAAAGTATTAATAATAATAAATGATGTAAAACAAATATTGTAAAGAACTATATAACGTATTAGCAATATCATTCATATATAGAAATAAAGGAGTAATTTATTATTTTTATTTTAATGATAAAAATAATTTACATTTTTGTTTACACTTAATTTGAATATATGGTGAAGTTCTTCTGTTTGTTCTTCAACAGAGAGCTGTTTCTAAAATCCAACGCCCAGCTCACCTTCCGCTGTCGTCAGCTTATATCAGAGCTGTCCTACATTTATCCCATTGATGTGGTGAGTGTTTAACTCCACACACAAACAACATCACACTCAAACACGCTCAACAGAAACACTCATAGTGCAGCTTCCTGTCTGTCTTGTTTTGTGCTGATGACTGGAGCGTGTGGCTTGATGGGAATGTTAGAGGTCAGGGTCTTTGCAGACTCTGGTGTTACTGGCTGTTAACAAGTTTTGGTTTCCCACCATCTCAGTATGACCTAGAACTACTGTTCAGTGCGTACATTGACTGGCACCCGCAGAGTCCCGCTGCCAGTCAAATCAGTTTACAGAATAAAGCCACTGAAAATGAGCAGAAAACCACATTCAGACCAAACTATCCTCTGCCAAGCTTTCTCAGTTGTTGCTTAAAGGATTTGATTAATCGGCTGTTCATGCTGTTTCCAGAATGCTGTGCCTCACGACTGCCTTTCTGTTGTTTTCTTGTTCTCTTTGCAGAACAATCAGAATGATTATGTGATTTGTGGTGTCAAACTGCCCAATTCAGAAGATTTTCAAGGTAAGTTTGGAGTTTGGCAATTAAATATACTCAATGAACATTCCTGTTGTTCAAGTGGTGACAGACTGATTTATTAATTAACCAATTAATTGATCAATATTTGCTTTCTCTTGAGTCAGTCCAAAAATCTAGTCAGTTTGACAAAAAAAAATCTAATTTTCTGTTCTCTAATATAGTGTTGTGAAATCCTTCACACTAAATATTAAACTTCTGTAATTCATCCTGCACTGTCTGTTCTTTGGACATGTATAAAGTGGCAAATCTTTTTTGTTTTGTTTTATTTTTCTAAGCATACTAAGCAGAAGGAGGGATCTGAAATAATATTGAAATAAAATAATACAGTACTTTTTATAAATATTTTTAATTCGTATTTGTATTTTATTTTGTTTTAAATTAAAGTTTCGTATTGTTTTTTGTTGTATTTATTTGTTTGTCATTTTTGTGTTTTAAGCGCGCTACTCACACTCTCTTCTTGCTCTCTCTTCTCCTCTCTCTCTATGTCTTTCTTTCGTCTTCTACGTTTTCGTCTCTATTCTTGATATCACCCCACCAAAAACTTGCGCATTGCTTAACGACCCTATGCGTAATGACCATGGGCTGTGTCAAACCAGTGGTTGTCATCGAGACATCACCCTACTGTGTGGGTTGTGTAAGTGGTGCATGATACATTTTATTTTTTAGATATGTATAATTATTTTAGTTTTAAAATTTTTTTTGTGTCAACAGAAGACGGTCTGCACAGTGTGACACGGTGAGAACATACCTGAACAACTAGTAACTGTCGAAGTTATGTTCTGCCTATTAGCGTAAGGAAACTTATACAGATACAGATACGAATAATTTTGTGATTGTTACAGATACAAATACAGATGCAAATACTGGCTGTTACATGAAAATTAAATATAAATGTATGGATATGTGTGTGGTGTGGGTGTGTGTGTGGTGCGTCGTGCGTTGGGGTGGTGTAAAAAAAATGTTTTTCAAGTTAACATTTATTTTAATTCAAGTAACAATGTTTTTTTTTACGGTTTTAGTTAACCTGAGCTGATGAATCAGTTGATATTTGGCCATTTTAAAATGAAAATGGTGCCCGTTTGGCTCCAAAATGTTGCTCATATAAGTAAAATATTGCACATTTGTTACATTTCAGATTTTTTTTTTGAGGGAATTTTCATAAACTTTTCATTAAATTTCAGCAAACTGTTCATTTTGATGTCATTAAATTGTATTCAATAGTGCTGTGTTCAAAATAGCGATACACGCTGTATCGTCAACTAGATTTGACGATACGGTAGCGATCAGTGGCCCGTGTATGATACTGTGGCACGTGTGCAGCAGTGGACCACGCTTAATTTTTTTCAGTGGACAACGTTTAAAATTGAGTAGAAAAGTGCGAGGTTTCTAAAAAAGAATGAATAGAGCATCTGTTAATAATCTGGCACAGAGGAACACAACTGGGTTGCCTGATATAAAGAGACGTATCCCCCACTAGCTTCCCACTTGCGCAATACGGAAATACTGTATCTGCTAAATGTGCTACTTATCTTTGTCAACCTGGCAAACCTGTGCTCATGCGCTCTCTCCACTGGATAAACGCGCTTGCCTTCTGAAAACACTGGTTAGCTTGCAGATTAGCAATATCCACTTTAATATTCTATTCTCAGAAAATTGTAATCCATCGAGTGTTCATTTATGCGAGAAAGAGAGAGGCTGTGTATGTATGAATTACCACCGTTTTGCCGCGTTTCTCTATTAACAGTAAAGCTATGGCTTTAATTCCTTTAGAAACAATGACGCTACCAGCTCCTTGTTGAGAAAGATAATGTAGCTATTGAGCGATTAAGCTATTTAGTAGATAAAATTGCGGGGCAGTGCTAAAAAGTTTATTCCTGAATGTCTGAGTTCGGCCGCAGCGCGATCTGTGTGTGTGACTGCACTTAACACCAAACAGCTTGTTTCACACAAATGCTGGCACAGAAGTGCATGTTCGGCTAGAGTCGCTTTGAACTAGTGCATCTTCGGAAGCGGAGCTGCGCTGAAAGTTACAAAAAAATGTCGTGCACACAGCCACGCGAAACGACGTTGCGCGCACTCAAGCGAACTTGCTGACGTAGAGATAATAGCATAAATCAGCCTTGAGAGTGGTGCTATAGATACAGTGAAGACAGCGCGTTAGTTTAGATCTCTTCTCATTGTTTTTATTGTAGAGAGTGTGTTAATTTGTGCAATGATAACCTACCAGCAATGTAAATTATTTTTTAAACATATTAGAATGAGTACATTACAATATAAAACGAGTACATTATTATTTATGGGCTCAAAAACAAGATGCAAACAATCAAAATACCTGGTGGCGAGTGCCCAATGTAAACATGAAACATAAGCCATTACCTATATTGTACTGTGGTAAAGTTATGGAGGCCCTTCATAATGCAGAATGCATAACTGCCTGCTCTGCCAATAGTTAGAAAAGGTACTATAGTATGCAGTGTTTAATAAACAGCTGTTTTCCTAAATTCTGCTGAGGTGAAATTCAATGCAGTCATGTATCGTGATACATATCGTATCGTGACTTTGCTGGTGATACACAGCCATAGTATTCAATACATGTGTCACACATACAGTATATGTCTGCATAAAAAAGTCGGAAATGTTTACTCCAGATTTCTCTGTATTGGTAACTGTGAATTTCCAGCCATCACTCTCTGAATTAAATCAGAATGAGATACAGCAAATCTAAACTCATCTGGAGAGGAGCTCTTGAATCCCTAGTCAGTTCTGCTTCACTGGCTTCAATTCCCTTGATTTCTGGCTTTCTTCAGTCTGGCTGTGGATCACAGGCTCCAGGCCATCAATCAATCATCCTCCTCTGTTCTGATCAATGGGGCCCTGTGTCCACGGAACCCTTCAGCTTGTGGTTACGAGTGAGATCACTCTAGTCAGTTATTCACACAGCAAGAACCGTGGTCGGACCTTCTGACTTCTCGCATTATATAAGAGAAAAGGATTTTATTAGGGCATTCATCTCCCAGTACTATAGTTAGGCTTTTGGGGTTTTTAATAAGGAGAATGTATTGTGTGTGTGATGGGTACAAGTGATGTCCTTTGTTGTACTGGCTGTGGAGAGAGTTATTCATCTCATTTCCCATGAGTCCTTTAGGCAGCACTGTATGTGTCGCAGGGAATCAGGTTTGGCCTTTTTCAGGCAGGAGAGGCATTACTTCAAAAGAACAAAGAGGTTAATGGAAGCCAGGTTGAACCTCGCACTCACCGACACACATTCACATACATGCATATGCAGTCTTTCACATATGTGGCTATTGCTTGGCACAGTTTCTCATGCATTTTGAAAGCACGCCAACTCTTATGCATATACAACTTATTATACTAAATAAATCTCACATAGCTTTCCATAAGTGATATGGTCTGTGTCCACAGCTTATTTTCTTCATTTGGAAGTATGTGGCTGTTCTAGGCTGGAAACCTTCTGTAAGCTGAAATGTAGTGAGTACAATGAAGCATGTGTAGTTGTAGGGATGTCTGGGAAATGTAGTTTGGATGCATGTTTATGAAAAGTGTGGTTTTTATGACTACTTTTAAGAGGGAAAAAAAAGCTTTTTGCATTCTTTTTTTCACAACCCATAATAACCAGTTGACCTGTTGTCCTTCCAGTTGCTCAGCAACCAAATATTTTTTGTTTGGCATTTGGGCTTTTTGTTTGAATTTGCTAGAAATGCCCTGAAAGGTTGCCGTTCAGACAGTAATGGGGCCATCAGAGTGATTTAGATTGCATATAATTATTTAGGAAATGCACACGTCGCAGTGTGATTATACATGTTTAAAGACTGAACACTAGTATTAGCCGATCCTTGTTTTTTTTTAGAGTAGCCTCTGGTGATGCCTTTGACCCCATCAGGAAAGGGCATCGCTGGGGTGAACTGAAGTTTTGCATGGTATTAGGTTATTATGCGGCTCCTTATAACTCAAAGGCCCTAAGGAGACTCAACAAAATGAATGGCCTTCATCAGCATCCATCAACTTAACAAATGGCCTCTGATTTATAACCTCAGATTGGAGTGAATTAACTTCAATTGTTGTGACTCATCCTTTAAAACAGAATGTACAAATCTTGACCTCAAATGAAATTGAGGTTGTAGGCTTGTATAAATAATGAAGAACCATTTTGTATTAATAATATTTTTGCGTTGTGACATTTAGTGTTCTCTTAAACAAACAGGTTTGTCAAATAATAAATTACAGAAATTATTGTGTTATATAAATATACATTTTTTTAGACACAATTTTTATTAATAGTATTTATAATTATTCTAACATGTTATTAAAATATTATTATTAAAATATGTTAATATTCAGTATTGTAATTATTTGCTTTAAGAGTTTGTGTGTTCGGTTTATGGTATTTTAGTTATATAAATTCTATATTGGAGAATTAATTGTAACAAATATATCACTTATTAGAGACCGTATTATTATTATTGTATAATGATGTTATTAAAATATTTTTAGCATTCAGCATGTAGTTGCTGTTAATGAATCATGTTTTGTTTGTGAATTTATTATTAAAAAACAATCTATAATGAGAATTAATTTGTACTGCACCTATATAACTTATTAGACACTATATCATTTATGATTATAATATATTATCAAAGTACTATTTAAGCTGTAATAATAATGTGTTTTAGTTTGTATTGTATTATTAAATATAAATGGTCGTATAAGTGAGAAATGAACTGTTATAATGCAGAGGCATTACAGTAATGTGAACGTTGGATTGGAAATGTGATTGTCAGGAAAACACAATGCAAAAAAAAAAAATTAATAAAATGATGATCCTAAAAATAGGATTCATTTTTTTTTTTTTTTTTATAATCTATCTTTGATTTTCGGTGGCTAAATATGACCCAGAACTTTCTTCGAGATTCACCTGTCTTATTTGAGTTTTATTTTCTCTTCTTTGAACTTTTTTTCCCCTGTGTTTTCCTCTGTTTGCTGCAGCAAAGGATGATGGGAGTGTTGCGGTGGCTCTGGGTTACACAGCACACCTGGTGCTGATGATATCGAGCTTCCTGCAGATTCCGCTCAGGTATCCAGTCATCCACAAGGGTTCCCGTTCCTCCATCAAAGACACCATCACTGACAAACTCACAGAGAAGGAGAGAGAGTAAGAATGATTTTCAGATTCTTTAAGTTTTATTGCTTAGTAATTAATTCAATCACATTTTTCATAGCTCTGTATCACAGAAATAATTTTTTTATTGTTATTAATAGTTGACAGTAGAAAAGCAACAAAAGCAAACCAATTGATTTATCTTATGCATTACGCTCTAAAAACTTTCTTCCTTTAACACAGGAATATTTATGCATCTTTTTGCACCTGTGGTTTATGTGTGTGTAATTTGTCCACCTGTCTGTTTCAATATGCGTGTTCAGGGGTGGTTTAAGGCCTTTCTTGGATTAAGCGCTACTTAAACGCCACGGGGTTCTGACTTTCATGTGCCCACCTCGCCTCCCTTTCATTCATTCCTCTTTAACTCTCTTTTCTTTCATCTTTTTATCTCATCCTCCCTCTCAGTAGATTACCACATCTGCTGCAGCATGGGAGATGAATAACTAGATAAATAGAAAGAGGGTCTCATTGGTGTCTTAAAGGCACAATATGTAAGATTTTTATATTAAAATATCCAAAAACCACTAGAACAGTTTTATATATTTTGCTGACTTGTGTACTTACATTATCCCAAATGTTTTGAAGAATGTTTAAATCCATAGAAATAAGTAATTTTAACTAGTGACACGGACCGTGTCCATAGTGTCATTGTGTCGCCTGCCAATGACGTCATAACGCCTCGATTTCCGTTGTTTTGTAGAAAACATGGAAACACTAAAGACGCTTTAATATGCTATTTATTTTATTAGACAGGTGACGACCACACAGAGTAGCATTATAACACAACATTCAAATGTATCTAGTATGATAAAACAAGCGATGGCTTACTGTGCTGTTCCGGAAGGCGCGGGAAGGCGGTCTCGACGGGGCATATAAAAGCTCCGCTGCTGTGCGCAGTGTGCAGGCGCTCGTTCAGCGGCCTCGTTTTGCTTCAGCGTCTTTCCGCCTCACTCTGCTTCATAGTTCATACTACGACGTTAATAAATCTTTATTACATTAGCTCATCCATGAACATGATTTCTGCCCGAGGCCCATCGGATTGCTTCGGCTGTGGGGATGAAGACGACAACTCCCATGATTCCACACTCAGTCACGGCGTCATCAAACTACGCCTTTGTTTCTTTGTTTGTTTTGAATACGCGCCCTCTAGAGGCAAAAAATTACATATTGTGCTATCTTACTAATTGACATTTTATCAAAGCTGCATAACTTCATAATTGAGATGTTAGCAGATTTACAGCGTTTTTTAAATTAGCAATTTTTATTTATTTATTTTTTTTGTAAAGTTATAATTATTTTTTCATTTATTTAATTTGGCTTTTTTTGAGTCTTGTAATGGAAGCCCAGTTCAGCCCGAAATAAAGAATTGTCTAACATTTTACTAATAATTCTGAATATTTTCGTCCTGTTCTGAGAAAAACGTCAGAAATTGCGGTATAAAACTCAGAGTTGACATTTTGCAAATTTGACTTTTTCGCCACCAGAATTATGAGTTTACATCTGGCCATTTTTTCATGCCACAAATAAAAAAGGTAATAGTGGCTTTTTTATCTCAAAATTCTAACTTGTTTTGTTTTGTAGTTGCGAATTATAGCGTTATATGTATATTGTAGCAATTTTCTGACTTTCTTATCAGAATTGGCAGTTATCAAAGGAAGTTGCGATGTAATTCACTATGTGACCTTTTTCATTTATATATTGCAGATTCTTTCCCAGAATTGCCGGGAAGGAAAAAGCACTTGCTGAATTAGAGATATAAACTCATAATTGTGAGAAAAGAAGCTAGAATTGTGAGGAAAAAAGTAACAAGTCCATTATATTTATATATTATATACGTAATTTTTTTATTTCATGGCAGAAATGGGCTTCCATTCTTTTGTTAATGGTAAAGAGAGATTTTTTTTCCTAAATTATACTTTTTTTTTTTAAATGAAATTTTTGTAAACCTCTGAGTTACAGGTGCATTGTTGTCATTTGGGGACAGCAATATTAAGTGCACTACTACTTCTAAGGTTCATTCTATTCCTCCAAATCGGTTTGTAATCCAGTTTTAACCATTGACATCCATCCTATGTCTATGTTTATAGCTCTAGCAGCTAGAGTAACATTTCATCATCTAATGGGATTCTTTCACAACTCTTGAAACCACCACTTTTGCCTGGTCTGCCATGAATGCATTTATTTACCCTAATCTTCATAGTTTCATGTTAAATTGCATCCTCAGGGTGTGATGTTGCCCTACCGTGTTTTAAGATGCATGTAATTTGACTTTTTGTGTGCATACTATGCTGTGTTTGCCATGGAGACGGATGCACACTCTTCGGGCTTGGCCTGTGGGGTCCGAAGACCCTGACATTTTAATGGCAGAATGTGTGGGCACTGCAATTACAGCACCGGCTACCTCATTCAAATTATTGTTTTTCTGTGTTTTGGTGCCGTAACTAAGCAGAAGCGATCCAAGAAACGAGGCTGCTGGTGTGTGCTGATTACATGTCTGCGGTGCACATGCCCAGAGAGGTATCACATTCCTGCATTCCGCACATGGCAAAAAGCCCCTTAATGAAACTCGCAATAAAATTGGATTGTTATAATCAGATGGGCCCCCTTTTGAATGACGGGGTCGAGATGCCTTTCTCTGCTTTTGATGTAGGATTAATGGCTGATTTCAACAGCTTATAAATGAGGAGGATGAAGATGGAGAGGTAAGAGAGATGGGGGCTGTAGCGTCTCGACCAATCTGACACACTAATTTTAATTTGATTTAACAAATCAATTATTCTTTAGGTTAACAAATCGTCACAGTCCCTTCACTCAATTAACTGGATGCCAGGATTTCTGCTGAAAACCATCCCCCCTTGGTCACCATGACAATTAATCATGATATCACTGGTTTTATGACACCCCAGGAATGTGAGAAGGATAGCCCACACTTTGTCCCAAGGAAAAGCAGAGTAGAAATAGACTGTGTTCTAGTTAATTCATAGAAAAAAACGTTATTTGAATGAACACACATATTCTTCAGGCCATTGAGTATATTATTGTCATTGTGTACTTTGTCTTTGATATTCTTAGACTATTATAGTATGCTTGTGAGGGGACCCATTCATGATCCTCCCTTTTCACTATATGTAAACTTACCTTGTTTAGTATCTATGAATTAGCCTTCTTATGATCGAAACAAGCGTGAATATTATATATTGGTACATAGGCAATAAATATTAGGGCCCTGAGAATCGTTAATAACTTCGATTTAAGTCCATTTGCAAATTAACATGCTTAGAGAACAAAGGGGTCGTAAAACCTCCAGCAATTGCCACCTCCCGCTCGGAAATTACATTTTGCTCATTGGACAAGCCCATCCTGAAAGGCGGGGATCTTCTCCGACCTTAAAGGCCCGGCTCCAGGGAACCGCCCCAGTCGGTGGTTCGGTCAGAAGAAAAGATGAAGATGTGAGAAAAACGCTACAGGATACCAAAGCATCTGTGCCAGGACTTTTCTTCGGCCTAGTCCTTTCCATACATCAAGTGACACTGACTCAAACTGGTTCTTTCTCATCAACCAACTTCAGCAAGATTTGGGCCTTAAGATTGCATCAGGAATCTATTTTCAGACAGACGAGACGTGCAAGTATTCAAACTTATTCTTATTAATTGATACATTAGGTATATTTTGCACCTTTTTACAAAGGTGTGTTTTAACTCAGAATCTGACGTATCCCTGAAAGCTTTGATCTGTTGAATATACATGCAAAGTGTTGCATAAAATCCATTCTTTATGCCTCTTACTATGCTGAGTTAAACTTTAACCCTTTCCTATACAAACTGTCTGTGTGTGTGTGTGTTGGTGTATGTGTCTGTTCGACGGTTAAATTTTGTGTATGTGTATTTTAGACTAGTTTCAGTGTTTATGTAGTTAATAAAACCTGACTTGTATCACACTTGACGTGTTCATTGTTTACCCATAACCGGAGTCACTAATCATGCAGATTTACGTTACAAGCTTTGTAGATTTGTACAGTAAGAAAGTTATTTCCTTAACCAGGAAATTAACATTCATAGCATTAACAGACCGTTGACCCTGAGAGGTCAGCTAAATATATACAGCGGATCTAAAATATGAATAGTTAATTATAACTAGTTATGGTTACTTATTCATATTAATCATGAGCTGATCGCTAAGTTTGGTGGAAGAGAGAAGCGGGCGTTGATCCACGCAGTTATGCTTTTTAAACCTGGACAATTAACGTGCGTGTTCGATAGCCCCCCGGTGACAATAGGACGACTCAGACTTGCCTGTGGGGTCCCTTATTTGCCTGCGCCTTGTTGACGATGCAGATCAAGTTGGGTTTTGCATTGGTTAACACGCCACGCCCTCCCCCCCATATACACAAACCATTGTGAGAGTCTTTATGTATTTCTTGCTTAATGGCATCGGTGTAAGGTTAATATGATTTTAGCAAAGAAACCCTAATTTAAGTATTAAAGCATAAATCTGTCCTGACAAAACGTAAGTCTGAATCTCAGCTCAGCGGAATGTCCAAACTGTACCATAATGTAATAAGCTTTAGTGAAGAAATCACAAAATTGAAGTATTGTTTAAATTGTTTCTTTGCAGACGCCATCTCAGTCCCGTTTATCAAGGGGTAGATGTGAGCGCACTGACCCTCATTTGTTTACAGCCGTAACGGGCACAACTCGATAAAGTTTAAGAATGAGAGTTAGCTAAAGCAATTCATCGTGGGCCCCTTATTTGGACTGATCTCTATCGAAGCCGTCGACCACCTGGTGGTCCTTACTGGTGTTTTCCCTCGCTGCGTGAAATTACAAGGTGGAATCCTGATACTTCAGTAGTCATAGGGAGACCCAGTCCCTACCTCTTCCGATGATGAACCCCTCGAGGTTTTAGAAACAGATAAACCCGTTTTGCTACTGTCTACCACACGTTGCAGCCGGCAATGTTGCATGGAGAGAAGCCCCTACGCAGTGAACCGTGCTTATGTAATGCAACAAGTCTTGAAGGCTGTAAGCACCACGTTCTAAAACTGTGACTTTTTAACATAGACAGACATTAAACTGCGGTAATTACACTGGCATGCATTGGTTACAGTGACAACAACTTGTCACAGGAAGTGATAACGTCACATAGCACAACACGCCATATTTGTAAACAAACCATTTGAAGCAGCCAAGCTAACACGACTTAGCATAGTTTCATTTTAGGCTAAGCTACAAATCGCTTAACCCAGTTATGTTTGGTGTTATGTTCCCACCTGTATTGAGCTTATCAATTACAGATGGAGTCAGATGGAGACAGTGTGAAGCAATTTGAATTTATCCTAATCCCTGGTTTCTGATTTTTCCTTTTCTCTTCCTTCTTTTTCTTCTTTTTCTTTTTTTCTCAATCTTCAATTCGTCTCATCGAACTATTTAACTATCTTAGATGTATTCTTCCTGAATGCTATTGCTTAGTTACTAGGTAATTAAATCTAAATTTAATTAAATCCTAACTGTCTATCGAGGAAAGACTCATTAAAGTATTGGGTGCTTTTAGTAACACACTAATCACTAGTGATGCTATTTGTTCCTAATACCAGAATGATTACCTTGTTTTGTTAATAGCAGTCAGCTATTTTTAAATCCATTTACATGTTATGCCACCTTTTGTTTTGATGTTCTCTCTGAACCTCAAAAGGAACCAGAGACAGTTTCTATTTTTGATTTGTTTATGTCCCCACCACACCATATAATAAGCATAATCTGAATAGAAATGCTCTCCCTTTCCTTCTGCTTTTCCCTTTTCTCCTTCATACCGCAGAGATTAAGCCTGTTGGGGAACCGACAGCAAATTCTGAGTGATAATTTGACAAAAATTTGACAGTAGTTATTATAGTCCTCCTATCAGGACAATCCTGTTACGCGCCTTTTCCGGCCAAACAATTCATGCTGAACCCCAAACCATAATTCGATACGCATTCCCACTACGTTTGGCATCTTGATAGTCGTCCTCTAGCCCTTTACTCTCACACACCGTTGTGCCACACCCGTGCCGAACTGACGCTACCCGCACACTCCTGCCAGCCGTGCAGACCAGCGAGGGCTGGCCAGGCGTCGTGAGGAACACCCCCTTTACCCAGAGCCGACGACCACCTCTGAGCCCGACCCCCCGCCCCGCCGCCCCCCCCCCCCNTCGACACCTGCTGCATAAGCTCTAGGACCCACACCTTGCTACAGCCTACAACACCACAGCACACCACCAGACAGCATCCACCACGGCACCACAACCACTCCTGGAGGCACCAACAGCCAGAGAGCCGCCACTGCCTCCCAGCCGTGAGTGACGGGTGTGTGTTAGATTGTTCTGCACCTTGACATCGCTCGTTTTTGTCTATTCTACGGACAACAACGCTCGAAAGGGGGGATATATGTAGCGTCTCGACCAATCTGACACACTAATTTTAATTTGATTTAACAAATCAATTATTCATTAGGTTAACAAATCGTCTCAGTCCCCTCACTCAATATACTGGATGCCAGGATTTCTGCTGAACACCATCCCCCCTTGGTCGCCATGACAACTAATCATGATATCACTTGTTTTATGACCCCCCAGGAATGTGAGAAGGTTAGCCCACTCTTTGTCCCAAGGAAAAGCAGAGTAGAAATTGACTGTGTTCTAGTTAATTCATAGAAAAACCGTTATTTGAATGAACACCCATATTTCTTCAGGCCATTGAGTATATTATTGTCATTGTGTATTTTGTCTTTGATATTCTTAGACTATTTTAGTATGCTTGTGAGGGGACCCATTCCTGATCCTCCCTTTTCACTATATGTAATCTTACCTTGTTTAGTATCTATGAATTTGCCTTCTTATGATCGAAACAAGCGTTTATATTAAATGGTGGTACATAGGCAATATATATTAGGGCCCTGAGAATCGTTAATAATTTCGATTTAAGTCCATTTGCAAATTACCATGCTTAGAGAACAAAGGGGTTGTAAACCCTCCAGCAATTGCCACCTCTCGCTTGGAATTTCCATCTTTCTCATTTGACAAGCCCATCTTGAAAGGCGGAGATCTTCTCCGACCTTAAAGGCCCGGCTCCAGGGACCCGCCCCAGTCGGTGGTTCGGTCTTAAGCTAAGAAGATGTGAGAAAACGCTTCAGGATACCAAAGCATTTGTGCCAGGCCTTTTCTTCGGGCTAGTCCTTTCCATTCATCAAGTGACTCTGACTCAAACTGGTCCTTTCTCATCAACCAACTTAAGCAAGATCTTGGGCCTTAAGATTGCATCGGGAATCTTTTTCAGACAGACTCGCAATTATCAAACTTAGTCGATTTAATTGATTCATTAAGTATCAGTTACACCTTTCTACAAGGTGTGTTTGAACTCAGAATCTGACTTATCCCTGAAGGCTTTGATCTGTTGAATATGCAAATGGTTCCATAAATGTCTTTCCTTATGTCTCTTTCTTTAGTGTTAACCTTTAACCCTTTCCTATACCAACTGTATGTGTGTGTGTGTGTGTGTGTGTGTGTATGTGTATGTTAGACCAGCTTAATGTGTTTATGTAGTATGTTAGACTAGTTTAAGTGTTTATGTAGTTAATAAAACCTTACTTGTATCACACTTGACGTGTTCATTGTTTACTCATAACCGGAGTCAATAATCATGCAGATTTACGTTACAAACTTATAGAATTGTACAGTAAGAAAGTTATTTCCTTTAACCAGGAAATTAACGTTCTTAGAATTGACAAGACGGTTGACCCTGAGTGGTCAGCTAAATATCTACAGTGGATCTAAAATATGAATAGTTAATTATAACTAGTTATGGTTAATTATTCATATTTCCCCATGAGCTGATCCGCTACAGGGCTAAAAGAAAGATCCTGGAATGTGCCAGCTCTTCCCCTCGTGCTGTGTGATGGCTTGATCACTCTGCAGCTAGGGATGGGCACAAGTGCTCGGAAATGACTCATAATAAAAAAAACATAATATTTGCATGCCTTGATTGATTTTTCAATATGTATTGTGAGGTTTTTTTTTTTTTTTACGACGGCGTTTGGCAGATATTTTTATCCATGCATTCAATGTACAGTTTTTATCAGTTCATGCATTCCTTGGAAACCAAAGCCATGGTGTCTGCATTACTAGCACCATGTTCTATTTTTTGTGCCACACTAAACTTGTGGTTTGATTGGGACACTCTTAAAAAAACTGGTGGTGTGACGCACTGAAATAAACGAGATGAATGAGATTCAATGTACCACTAAAGATGTTCCTCTAAGAATGTATCTAATAATAAATTTATTATTTTAATATACACTACTGTTTAAAAATGTTGGTCTTTTAGTATTTTTAAAAAAATATATACTTTTATTCATCAAGGGTGCATTAAATTGATCAAAAATTACAATAAAGACATTTATAATGTTACAAGTTTCTGTTTCAAATAAATGCTCTTCTTTTTTAACTTACCGTTCTTCAAAGAATCCTGAAAAAAATAGCATGGTTTCCACAGAAATATTAAGCATAACAACTGTTTTCAACATTGATAATATTATTATTCATATATAGGAATGATTTTATTGAAGGATCTTGTGGCACTAGAGACTGGAGTAATGCTGTTGAAAATTCAGCTTTGCCATCACAGGAATAAATTACATTTAAAAATATATTAAAATAGAAAACAAATGTTGTAATAAATTAATAATATTTCACAATAGTACTGTTTTTATTGTGTTTTTGATCAAATAAATGCAGCCTTGGTGAGCATAAAAGACTTTCAAAAACATTAAAAAATCTTACCGACCCCAGACTTTTGAACTGTAGTGTACATTGAAGTGGATAATATCTTAAACTTTTAGATTATTGTTTTTGATTATGCAATTTAGCATTTATTTAAATCCATCTAACTTAGGGTGTTTGCATTAAACTACACATCATTTTATAATAAATGCAACTAACTATCTAAAAGCTATTTTTAAAGCAGCTTGAGCTACTGTTAAACTACTGTAAAATGTATTTCAATCCAGATATTCTGTTATCATTTACATAACCTCACTTTGTTGAAAACTTTTATGACAATTTTCAAAGTATCTTGTGTGTTCCGCACAAGAAAAAAAGTCAGGTTTGGAATACGATTACTGCATTTTCATTTCTGCCTGAACTATCCCTGTAATTGATTAGCGTCACTACGTTAAGTGACGCTTAGCTACTCCTAAGCTCTTTTACATAGACAAAATAGTTTTTAAAAAGATAATAGTGTGTGATTTATCTGTCGAGTCCTCCAGCAATAGAAATGACCACATCCCTAGCTGCGGCTGGCTCAGATTAGGCCTTGAACATTTCTGATTCTCAGTTATGTCTAGTGCAGACGTCCCCCACCAAGCCTCCTGATTTGTTGCGTTCCGCATTGATGTCTAGATCTCTAGATGTTCTGCAATTTTCAGCCGCATGAATGTAACTCAATAGGCCGTCTTTCTGCAGAGCACCAGTGAAGGACAAGCCTTTACAAGGTTCACAGACAGTACATTCGGCCACCCACCTCCCGCTCTGCCAGTCACAGCACCTCCCTGGAGACAGTGCTGTTATGAAAGTCAAACAACTATCAGGACACCCTCTTGGTGACCCTCAGTCCGTGTGTTTCTGAATGTACACTTGTTTGTGTGAGGGGCGGCTATTAGCAGCAGCTGAGCAGGGGGTGAAACCGCTCAGCTGTTTAAACGGCCCCATGTATGTGTGTTTGCAGATGAATCAGGTGCCGCTGAGAAGATGAAGGTCTAACCCTTCAGAAGTCAGACTCCAAAGCTCATTAAGGTATGAGTTACAAGGAGGAGAACAGAGGGACCTATGTGGCCCTCATAATTAACTCCGCACGAGCCAGATCCTATTATCCCCGCTTCTGCCGTGACCTCGTGACCTCCACACACCATAACTTACAGCAATATGAGCTGTAATCAGCCCCAACGTGTCGTTGTTTAACATTGTGTCAGCCTTACACTTGATAAATACGGTTTAAATGATCTTCTCTATCTCTCTCATGGCCTGTTGGTCTGGCGTTCATGGGTCTGTCTCTGTCATAGCAGGGTCTTGGGTTTGTGTAGTGGGTGTTCTCTGAGCTGCAGTTTAGGCAGTCCATTCATCTCCTTCAGTTTGGGAAGATACACTGGAGGTCTTCATAACTGCACTTACTGTATGACTTTTCTTTGTAGCCTGTGGTCTGCAGCCAGACAGAGCAAATCAAGTTGCCATTTTGGAGCTTTAGTAAGTAAGTAGTCATTTAACAGATGCTTTTATCCAAAGTGACTCCAAGTGCACTTATTATAGCCGCTCGCTCAAGGCAGGGCTTTGCAGAATTCAGAATTTAAGAATTATTTTCAATTCATGAGTGTGAGTCTATTGTTCTGTTTTTTTCTGTCTGTCAGTCAGTCAATCACTTTTTCAATCCTGTCTAAGGGGAATCACATCTATCTATCATTCTGTTGTTCTATCAGTAGTTCAATCTATCATTCTGTCTGTCTCTCTGTCTATCGTTCTAGCTATCGTTATATCATTCTATCTATAGTTTAATCTACATTCTGTTTGCTGTCTGCTATCGTCCTAGCTATCGTTCTATCATTCTATCTATAGTTCAGTCTATCATTCTGTCTGTCTATCGTTCTAACGTTCTAGATATCGTTTTATCATTCTATCTATAGTTTAATCTATCATTCTGTTGCTGTCTGTCTGTCTGTTGTTCTAGCTATCTATAGTTTAATCTATGATTCTGTCTCTATCTGTCTGTCATTCTGTTCATAATATCTATAAACTTTCTCAAAATTTTGAAAAGACAAATTTTGCTTTTCTAGTTAAAAATTGCATGTACATTAAGTTAATTGAATAATTGTAATTCTACTTCCTTACATTGTAATTCTTCATCCTGTTTGTTACCTCTATTCTGATTCATTTCAAACTCAGGAGTTGATTTGAAATGTAAAGTCTTTCACAATCCAGTTCTGAAAGCCACACAATCATAGTTGTCTCAATGTCAGGGTCAAACCTACAAGCAGCTTTGGTTACCATCTTAGATATTTTAACACTATGCCTTCCAACATCCAATTTTTAGACATTTCTTACTATTGTGCATAACGAGACCATTACTGTTCCCTAGGTGTCAGTGAGGTGGCCCATAAGCTGGAACAACCTCTGACCTCACCTCCCTCAAATTGTTTAGGGGTTCATCCAATCACCCAGCTTGTGTATACACAGATCGAACTGATGTGACCACCCCAGGCCAAGATTTATCCATCTGATGATAAAGCTGTCAGGACAGTGATTGTGAATAAAGATGAGTGAAGTGTGAGTATTGTGGCGATAATCACTAGTCATTTGTCAGTTATGTACAATCGTAGAGCCAAAAATCTACTCGACATTTGATAACTCATGGAGTTGGTTAGCTGAACTCAAATTAAGAATTATTCTGTCATTTTCCACATCCAATCACTTTTGACCTGGTTCTGTAGGACTAGGCGTAACCGATCCATAATTAATGAGATGTGGGAGAGATGTTATTAAGATTAAGAATGTGACTTGTTTTTCTATACGTTCACTTTCTGAAATGATAATGTTATCTTCAGAGCTTAACAGCTGATATCAACATTCTTGAATTTCCAGCCTACTGTGTATATAAATTGAGATCTAGAATTGTCAGGCCACATTCCCAGTGTCATAACTGTGAAGCATTTGGAGATCTTGTTTTTCTATACTGTCATTTTTTGAAATTATAATGGCTCTGTTTCAAACCCTAGTTAACTGACTACAGTACCTTGAAATCATGTTAAAGCATCATGTGCACTCTCACTGCAAAAATTGTTCCAAATCGTAAGCAGCAAAATAAGGCTACTATCTAAGAAACCTAATTTAAGACAAATTCTGAGGCAGCATCAAATTAATTTTGTATGGAAAATGCAATCAAGGTAGAATGCCTAAAAACACTGGGTAGTTGTCTTGACGCAAGAAATCAGAGGAAAAAAGTTTATTTCCAGGCCAAGTGAACTGTTCAACTGTTGGTGGTGTTAAAAGATGTGAGATAGACACTCCAAATTTGGTTTGAGGGCTCTTGAGGTCCTGCCCAGTGCCTTGCAACAAGCCTTATGGAAAAATTGCAATGTACGTAATATATTTATTATATAGATTATATATTATAAAATATTTTAGATTTAATTTATAAATTTATTTTTAAAATGTGTTATTTTTGTTGTTGAATTTTTATAGTTAATAATAAATTATATTCATTAATTTGCGCAATAGTAGTGCGTTTTTGTTCTATGACAATGTAATGCTGAAGTGTTGAGTATTGCTTTCACATGAATTTGTTGCTGCCTCCTTTATATATCCAAGTCAGTCCCTTTTGAGGTTCCATTTTTGTTAGGATGCTAACAAAACCTACACTAGGTTTTGAAACAGAGCCGATGTTTCCTTGTTATGTAGAACTGTACGTCACTTTAGCTGTAATTGTAGAATCAGGCCACATTCCAAAGTCACATTCTAAGTCATTTCCGTGTTTACTTGATTTTACAGCTGCTTAAATTGTGCAGGGCTCATCCATTAAACCTGAACATTCGCTGTAATATCGACCCACCAGTCTCGTAAATGAAATTGACGAATCCCATTCCGACCATAAAACCATAATTTTCGACGTGCAACCTTCTTTGCTTCTTATTAACGCTCTTCCATCCACTACTTTAGCCAATCCTTTGCTCTAAAGTGACTTAAAACGCACTAATTGGATGGACAGGAATTGACTCTCAATAACATTCCGGATCCAAGGTCAGCCCTACATGGGATTGAATGCATAAACTTGAAGTTAGCAGCTCTGACCATTAAGCTACCAACACCCCATACCTTTGCTTTCTTTTCCTTTTCTTTCCATGCATATTAGAGCGATTGTGTCCCAGTGAGACTGTCTTGGAGTGCAGTTCTGAGGTTCCTTCCTGCCTCATCTATGACCAAATGATGCGGTTTGGCGTTTTTTCGCTCCTAGACCAATTTGATCTACTATCCTCTTTTCTCAATGTAGCACTAAAAATGCACACAATTCTTTTTCCGTAACGTTCTTTGCGATCTTGGAAGCTCCTTTCGACCCCCTGGATGCATTCTTGAAATGCAGTGGACTCTTAACAACACGTTGCACCCACATTTCTTCACTTCTAGCCCATCGCTGCATGGCTGATTTCCGCAGAGTCCTGGAGATGTGATCCAGATGTACTCTGGGTGATGGAGTCCAGAGATTGTCCCATTAAACCCAAGCCTCCCTTTCATATTGGCTTTTATTGAGAACTGTATGATGGCGCTGTCCACTTTTTCAGAAGGACTTTATGACAAGCGTAAAAATGGAAGTAGGAATTGACACATCGCTCCATGAGTTGAGGAGTTGCCAGCTTTGGCTCCCAGACCAGAGAGGGTGGCCGTGAGCTCAAAGGAAAGGAAAATTATTAAAGGATCGTTTGATGATGTCTGCTAAGATGGGCTGTACTTCCTTTTTAGGGTTGACTGGTTGTATTTTATTTTCATCTTTGAAGGGCTCGCAGATCAGTTCCTCCTTGTCTGGATGCATATCATGAGCAACTCCTAATTGCAGACATGTCAAGAAATTAGAGAAATACCAAACCATTGCATTTTGTGAGCAGTGTGATTCATAACATAATGACTTCTTGAAGGGCTAATATCATCTGAAGACAGTGGAAAGACTCGTCAGTCTTTTATTTGGCCCTCAGGGACGAAGTCCAGCTCTGCCAGAATCAGTTTGTCGGGGATGAAAGTTGATAAAAAGCGCTCATCATAAAGACAGAAGACTGGAGCCAGACTGTACCCGGCAGCTGAATACCTAATCCCTCTGGCTGTCTTCTGCTCGTTTCCATCCCTCTGTCTTCTAAATGTTCTCGAGTTGTGGATCGTGCCATGATTCCATCGTTCTTTAAATCATTCAGCTCTTGTTATTATCTTCAGGTCCAAATTGTCTCCATCTTTGAGCATGCTTTGAGTAGCCAGATTAAACTTGTATATGTTGGGATACCCATGTTTGAAATGGCTTGTTTTGATAGCTGTTTATTTTCCTTAAAATTGTCAACAATCTTGTTTGTTAAAAAAAGGTTCTTGTTCTTAGGTGTTGGTCTTAAGTAGTTTTCCTGTCTGGAAGAGGTTTATGGTCTTTATTATGTTTCGTTCTTAATAGGGCAGCTCAACATATTGATAGAATATCAGTTGTTAGCTGATTTATAATTGTATATGCATTAATAAAATAGTTTTATAATTTATATGAATATTATTTTGTTAGATTTAGTGCTGTCAGTTGATTAAAAAATAACTAATTAATCGAACATTTTTTTCTGAACTGAATCCGCGATTAGGACCCACAACCCCTAAAGATCAGCCCTGCAGGAAATATTTTAACATGTTAAACGGGAAGAATTAATGCTTGCTGTTAAAGTGTAATTGAAACACTAGTTAGATTATTGTATGATCTTCATTATTTTATGGTTTTATTTAATTTAATTGATTAATGTTATAAGGAATAATCCGACGCCCCATTAACATAATATTATGCAATCGTCAGGTTTCTGAGAAGCGGTATAGGGCTAACCCCAATATATCAAAGTGATATGGTGGTTATTGACCCCTGGCCTTACGTCGCAGCTATTATTTATAAGCGCGTTACCATAATATGAAATTATATGAATATTTTTATTAATACAAATACCAGGGTCCAAGCTTCATTATGTTGGGTTTATTAGGGCTACAAGATGATATTGAGACAGTATCATTCTGACGGTATGTTAATCAAGTATTATTAAATAATTATGAAAATTATATTAAAATTTATTAATATATAATTATTATACAATCGTCATGGTGGTGTGATTAGGGCTACAAAATATCTGATGACAGCTATTGACTGGATAGGTTATTTTATACTTTCTATATACACATGAAATGATATGAATTTATATTAATAGAGAATTAATATCCAATCTTCATTAGGTTTGTGCTTATTAGGGCTACACAGGATATTGATACAATATCAGTTATTGACTGGTTAAGTTATTATTTATAATTTTATATATGAAGAGTTCAGATGCAAAAGCCTCTGTGCCGTTTGAAATTTTCTTCTAAAATGAGCATTTTTTATCAGGCTCCTATGTTTAGGTTCAGTAATTTCACTTTAATGGCAGTGAATAGGATATTTTTATTGCCATTAAAGTGAAATAACTGAAATTAAACAATAGGAGCCTGATAAAAATGTTAATTTTAGAAGAAATTTTCAGATGGCACTTAGAGGTTTTGCATCTGAACTCTTCATATGTATAAAATAATTACATTTATTTGAATATAATATTTTATTGTTTTTATTTGTCAGAATATTGATGTAGGTGCATCTCTTGGTCGTATGATCTTCATATAGGTTTTATTTTTTGTATTTTCATTGGAGGTGGAAAAAAACTGACCAATACAATTTTTAAATCCAACTTTTATTTGTTGTTCAGGTCTCCCTTTGGTCTTCAGGTATTTGATTGAGAATTTTCATACTCCTGCTGCAGTTTTCCAGACTAGCTCCGATCTTCATTATGAAGTTTCACTGTTTGTATCCATCTGGCGTGTGACTGGGCCTCGATGAGAGTTAAGGGAATACTGCAGCAGCCTGCCGTTTGGTGGGTGGTCGGAGCGGATCATGAATAAGTCCAGGAACTGTTGAAAATCTTCCCAGCTACTCCAAATGACCTGCGCTAATGTATACTCTCCACAGGCCACGGCACATGTGTTCCGCCTGCCTGTTTACATATAATAATTGATACTCCAAATGTACATAACCATTTCATCCTAACGCTGTTTCGTGCTGGTGCATATTCTATCTCTATTTGTGAACTGCCCATATTTATGTATTAACACGCTTTCATGCACGTTTTCTCACAAACCTTGGTTCTTTCCAGTGCACACACTTGTTGCTTCTATCTCCTTTTTTGATCACACATATATGCAACATACCTTTCAGCATTCCCTCTCTGCACATTGTTCATTCATTTGCCTGGGAAATAGAGAACATTCCCCATAACTACAGTGTTTTTAATGCAGTTTCAGGCGTGGGGAGTCATAAATCAACCTAGCTGCTTTTAAACAAACACCTGCCTCCAAACTGTCACAGGGAATGGCAGCACTTGCCGTATAAATCAACCATAGCTGTAACTCCCAATATCATAGAAACGATTACACTGAGCATCTGCCATGCAATGCTGTTTTAATGGTCCAGACACAGCCGATAGCCTTCGCTGTAACCGTTTTTACATTTTCCGCCTCGCTTTTAAAGTATGCGTGTGTCTTGAAAAGGTCCAAAAGGAATTTGTGGGTCACTTACTCTGTCGTCTTAGTTTCTTTATGAGCTGGTGTAAGAGAACAAGGTGCATTTTCCCCCCCTCAGCTGTTTAATTAAGACCAGAAATGGGGCCGGAGAACAGGAAGGGAACACTTTTTACTGTATGTTATAGTTATTTATTATGCTATCCATCTGAACTCTCTCATATATACCATTTAATAAGTCAAACATTTCTATTGCTGGTGCGTGCGGAATGTTTGTTTGCATAATAACGTTTGCAGATTATTTAAAAATGATCAAAGCAGGACTAAACAAACTGTAGTATAAATTACAGTGGCCCTGAAAGTATTTGGACACTTATGTCACACTTAAATATGTAGGAATGTGTTTGCATTAAATAACACAGCTCATCAAGTGTAATTTTTTTAAAGTCTGCATTAATGAAAGTTCACCTAATTTGTTTTCTAAATGCATATTCTAGATCCTATTGTGAACAATTTATCCTTGGATGTTTCATTTATTTATTTTTTATTATCCAATGTTTAATCAAAATTTCTTAACTGAACCGTCCAGTGAAATGACTTTTCTCTGGTGACGTATGCAGGATTTTTCCAATCATTTCCAGTTTTCCAGACTAGCTCCGATCTTCATTATGAAGTTTCACTGTTTGTATCCGTTTGGTGGGTGGTCGGAGCGGATCATGAATAAGTCCAGGAACTGTTGAAAATCTTCCCAGCTACTCCAAATGACCTGCGCTAATGTATACTCTCCACAGGCCACGGCACATGTGTTCCGCCTGCCTGTTTACATATAATAATTGATACTCCAAATGTACATAACCATTTCATCCTAACGCTGTTTCGTGCTGGTGCATATTCTATCTCTATTTGTGAACTGCCCATATTTATGTATTAACACGCTTTCATGCACGTTTTCTCACAAACCTTGGTTCTTTCCAGTGCACACACTTGTTGCTTCTATCTCCTTTTTTGATCACACATATATGCAACATACCTTTCAGCATTCCCTCTCTGCACATTGTTCATTCATTTGCCTGGGAAATAGAGAACATTCCCCATAACTACAGTGTTTTTAATGCAGTTTCAGGCGTGGGGAGTCATAAATCAACCTAGCTGCTTTTAAACAAACACCTGCCTCCAAACTGTCACAGGGAATGGCAGCACTTGCCGTATAAATCAACCATAGCTGTAACTCCCAATATCATAGAAACGATTACACTGAGCATCTGCCATGCAATGCTGTTTTAATGGTCCAGACACAGCCGATAGCCTTCGCTGTAACCGTTTTTACATTTTCCGCCTCGCTTTTAAAGTATGCGTGTGTCTTGAAAAGGTCCAAAAGGAATTTGTGGGTCACTTACTCTGTCGTCTTAGTTTCTTTATGAGCTGGTGTAAGAGAACAAGGTGCATTTTCCCCCCCTCAGCTGTTTAATTAAGACCAGAAATGGGGCCGGAGAACAGGAAGGGAACACTTTTTACTGTATGTTATAGTTATTTATTATGCTATCCATCTGAACTCTCTCATATATACCATTTAATAAGTCAAACATTTCTATTGCTGGTGCGTGCGGAATGTTTGTTTGCATAATAACGTTTGCAGCTTCTTTCACCCTGCTCCCTAGTCAGGCCTCCACCCCCTGTCGTTCCCCTTCCACCGTGGCTGCACGGGCTTTGGCCCTTCGAGTCTATACCTGTTGAACATTATTATGTAGGCTGTTGTTTGCTTACCGACCCTGTCAAACGAGACGAAGTACCAATGTCACCGTGCTACTTTTTTTCTCCGTCCGAATCAACCTGCACGTCCCCTACCTTTGAGAGTTGCTCCCTGCAGTCCTGTCTCGCTCCTATTGTGCACCACCTGGAATTCCTTGGCTGTTTCATTTACTTTATTTGGGTTACTGTCTACCAACAGTTAATCAAACATTTCTTACCAGGACCGTCACAGTGCAAGAGCCCTTTGTCTCTGGGTGCCGAGCGTATGCAAGGCAGTTTCCCGGCTCATGATATCCGATAACCCTCCCCTCTAGCAATCCGCGGCACCCCCACCCGGCCCCACCGCCCCCCCCCCCCCCCGCCCGTCCTGGTCTTGATCTACGTGGTATTTTATTGTGTGGCAAGCCCCTCGCCACACACTCCTGCCTCGCCTCACCGGGCCGCACACATCGCCAGCATTTTCAGTTTCAGTCAGGCGTTCCCCTGTCCCGCCCTCCTGTTCACTCTTTCCCTGTGGGGAATTTCGCCATCCCCCCTATCCGCCCGCCAGTAGCCGAAAGTGGAGGTATTTTTACCCACACGCCAGCCAGTGAACCGTTGCGTAAACCCAGCCGAAGGGCGACCAGGTGTAGGGGGCCCCAACGTGCATACAGAACAACGGTGAAGATGGTTAACCACCCCACACACGCCTGTGATATCGAGAGACCCTCCGTGCCCCTCCCCCTCGCTTACATGGACATGTACGTAAGAATCGGACATGTTTAAGATTTGAAAATGTGTTTTAAACAGAACTGAGTATACATTGTTGTAGATGTTGGTCTAATTTCATTGATTTTTATTATAAAATTAAAAAAAAAAAAACCAAACACTTGTTATTACCCTTATAATTGTATACATCTGTGTTTCAGAAGATCCCGGCACACGTAAGTCACAATGAGTAAAAACCATTTTGAAACCAGTCCCCAAGAGTTTACAGTAGTCCACAAAAAAGCAATTCCTAAAATGTTGGGACACCGTACAAATTGTGAGTAAAAAAGGAATTGAATAATTTACAAATCTCATAAACTTTTATTTTATTCACAATAGAATATAGATATTATATCAAATGTTGAAAGTGAGACATTGAAATGTCATGCCAAATATTGGCTCACACCCCTCCACCCAGCCGCACATTCATGAGAGATACACATTCCAAAAAAGTTGGGACAAGTAGCAATAAGAGGCCAGAAAAGTTAAATGTACATATAAGGAACAGCTGGAGGAACAATTTGCAACTTATTAGGTCAATTGGCCACATGATTGGGTATAAAAAGAGCCTCGCAGAGTGGCAGTGTCTCTCAGAAGTCAAGATGGGAAGAGGATCACCAATTCCCCCAGTGCTGCGGCGAAAAATAGTGGAGCAAAATCAGAAAGAGTTTCTCAGAGAAAAATTGCAAAGAGTTTAAAGTTATCATCATCTACAGTGCATAATATCATCCAAAGATTCAGAGAATTTGGAACAATCTCTGTGCGTAAGGGTCGAGGCCGGAAAACCATACTGGATGCCCGTGATCATCGGGCCCTTAGACGGCACTGCATCAAATACAGGAATGCTACTGTAATGGAAAACACAACATGGGCTCAGGAATACTTCCAGAAAACATTGTCGGTGAACACAATCCACCGTGCCATTCGCCGTTGCCGGCTAAAACTCTATAGGTCAAAAAAGAAGCCATATCTAAACCTGATCCAGAAGAGCAGGCGTTTTCTCTGGGCCAAGGCTAATTTAAAACGGACTGTGGCAAAGTGGAAAACTGTTATGTGGTAAGATGAATCAAAATTTGAAGTTCTTTTTGGAAAACTGGGACGCCATGTCATCCGGACATGGCGTCCCAGGACAAGGACAACCCAAGTTGTTATCAGCACTCAGTTCAGAAGCCTGCATGATGGTATGGGGTTGCATGAATGTGTGTGTGTGGCATGGGCAGCTTACACATCTTGAAAGGCACCATCAATGCTGAAAGGTGTATATACAAGTTCTAGAACAACATATGCTCCCATCCAGACGTCGTCTCTTTCAGGGAAGACCTTGCATTTTCCAACATGACAATGCCAGACCACATACTGCATCAATTACAACATCATGGCTGCGTAGAAGAAGGATCCGGGTACTGAAATGGCCAGCCTGCAGTCCAGATCTTTCACCCATAGAAAACATTTGGCGCATCATAAAGAGGAAGATGCGACAAAGAAGACCTAAGACAGTTGAGCAACTAGAAGCCTGTATTAGACAAGAATGGGACAACATTCCTATTCCTAAACTTGAGTAACTTGTCTCCTCAGTCCCCAGACGTTTGCAGACTGTTATAAAAAGAAGAGGGGATGCCACACAGTGGTAAACATGGCCTTGTCCCAACTTTTTTGAGATGTGTTGATGCCATGAAATTTAAAATCAACTTATTTTTCCCTTAAAATTATACATTTTCTCAGTTTAAACATTTGATATGTCATCTATGTTGTATTCTGAATAAAATATTGAAATTTGAAACTTCCATATCATTGCATTCTGTTTTTATTCACAATTTGTACAGTGTCCCAACTTTTTTGGAATCAGGTTTGTATATATGTACCTTGACTTGAGCTATTACACAGGTGACAGAAGGGGTCAGACTTTCTTTTCATTTTATGTAATAAACAGGGAGTGGCATATGCCTTATAGATTAACTTATAATGAATCATTTGGTGAGCTGGGTTTTTAGAGGTAGCAAAACAATTTCCGCAGACATTGTCCCAATCACGGTGTTAAGTTCTCTTTCCCAGAAACCCTCAGTCGGAATGTTTGAATACTGTCATACCACAAGTGATTTATAAATTATACTCACAACACCTCTAGAAGCCATACTAGAATCTAGCCAATTTACCATAGGATGAGGAGATATTTTAATCGACCAGGGTACTCCGTAAGCTTTCAGCGCAGATCTTAATCTTAAGTACAGGAACGAGGAGAATCCTGGGAGAGAGAACTCATCCTTTAGGATCTGAAAGGACTTGAGCCTATAATTATTGTACAGGTCTTTTAAAATGTAAATACCACATTCAACCCTGCATTTGGAAACAAACGGTTTGTTACCAGTACAAAGATTATTATTATGCCAAATGGGGGTAGAGTCACTGTAAGAATCTGAAGCTCCCATAATCTTTTCTGCTGCTTTCCAGGATTTGATAGAATGGCATATAATTGGACCAAACTTTTCCAGAACTTTCTTAGATATTCCAGTAAAGGGTAAATCCTGTAGACGCAATGGGTAGATAATATTAGTTTCTAAAGCCCGCCATGGGACAGGGGAGTCAACATCTAGCCATGTCCTAAGGGGTCTCATCTGGAATGCTAAATAATAGGACAAAAAATCTAGTAGGGATAAGCCACCATGCGGTTTTTGCCTGCGCATAGATTTAAGGCGAATTCTAAGCCGTTTATTATTCCACATGAATTTTGATACTGCAGTATTGATTTCTTTAAAATAGCCAGTTGGTGGTGTTAGAGGTAACACTGAAAATAAAAAGCTTAGCCTCGGAAGTATATTCATCTTGACAGTGGCTATCCTTCCATGAAGAGCCAAACAGAGTGGAGACCAACACAGAAGATCGCTCTTAATCTTATCCAGAAGAGACCGATAGTTCCACTTGGAAATACGAGATAATGAAGGAAAAACTCTGATTCCAAGATAATTAAACTGCTCACTGACAGGAATCATAATGGGTAAGGTCTGAATCTCAACTAGCAGCTAAATTAAGGGGCATATGTATGGATTTGTTCCAATTAATCTTATAACCAGACAGTTTACCAAATGTATCAAATTGACTGAGGATTCCACTCAGTTGTGTCGAATGCTTTCTCTGCATCCAGAGAAAGGATTGCAAAGGAAGCTGTATATGAGTCTGCTTAAGGCCAGGACTTTTGCCATCAGCTTTGAATCTGTGGATAGAAGGCTAATTGGCATGTATCTAGAGCATTCGAGTGAATCCTTCCCTTTCTTCAGCAGCAAAGTTATTAAAGCTGTGGTTTGGTCCCTGTGTAAAGCCCCTTTTTCTAACGCAAAGTTAGGATAAGTTCAAATTAATAATCAAGGGCGCTATTATGTTCCATAATGTCTTCAGTAACTCTGGGGGAATCCCATCTAGCCCAGGGGCTTTATTACTACTCATGCAATCCAGTGTTAATTTTGACAGGCATTTTTGATTTAGTCTTAGTCTTTATCTTGAGACGAAAATGCTTAATAGTCTTAGTCACATTTTAGTCATTTGAGTGTTTCATAGTTTTAGTCTAGTTTTAGTCGACGAAAAGGCATTGCATTTTTGTCAACTTTTAGTCATTACTTTTAGCCATTATATAAATATAAATAACATTTATTTTGGTAGCTATTTTATATGTTGTCTTCAAACAAAAATAGTCATTAATTCTTCTCTCTTTAGACCAAATCAGTTAAGCTTATGAGAAATTTGAATCAAGGATTGAATGTGGAAAAACTGGAGAAAAAAAAAAAGTTTTTATTTTCAAAAAACTGAAATAATTTTTTCAAATATTATAATATATATAATTTTTGAAAAAGAAGCACAATAAGATAAGACAAATACGAAACAGATACAAATTAAACTCATTTTTCATATAGAGTAGGTTTACTTATCATGTATGCATTTATTTAACAACTTTTGTTGGTTAACATTAATGACACAGATAGGTACTTAATTAGGAATGCTGTCCCTTTAAGACGGAAGGCATGCACGTAATACTGACACATGTTCAGTTTTCACCCACCTGTTTACGTTCGCTTAATTCATAACCGACTGTATTTACGTGAGATACTCTACACGATAGACATTTGGACTGCTGTGTGTGTATTTGAGCATTGAGCGCGATTCCGCCTATCCCGCCTTCACTAACTTTAAGTTAATCGACAACGAATTGTGACTCCCGGGAAAAACGGGACGTCTGGTCACCTATCCCTACCCCTTCGGGTGCTGAAGCCATTGTTTCAGATCGCTAGTTCGCATTTTATTAGCCTATCTGTCCACTGCGACTGCCATACTGAGACTAGATATGCAAATGAAAAATTTGTATTTTTAATGTCCGGTAGTCCTCAAATAACATTATAGTCCCATCTCGTCTTGTTAACGAAGACACGGCATACATTTCTTCATAATTTCGTCATCAGATATTAGTTTTAGCTCGTCAACGTCTCGTCTTAGTCACAGAAAAAATGTTCGTTAACGAATATTTTTCGTCGTCGTCTTCGTTGACGAAATTAACGATGCAATCCAAGGCGGATTTTAATTCCTCGATTGTGAAAGGGCTATCGAATGTGTTGCGCTGAGAGTAATATAATTTGGGAAGATTTAAATGTTTAAGGAATAAATCAAAATTTGCTGGGTCAGAGTTGGATTCTGAAGTGTACAGGTGTTGGTAGTAGTTTTCAAATACTCTATTTACATCCTTAGGTTGAGTCAGAGATGTTCACAAGTCTTTAACTTGGAGTCTGAGTCAAGTCTGAAGTCTTTAACCTGGAGTCTGAGTCAAGTCTGAAGTCTTTGTTGCTGGAGTCTGAGTCAAGTCTCGAGTCTTTGGTCACGATTCCGAGTCGAGTCTCAAGTAATTTAATGGCTCACTAAAAAAATCCCATTCAGAATCCTCATGCATTGAAATCTTCCTATTTACGAAGCTGTTTTATAGGCTATAGACAATGATTTGCTTTGTAAAAAAAAAAAAAAAAAGCGGTGTTAAGATGTAAGGTTATTGTACATCCAGCCTGTTATTTATAGGCTATGTTTTAATCCATTAACATGTTCAAAACAGTTTTTCTGTAATGAAATTCTATAATAAGAGTTCGATCTACCATATGACACACAAGGAAATATTTACACAGATATTACAAAACCATACAAAAAAAGTATTTCTTTGTTATATAAGTCAGTGGTATTCAATTAAAGTTCCAAGAGGCGCGGCCTCTATATTTTCTTCCAAGCAGAGGTCCGAACAAAAAAAATAAATAAATACAAAATAAAAAAATGTACATGTATTGCATTTTTACATTTAGATATATATGTGGCCATGTGACAGAAAAAAAAATACTGTTTCTGTTTAGGGTTTTCCTCCTGAAATCTATACTATTTTAATATTTTAGCCTACTTAAAAGCATTATCTAAAAACAATGAAGCTACAGTAATCAAAACGTTCTCATCTTGAGCAGAAAAGAAAGATAACTAGCAATTTCAAAGTTTAAGTTCTATCCTATAGCCATCTAACAACAAATAACAATTTTCCCAATTATAATTACATGATTCTTTTGAAATGTTCTTAGCCTACAGATGAATAATGCTAAGATCAGAAACATCTTGGTCATAGATAGATAAATGGATAGTATGAAAATAACTATATTTTTGTATCTGCTGTGTTTTGTTGCTTCTGTTGTTGTTAAAATAACTGCGTCATCCGCCGCAGCTCTAAACTTGGCGCTGACACGCGTCCCGAGAGAGAGAAAGTGCACGGAGCTGAAAGGGCTTGAATAAAGCGCGTTTGGCTTTTGATAAAAATACTAGAGGATATAGCGCTGAAAGATATTTACCATAAACGACCCTGAGCGCTTGTTATGTGATCCGCTGCACTGTTTTGACACGCTGCTCACTTAAAATGGTACTGCTCTTACGGCTCGCGGTCCGGATAGATGCCGGGGTGTGGATACGGTCTGCCTTTTGAATATCCGTTATATAAGTATTTAAGGATAAAAGACTCGAGTTGCTTTTAAAATTTCCACGAGTCCTTTTCCTCGAGTCCAGTCAAGTCTGGAGTCATTTCAGGTCAAGTCTGAAGTCAAGTCTGATCTCTATAAAAATGCGACTCGAGTCCAAGTCACTAACTCGAGTACCCATCTCTGGGTTGAGTATATACTGAGCCCTCATGTCAGTTTGGCCGATACAGTATATACTAGCCTAATAGCTCGTTTCCACTGAGCGGTACGGTTCGGTACAGTACAGTACGTTATGCAATTATTTCCATTTCCACTGTCAGAAGTTGTGAATGGTACCAAAATAGCAAACCGTACCGTATCACTTTTTTGGTACCCTTCCGTTGGGGTACCTAGCACAGCATGTAAATATAAATGTATGGATTTTAATTCTGATTTAAGAACATTTATTATTTTGACTTTGGTCTCACAAAAATTATCTTTTAATTCCTTCTCTAGTAGATCAGATTAGATTTATTTTTCTAATTCAAATTTACGGCTCTCCCTACGTTTATTTATTAAAGAATGAAACACTTATACATTTAGCCCTAATAAAAAATTGAGTGGTTTCCCATAATACTTGGGGGTCAGAGGCTGCATAATCTGTAAAAACTCTGTCAAAGAGCTGCATAAATCAGCCACAAATGTACAGTTCTGTAATAAGGAGGTATTAAATCGGTTGCGTTTGGCGCCCAATGATGCGGGGGTTAAAGATGTAATTATCAGAGAATGATCAGATAAAATAATTGGTAGAATATCAAATTTACTAATATAGGGAATAAGTGAAGGGGACATAAGTAGATAATCAATCCTTGAATAACACTCATGACGATCTGAAAAGAATGTATAATCCCTAGCACCGTCATTTTGTAAATGCCAGACATCACATATATTGGAATGTTGCAAAAATGAATTAAAACATCCAGAGATCATTGAATCAGACTTAGAGGCCTGAGATCTATCTAACTGGGGATCCAACGCAGCATTAAAATCGCCCCCCTAACACCACAAGACAGTCCTCTAAACTCACAACTAAACGTAATAATTCTTGAAAAAATTAGGAATCACCCTCAGTGGAGGCATATACAGACATAAAAGCATATTTAGTATTATTTAGGGAAGCAACAACATAAGTGATTCGGCCTTCTGTATCATTACCGGATCTTATAATTGAAAAAACAATATTACGCTTAGACACTATCAGCACCCCTTTAGTTTTGTTGACAGCCGAAGAGGAAAAGATCACTTTAAAGTATTTATTTTGGAAGCGATGCATGTCCACTGATTTCAAATGAGACTCTTGTATAAGGGCAATAGAGACCTTTTTGCATCTTAGGTAATCTAAGCATTTGGTTCGCTTAATAGGGCTATTTAACCCATTAACGTTCCATGATAAAATATTTATAGCCATATAAGGAAAAGCAATCCACACCAACTAGAACTAAGCCGGGAGGACCATAAAGTAATCCCCGTGAAGATAACGGTGATCAGAACATATGCATATACAAAGGCATCTAGGCATATAAATATTACACAAACAAATATATAGGCCTACACTAGACCGATTAAACTTACGTGGGCATAGAACAAAAAAACAAGAACGGTAAACAAAAAAAAAGGCAGTAAGCAAAGAGTTAGAACACATTCTTTACCTGCCCTCAAAGTAACAGTCTTTGGATACGTGGCCAACCTAGAAGTCTGGCTCGTCTGTCGACATCTGACCCAGTCATTTTTCAGATGAAGAGACAATCAAATTTTCTCAGCAAGGTCCTCCATAGGAACTGCAGATTCATCCTTGTTCACCTTGGATTCTCGTAACGTAACCGCTAAAGTATTCGCTCCCATATAAAGAATTTGTCCAGCGGTTCGGGCTCCATTCAGGATTGCATTCTGGTCTCGATAACGCAGCATCTTGAAGATGAATGTACGAGGGGTTGATTTCGAAAGTTAACCGCTATAAATACGGTTGGCTCTTTCTATCTCCATTACTTTGCCAGCAAGAGAGGGAATCCATTTAGGAAGATGATTCTGTATAAATCACAGAGGGTTTTCTCCTTCTACCCAATCTTTCAGCCCAACTAAACGGATATTGGACTGGCGGCTTTTATCTTCGATTCTCGCCAACTTTTGAGTCCACTGCTAGCTTAACCTCCAGTGTCTTTTTTTGCTTGACGAAGAGCTGTTTGCATGTTGTCAAAATTATTTCTTATCGGATGAACATCCTCTTCCAGAAGTCTATCCGCAATTGGGGCGAATTCTTTCTTAAAGGGGTCATATGATGCTTTTTTAAAGATCATTATTTTGTGTATTTGGTGTAACAGAATATGTTGACATGCTTTAATGAAAAAAAAAAACACATTATTTTTCAAAACGTATTATTGTAGGTGACTCTATGACCCGGCTCTATCAAATGCGAGTTTTCTACAAAGTCCATCCTTACGCCAAGCGCGTGTGCTGTGATTGGCCAGCTGTTCAGTGCGTTGTGATTGGCCGAATACTGCAAGCACTTGTCGGAAATGTAATGCCCCCTACCATAATCGCGAGCTTCAACTTTCAAAATAAATGTAAAGACAGTAAATAATGTCATTAGTTTTACCATCAGTTCAAGCCCGAAAGGGGAACAGACACAGTAATGATGCAGTACACAAGCCGCGGTTAAGACAGCAGACTCAACTGTGATGTGACGCTGTCTCTCTCTCTCTCACACACACACACACACACACACACACGCACGATGCGCAAAACTCCGCATTTGAACAGTCAATAGCAAATACTTAAACTAGTAACAAAACATACTTACAGTCGCTGCAGGAAGCGCCAGATTGTAATAGCAAAGTAATAATTACCTACTTCCTAGGTTCATGAAACGGTAGTCCTAAAAGGCATTGTGTTCGTTGGCAGTAATCTTAAAGATTCAAAATGCATTTTCTACTGTCGGAAGGCCAAAAGAACAGCTGACTTTTGCTTTCACTAGAAACACACAGCGTCTCTATGACATGGCTGAGGCAAACACGAACTGAGGTTACTGACAACCACGCCTTCTTTCTTTGCGTGCACATGTGGGCAGCATTATGCAAATATTTCCACATAGTGACCTAGATATGTGGGGGCGTGTTAGAACCAGCCGTTTTAGGGGGGCTGTGGCAGAGTCTTATCTTTGATAAAGAATATCTCTTTGGTTTTGAGACTTTAGTCTTTGCAACTTAAGGGATCTTATCTATTCACAAACAGCTTGTAACACTCCAAAGAGAAAGGAAAACTTGAATCGCATCATATGACCCCTTTAACTAGTTCCCTGACGAAGCTAAGGTGCATCTTTAACTCGTCGGCAACAATGGCGTGAAGTTCCCATAATTAGGGTCTTTAACTCGCTTTTTCTCCGGCGAAGCCAGTGTCAACTGAGGTTTCGCCATCTTCATTTGTAGCTCCGTTAGAAAAACAGTCAAAATCTAACCAAATGTTGATAGTTTTACTGAGAAAAACAGATTAAGGATACAGAGTCAGGGAGCAATCAAACTACACCGCCATTGCTATTGGTGGGTCACGTAATCTCCCCCTGAGAGACTGTTAGAGAGGCGTGCGCATGTGAAGACGGTGCTCATAGAGCGCGGGAGTATTGAATGGAGTAATTTTTGAACAGTTAAATACACACACTTCTATGTGTCAAAATGCCAATCTTTGCAAATATCCTCATAAACACAGTAATTTAGGTCTTAAGTGAAGGCAAAAAGCTGAGAAAGAAAACATGCGTAACAAAAAATTGGATCTGGGCAGCTCTTAAAGTGACAGCAGTCTAATATTCCTGCTGTCTGTCATTTATATTAATCAAACACCAAAAAAGAAATCTAAAAAATCTCTCACTGCTCTTGACTAAATCACTTTTGTAACTTCAACAAGAAATATATATTTAATTTACACTGAAGAATATGCAGTGTTTTTTTACATTTGATTACATTTGTTTGCATTTCTTATTTGTTCTACTGTAGTTTTTTTGCCTATTGCTTGTAATTAGTTTCTTGTTCTTATTTATCTGCTGACTGTTTACTTGTCGTCAATGAGCTTGAATTTATTTTAAATTTTTCTTTTTTATTTAGGCTAGTATTAGTTTTTTGTGATAGTAACACTGGTGACAAGAATTAAGACATTTCTATGGTTTCTCATTTTTTTCTATCATAAAGACCTTTTGTAACTGCATTGTTATATAGCATTACCGTGAAATAAAATTGCATATATTGTAATGTAAGATTTTGATCATACCCCCCCCACCCCCTCTTACTAGTAACCACTTGGCACTATTCTTTCCAAGCCACTAGTTGCTTCTAGAGGTCAAAGGTGGTCATACAGAGGGTGAGATGGTACATCTCATCAATGTAACCAGTATCTGGTATTTTTATTTCAAGATTTACTTTTTTTGTAACAAAAAAACTTCAGATGTACTGTTCAATGAAGCTGATTTCCTGTTTATGTGTATGTGATAAAGCAGAAGTGATTGCATTAGTTGGTCTGTTGAGTCTGCTTTAGAGTGGTCAGGTCTTGGCTGAACACCCTCACTTTGTCATAGAGCGGTTAAACAGAACATAGAGCTTGTCTGCTAATATGAGGTCATGAAATGATTATGAGGTGCCGCACACAAAACATACACTCACTCAAAGTGTATGTAAACATCTGGTCTCATAAAAGAGCTTTTTATAATTGTACATGCCTGTCTCGTGTCTCTCTTCTCCTCTTGTTTAGTTACTTGATGATATCGCACTCCTTCTTTGTAACAAACCGCTGAAAAAAAATTAGTATAGGATTTATTACTTGGTGTAAAAATTGCTGGTAAACTACACAAACAATTACAAAGAAAGGGAAAGTAGAGCATTGAATTAAACAGGAAATTTTGATGTGTAATAACTGAAATAGTATTTTCTTGTAGAACATCCTTCAATAATATTTGCAACTTGGATAAATCATTTTTTTACCGTGGAGTGAGGGAGAGAAGACGGAAACAGTCAGAAGGAAAGCGAATGAGAATCTGTGTCACTGTCATGTTCAATTATCAAAACCCTTTTTTTATTGAGTAACATTCCAGATCATACTTCAGAAGAAAGTTTCAGCAAATGTGGAAACATGGAGGCTTGTTCTTGAGGTTGTCTTGCCCCGTCACACACATTTACTGGAAAAGTTCAGCTCTGCTACTGAAGACCCCCTGCGTTTGAGGTGGGGCAATGACAAATGCAAAGTTGCTATGTTAGTATAAGGATATTAGAGATTTTTCATCAGATTTATAAGATATTATAGATTTTTATTTTTGGGAAGTCGTGGCCTAATGGTTAAAGCGTCGGACTCGTAACCCAAAGGTGCCCTTGAGCAAGGCACCGAACCCCCAACTTTGCTTTTTTTTTTTTTTTTTTTTTTTTTTTTTTTTTTTTTTCCGGACGCTGGCAGCATATAAATGGATGCCCACTGTCCGGGGTGGTTCAACGGTGTGTGTGTTCACTGCTGTGTGTGTGTACTTTGGATGGGTTAAATGCAGAGCACTAATTCCACACGAAAAAAAAAATAAGGTGGGAAAAATTGGCTCGACAGCACCCTAAAACCTGTTGGTGAGAGGGCGAGGGGTGACATATGTTAGCTCCAGTCACATATATATTTTATAGAACTATTCAGTTTATATATATATATATCTAATTTAATGTTTAGAATTTTATCTTTTTCATCAATACAATTGTTTGTTTATTTTGATTTTAGTCAGTTTCTTAAAATAATTAACAATTATTTACATTTTTTATTGTTAAAACAATATTTAAGATTTAAAAGTTTTTGTACCTTTTTTAAGGACAACTGAATGATATTTAAACAACATCTCTTAAATGATTTTTTCGCAACTTGAAGACATTGATGTTTACTTAGATATTTTTTTAAATAATCTAAAATAAAAAAACTTTAAATAAGTCGATGTTTTTCAAAAAAGATTTTAAAAATAATGTTTTTAAAACTAGTACGCCTTGTAAACAAAGATAGTGTGCTATAATTGTTTTATGGGTAATTCAGTTTACATCCAGTTAAATCATTTTTCTAGTCAGTGGTTCTAAGACAGAGCACTTGCACTCAGACAAGCAACATGGGACACTGTAAAACTAATATACAGCTAAACTCATCCATTTGCGGTGTGCCTTGTTTTGTGTGACATTTTGTGAGATGTGGGGTGAATGTAAGTGTTATCCTGCCATGTGAGAGTGAGAGTGAACATTTCTCCAGGTCTCACTGTAATCCTTCACATTTCCAATAGCGATAAAAAACATTCTCATTTCCTCTCCATTTCTCTCCCTTTCTGTTACCCGAACACACTTTTTCTCATATGTACATAGCCATGCTTACACACACACATGCATACTCTCTTCCTGCCCCCTGTTGCTCTGTTATAATATATTTGACTGGACATTCCCTTGAGGAATTCCTGGTGCTCTGTGAACCAGAGTCACAGCAGTATGATCTCACACACACACACCGGAGAGCGCTCATTAATCACTGTTAGGTGACGGTGTGTGTGTGTGCGTGTGTGTGTGTGTGTGTGTGTGTGTGAGTGATTTTTGGCTGGCTTACTGTGGTTGTTTCTATGGAATGTGGTAAGATGTGGCTTGCAAGGATATGATCGGGAACCAAGCAATGTTCGATTCCGGTTCTTGCACAATTTGCACTTCTCATTTGTGTTGTGATGCAACACCGCTATTAAATCTACAGCGTGAAACATAAAGCAATTCCCCCACGAATGAGCTGGTTCTTTTTAGTGAATTAAAAACGTACAGCGCTGAGAGAAAAGTCTAATTCCCAAACTACTGACTCCGGGTCGATTCCAGTGTACTGTAGTATGACTCAAGAATGACTCTCCTGAGCCAATTCTATTTAGTGAATAAAAACCAAACAGCATAACCAGTGTAATGGAGTGAAAGAATCACTCTTATGAGCCAGTGTAGGCCCATTACAGAACGAATGAATCTGAATAAGTGTGAACAAATCATGAAAAAATTAGTCTTATGTGTCAAACACATACAGTACAGTGCAAACAGTGTAATCTGACTTACAAATGAATTACTTTTATGAGCCAGTTCTTTTTAGGGAATCAGAACCATACCATACAACCAGTGCAGCCCGATTCACAAAAGAATGACTCTAATGAACTGGCTGTTTACAATGAATCAAAAACATGAATCACAACCAGTGTAGTCCCATTACAGAATGAATGACTCTACTGTAAATTAATTGTGTTTTTTTTTAGTGACTCAAACAATACAGCTTACAACTACTGTAACTGAGGCTTAAAGCAGCCTTTTTCAGTAGGCTTTTAAAAATATTATTTTAAATTTTAGATTTAAAAGTTTAATAATTATGAATAAATTAAATGATTTACCTTTTTTTGAAAACATTTTTTTTTATTTTTTTATTGTTTAATACTTAGTTTGGGCAAGTTATTGGATTACATTTATGTGTCAACAACATGTTTTTGTTTTCCAAAAATGTATTCCTTAAAAGTACTAAACAAATTAAAGTAGAGAGAGAATATTTATTAAAAGTGTATGTTTAATTTATTTAGTACTGTAATTTCAGTTTCACTTAAAGTGAATTTTGTTTAGGCTAGCCATTTGTAATAAATGTTGAATGAATAATTAATAGTTAGATTCTTTATGCCTTATTGTTTTTTTCGGTCTTTTTCCCTGTTCTGTTCTGGATCCTTAGGGGGAACTAAAATACACTTTTATAGTGTTTATAATTATTGTAAACATTTTGCTTTGTTTACTGGTATTCAAAAGGCAATATTATTTTTTATATGTAAATAATGTTATGTAATCATATAACAATATTTACGTTATTTAAATTTTTCTGAAAGTCAATGCAGCTTTTGACTTGGTGTGAGTAATTTTCCGGAAAATTATGGTATTGCAAATTAAAAAAAAGAAAAAAAAGTGACTGTTTTATATTGTTTATATATATATTTATTATGGTAATTTGTCTTGCGTTGCCTATATTGCTGTTTTCACTTGTGAGTTTCTATTGTCGTTAGGATGTCATCTTTGAAGGCAGTGAGGAAGCTCACTAGGTTTTTGTGAAGAATTCAATGCAACACTGTACCTTGTTCTGCTCTTTTACACTTAAAGTGACATGAATGACATGCTGAAGTGTGTGAATGTGTGTGTGTTCAGTCCATTGAGGGTTTTAGGTGTGCACCTGCTTCAAGATTATGCCCCCCTGTGTCTTACAGGACAGGAAGTATGTGAAAGTGTATGTGTATAAGAGACAGAATTGTTAAGACAGGAAGTAGAGGGAATTGCTGGGTCTGTCTCCACTCTTCCGCGATTAAAAGCACGAGTTCCAGGTGCTACTGACAAAAAGGCCTCACGGATTACAGAGGAACTTCCGGAAGATCACTCACACCTCTGGGTTGTAGTTGTCTGCCGCCCGTAGGCTAAAGTGTGTGACCCCAGACCGGTTCCAGTCCACGACCTCTCCTACTGAGCCGTTTTGTGAAAATAAAAGATGAATGACTCTACGTCGCACGTTCACAATCGTGCGACTCTCATAACTGCATTCCTCAGGTATGGAGTATTGAAAACACACACGCGGTGTTTTAACAAGCCTGACAGCGCTGTCAGGAGAGCTTTGTGGTTGAAGTGGTGATGTTTTTGTTGATCACAGGTGGTTAAGCTGGAGGCTTTTCTGTCCTCTTCTTGTTCTGTCTCTCTCTCGCTCTTTCTCTCCCTCCATGTAAGCTCTTAATAACAGGGCAGTAATGTCGTAGTCTGGTATTAGGGGACTGCAGTTATGTCAGGTGTTAGTTGGAGCTGCTTTGAGGAGGGTGCAGAATATTCACGAGTTGTCTTTTTGTCTGTTTGTTGAACCTTTCCCATCCTAAGTTTTCTCAGAGGGACTTTCCAACTGGGTTTTTCAGGCCATGTTCTCCAATAAAAGTAATAAGATGTTTGGTTCAGGAGGTCTGCGTGTTTTTGAAACGTGGCCATTGCTACAAAACTGCTGACACAATTGGATAGATAATGTTGATCTTCCTCATATATTCTGTTTTTATTGTTCTTTTCCACAATTGGCTATACAAAATAATATAAATATGTGGATCAATTTATGCATTTAAAAGATATAAGATTAAAGCTTGAAATGCCCACTTTGAAAAAAACATTAAAAAAAACATTAAAAAAACGGTCAGCATTAAAACCAATGGTACTTCAGTTACATTACTGTTTTTTTACACGAGTTTTTCCATTTTATTTTATTTTAATACCTAACTTTATTACTATTTAATGCTATTTTAGCAACTGGCAAACACTTATATTTTCTTATGGAAATGTAAGATAGTTTCTTGTTTCCTCTTTTATTTAAATTTATTTTGTTTTGTTTTAATATTGTTTTATTTTGTTTTTATTTCTTTTATTTTATTTTAAGAAAGAAAACCAAACCCGAAAACCTGTTGCGTACTTTAATCCTTTAATTCTGGTGGCTTGCTCATCACTTATATTTCTTTGTGGATCTATTTCTTGTTTCAGTCAATGAAATTTTTTATTTATATTCCTTATTTTTTGTTTTTTTTATTTTATTTTTATTTATTTACTTATTTTATTTTAATGACATTAAACCAAAGCATAAATCTAAGATAACTTTAACACTATTGAACTTTAATGCTACTCTTTTGGTGCATTGCAAGCACTTATATTTCTTTTTTTTGAGAAGCAATTTAGTTTCTTGTTCATATTTTTTTTTTTTTATGGCTAATGTCAATGTTTATATGTATGTATTGCTTCAATATCGATGGATCTCTAATATGAGTGTTTCCACATCACAGACTCTCCACAGTGATCTCTAGCACGGTAGTCCTTTTATTGGGCACAATTTTTAATAATAAAAGCTTTTTTCTGAAGTCTTAAATTCTCAGTAAACGCTTCAATGTGCACCCTTCAGAATTACAATAATATTCCAGCTGTCATCTTTTTGAAGCTTGACTGGGTTTCTGTTCTTTTCGTTGCTCTTGATGTAGACATTGAATTGTGGTGCCGTTCGGAGGAAGGAATAGGAGGTTGGGAAAGTGGGGGGGATAGTTGGGGGTACTTCCATTTCTGCATCATGATTACGCTTGTGGTTTAAATGAAAACTGACCGAAAGAAACAAGCCAGAGTGATGATTTTAATGGATAATAGATTGTGTTTCAGACATGCATTTGAGAAGCGGATCAGAACCAGAGCTCCAGGCGGTCTCTTAACATCTGCTGAAATGTCTTACGTCAGAAAGAGCCTGTTGCCTTGCGGAGTTTGTGAAGCGTTTGAGGCATCATCATTGCTCGGTTAACTTCACAAGACATAAATACCCTTAAACACTGAAAGATTTCTGACTCTGAACGTTGGTTTGTAAATACAGTTATTAGTTTCAGGCTTTGGTCTTTTGGTTAGCTGTTTATCCAGATGACCTGCTGTTTTTCGTTGTTTGGTGTGAGGTTGTCCTGTGCAAAGTTATGAACTGATTACAACCTCATAAAAAATGTCCTTCACTTTGTGTTTGAAATGGGAACCATGTGTAATGGTTCAGAGGTGAGTGCTGAGACTCTTTCTCATGATGCCTCTTTGCTGCTCTTGTTTGCAGGTTCCCTCTCTACCCCAGAGGAGAGCGTTTCCAGTTTGAATACGGTGTCTATTTGCTCAACAAAAACATCGCCCAGGTAAGAATCTCAGCATGTTCCATTGTACAAATCAAGATGGCTCACTGACTGATTACACGGGGTGTGTCCGAAACAGGTTTGGATGTTGCCCAGTTAGTCAGTGACTTAATAGGTGGTGTTTTTAAGAAAAATACTTCCATAGTTTTGCAAAATATGGATTTTTTTCATGTTGTATCTCGCAACAAAAGCACTTCCTGGTGTTTTTGTTAACACAGACCAATAATTAGACTTGGGTCTTCAAACTGGGGTAAGGGAACTTCATGGAGGCCTCAAGTAGCTTCTATAAATCTCAGAAAATTCTAATTGAAAAAAATGAATAAATAAAATGCTAAATGTATTTTTGGGGCTGTTTGCGTAATTTTTTTAAAATATAATTGAAAAATTGTATCTATATCTATCTATCTATCGGTCTGTCTGTCTGTCTGTCGATCGTTATTTTTTTAAATTTGATTTATTTATACAATGGACATTTTTATTTTTTACCAGTTTTTACAGTGTCACATGATCTTTCACAATCATTTTAATACGCTAATTTTGTGATCTAGAAATATGATCAATGTTGAAAACAGTTTTAAGTGTCTTTACTGTCACTTTTGATCAGATTAAGGCATCCTTCCTGAATAATATTTGGGTTTTTAAATTGTCTTTAAATGTTAAAAAAATTTAAATGGTAAAATTGTACAATTTTAGATTGTAAATTAAAAATTAAATCCTAAAAAAAAAAAGTAGATTTGTGAAGAAGGATTGGTTATCTCATCATATGTCTGGTGTTGGCCCTATTAAAAAGATCGAAAAAGCCCTGAATTAGACTTCTATGATGAGATTTTGATCTCTAAGTTTCCACAGCTGAAGTTATAGAACTGTTGACAGTACTTTGTGGAATCACTTGCATTAACGTCATACAAAATGACTCTCTTGAGCCATAGCTCAAATCCAATTTCAATGTTCAGCTTTGGTCACAATTATACAGCTTGAATTTAATCAGTTTGCCTGGTTAAGTGCAATATTAGCATGCCTCCGTGACTCTGGGAGTGGAATCCAAGCCTCCTGCGCTCCAGCTGTTGCCCCAACATAAAGAGGAGATGAAAAATACAGAATAGACTGCAAGGAGGTCGACCAAATCGCTCCATCTCTGACCCACGCGAGCGGCAAGAACAAAAACGTAGCTGTGTGCATGCTATGAAGTGATATGTAAGCTTAGCCAACTCTGAGGGGAAAACTTATATATCTGTCATGTTTGATCTATGCCTCCATTTGTAGTCTGACTGCGAGATGCCCTCCACAGCTTGTTCTTCATCCTGCCTGTCGTCCACCATATCCATTCCACGTCCGCTTAATCAGAACGAATGTAATGCTTTGCACCTTTGCCAGAAATCTTCATTAACCTTGTCAGTGTTTCTCTGTAGGGCAAGTTAATGGAGCTTATCTCGGTATGTTGACCGCGTTCGAGCGGTTTTTAAGCTCATTGTTTATGAAGCCTCTCACCCGGAGTCAAGACGATCCATATGAGCTCAGTGAACTCAACATTTTGAAACATTTGAGTCGGTTGAACTCTACCGATTGGGATTTTAATGTTAGTTAACATGGCTACGTAGCAAAACAGATGAGCTGTAACTCATTTCATGTTTGGGCCTCTGTGTCCGTTCGCACATGTGTTCCAGTTTGAAAGAGGAACTGTCCGGAGAATGCATGACGCGTTTCCCTTGAGTCACGCTACTTGTAATTTCCTCTTCTTTTAGCCATTTCGATCCCAACGGCAAGGCCCGCTGTACGTATTCCGTTCCGCATCTTTCCCGATACGCTCTTCGCTAATCCAAATAAGACTAAGCTGCTTCGCCGACCCCTGAATATTATAAAATTGACCTTGGCTTTTCCTACCTAATATGATTTGTGAAAAACTTGCAAGTGAAATCCTGTTTGTTATTTTGTTTTTGTGGTCTGAGCCTCCATCGCTCTTTTTTTCCATCCGATCCTCTCGTCTTTAATGCGTTCCGTTCGTTAGCCGTAGCCACGGTGGCTCTCTGTGTCCGGCTGCTGAGACTAAGCAGAGATCAGATTTCACAGCGGTGCTCTTGTTCTGGAATGGAGGAGATTAAACGTCTATCTTTTATTAAATTGTGTGTGTTTGAAAACGATCCAAGCAGGCAGGAGGGAGAAAGAAAGGAGGGGTGTTTTAGTTGCTTTGAAGCAGCGCGCTGACTGGATGTTGTTTTTATGTAGTCCTCGTGTCATGGGAGGAAGGGAGAAGAATGTCAGGTGGCCAGTGGGGTTTCGCCTGGGCACTTTTGTCTTTGATAGATGAGTTGAGAACATAGTGATAAAACTTTTCCAAGGCTTTTTTATTTTTGTTTGTTTTTCTTTGTCGTTTGCACTATTGCAACAAGGGATGAGTCAGAATGGACAACTAGTTGCTTTTATTTTCATTTTTGCTTTAAAAGGAATCATTTTTAGATGTTTTTAGTGTGCTGACAACGTGCTGTGTTTTAGCGTGCTGTGAAACTGTCAGTACGCTTAAACTTGATGTTAAGAGATGTTAAGTCTTTAAATCTATCCCCTTCAAAGCACTGCTGCTGTAGCCATCAAAGCTGAGCTTTTATAACAAATTCACAACCATCAACAATGCATTTTAACAACAATACATTTTTAGTTTTGTGCAATATTTTTGGGTTTGTTGAATATCTTTTGTACTATTTAAGCATTTTTGCATACTGCAAGTACTACTTTTTAGTAATTTATTGTCAGACAAACAGCATTGCATTTTAAAGATTCTGGTTGAACGAAATAAACTGATTTTGAGAGTTTTTAATGTAAGAATGCATCCTTTATGAACGCATATTAAGGGGCCATTCACACGGTACATGTTTATGTTTAAAAACATGAGACACAAGGCAGTGGGATGGGAAAACTAAATTTCAGTTTTTTAACTTTTAGGCAAAATATTTGTAAAAAATGTGCGTATAGTTGTCTACTTACATAAAATACAGCTGTTGCCAGTTTTTGTTTAGTCAAGTTTTATTCGACTAAATGTCTGAGCATTTTAGTCCTTTAGTCAATGAAAACCAGTATAAAGATTAAATTAATAAAAACATATATTTTTGCTTAAAATTAGAATTGCAATGATTGTTTTCATTTTGAGAAATTAATTTTTCCATTTCAAGTATTGCACTTTCACCAATAAAGCACAAATCAATAGAATGTGCTCTCACTTGGTTTATTTTACCCCATCTTGTACTGATTTATTATAAGCTACTTAATATATAAATTAATATCAAAGTCTTAGATATGCACTCTCTCTGTCTACATAATGAAAACTGGTAAAAACAAACAAAAAATACTATAATTCATGCAAGTTCTCTCTAGCAAAGGGCAACATTTCCATGCAACATTTTCCTCGATTAAAACAACGTGTGAGCTAAGTCGATTTATTCAGCAACCACAATCGCAAACGATAATAGTCACGTACTCTTTCATGATCTCATAACAGCAGACAGGCTGAAAGACCCTTTCATTTAAGCCGAAAACCTCACATGAAGATCCTAACTCCACTATGCGTTTTTAGTTTTCGTTCTTCGCAGACTCTTGTCGGCACCAGTTCTGAATTAAAGAGCAGTGCATGCACATGTTGCCAGATGCACAAAATGAAGCAAACACCAGCAAAAAAACAATCCTCTCACATAGACTCTCTGAGGATTTAAGGATATTCTGACAACTCTTGATATACTGGCACTCTGCATCACATGAAGCGTTGCATAGTAGAGGCACATACATCAGTCGGCAATAATATTTTGTCTCCTTTTTTTCAACGAAAATAAAAAGAGATTTTGGTATGTTTTTTACTTTTCCCTAAAATACATTCGTCTCAACTTTTGTTCTGTCAACGATATTGCATGTTGATACAGTCACCATTATCATTCATTGACCTTGTTGATTTCGTTTTGTAAGCATGGCGAATAAAGCTTGCCAACAAAAAATTTTTTTGCCATAGGTTTTTGTGACAGGGCCATTACCCCTCTAGTATTTCCCAATATATGGCTTATAAGATGATCGTTTTAATGTCTTTAGTTTTATGATCACAACTTATAATGCAATGCAGTAATGATTGAGAGATGCACAAATAATTCTTCATAAGCCTGATGTATAATTAATAAAAAAAATATATATATATATACTGTATATATCTTATACACTTGTGAATCAAATATGATTCAGTAGGCTTTGTTGGGTTAAAAATTGCTGCATTTTTATAACATGAGTCACTGTAAAAAGATTCAAACTCAAACAGTTTTGCAAAAACATGTTCTGTGTGAATGGTTTCTAAGAAATGCATCTCATTGGTGTCTCGTGACCCTAAACATGCATCATTATAAAGGGCTTCCTTAGTCTAGTTGTTCCAACAACCCTCAGACAAGCCAACTGTAAAATTATTCTTAAATCGCAACCTCACGTGACTTATTTGAATGCTGTAAGGAAGGTAATGGTGAATGGTAGTTTCTGTGTGCGTAAGAGATTTGTGCGGTTTTGTCTGTGTTTGTTGCATTATAGAGCATGTTTGCCAGTAAGGTCTTCAAACTGAGGTAAAAGCTGTAATTTTAAAGTAGTCAGGCCTGGCTAGTGCACTTCCTTAGGCTTGGACTACAAGTCAAGGAGGACAAGTTAAACATGCTGTACCATAAAGAAAACAGAAAAGAAAAACAAAAGACGTATTCACTTCATCTTTTCCATTCATGTTCAATAACGAGTGTATTTAATTCATTAGGCCGCTGCCGAGACTTCCTTCAACTGTCACAACAACATCTGGAATGTTGTGAATTTGGCTTTTAATAGTCATTATGTTTTAGATTTTGTTCTTGTTGGCAGCAGAACAAACACTCATGTGCTGCTGTTGTTTAATATCTTTCATATGGATCATCCAGAATGCTGGTTTGGAGATTTGGACACAATCATTGGGGTCAAAGTGTGCTTGGAAGAGTTTCCAAGCTTTCAAAACAGAAGAACTCAAGTATTTAACATGTATATGTGTGAATTTGTGTGTTGTCTAAATGGTTCATCTTCCCCTAGAGGGCAGAAGTACTGAAGTGACCAAACCTCAGTAGATGGAGCTCAGTGAGTCTCCTGAAGCACAACAGCACTCCAAGAACGGATTACCCCTCCGTCCCTGAGACCTGCATAACAGTTGGTGAGAATGAAATATCACAATTAGCACTCAGTTGCCAAGCTAGCGAGCTATCTTATTTGGCAAGGAGCTCAGCAGGAAGGGCAGCGCTGGGAATTAAACCCAGAGAGGGTTGAAGATTATTGGGGAATCTGGAGTGGGAATAATGAAGGTCTAGCATTGTGCCCTGTTCTTTGTATCATACTCTGCTGGTTACTTGATCTAAATCAGTTTTTAATGCGATTTTGGTGTACTCGTGATTGTACCATTGGATAAGGAGACATTGGTTGCACTTATTCATTCAAACTTTGGACTTGTTGAGGTACTGCGAGTCATCTGCGATTCCACAATAGTTTTATTAAACGCATATTAAAAATACAATGTTGTTCTTGTAAAAAAAAAAAAAAAAAAAAAAACTGTAATGAAGAAAAAAGTCAACATTTCTAATGTTTATGATTTCCAAAATAACTAATAACGCAAAATAAAACTGTATAACAAAAAACTATACGGACATACGTATAGATTACAAACAAAGGCTAACTATGACAAAAACACATCAACCAAATTGTGAAAAATACACAAATAAAAATGTATTGCAAAATATTAAGAAACTAAAAATAACAGGTTTATTATTATTTCACTTATTTGCATTTTTATTTTAAGAACACAATTATTATGAAGGATACATAATTTCAGTGTTTCTTTTTTTTTTTTTTTGTGTTTTAATCTTGTAGTCACGTCTTTTAATATATTTATTAATTCGTTATTTTATTTATTCATAGTTATGTTAGTCTCTTCTATTTTTATTTTCAATTGACAAAAATTTTTTCGTGTATCTTTTTTTCGATTCGTGATGATATAGCTCGGCTTAAAGCCATGATATGTTTATTGTTGTTTTTCTCGTTAACTGAAACTATATAATGGATAGGTCTCAACAATGTTGATGTTCTTGGTTTAAAACATTATCTGGCAAATGAAACCACTTTAACAACTTTTTAACACTTAAGTGATTAGAAATTTAAAAATTTTGTTTTAATGCATGATTGAACTGAGTAGGAGGTCGCTATACTATTCGGTCCAGGGAGGGTATTATCGTCCTTATTATTAGTTATTATTCTTTTATTTTTTTTTTTGACCAAAAAAATTCAATATGATCATAATTTATAGATTTTCCATGTAGTTTACAACATGTCCATATATAGCGAAAGCTTATTGGGATTACAAATGACTTCTACTGTTGAGCCCAGGAAACTTTTTTCTAAATCTACTACACTGGCAGTACACTCTAAGAACAGTTCTTTTCCCCAACCGTGCCATCTGTCAATCAGGGGTGCCGCGTAAAAAAATCATTTTTTTATGTTTTTAAATTGCTAAAATGTTCAAAAAAAAAAGCATCTATTGTATAATATCAATTTCTGATGTCGCCAATAATAAGAGATGCACCGAAATTTCGGCTGCCGAAAATTAGTTCACTCAGGTTTCACTTCCACGTGGTGTGACGCTATTATCCCGCGATATTGCGTGTGTCCTCCGCTCAGCGTCGCGCATTCCACTCGTCTACTTACCATACTTACCGTTCATTGCGAATCGGAACAGCAAAATGCATGATCTGCTAACCGCTATTTTCTGCTCGCTTGTTCTGATAATAATAGCTTTCTAGGACTAACATTATTTGGATAATTGGTAAAAAAAGAAAAAAAGTTAAATATTTTAACCCTACTTTTAGACCTACCTGAAAAACTAAAAAGCTATTAACGTTAGCTAAGACGTTATTTTTTATTTGTGCTATCATTAATAATTTCTTTATTTGTTCTTATTTTAATACTGACTGCTTACTTGTCATTTTTTTATTAAATTCAAAGCTTGAAATCAAGCTATCTCATTGCTATGCCCGATCCACAATTTAACCCACTGTAACGCGATAAAAAAAACACTGAGGTCCAAATTTGTTGATGAGATAGCTAGTTATCATCTCGCCTAATTAGCGGCGTCATGGTTACCTATATCTATAAAGCCTACATAACGCGTCATATAAATTGGTCGCTTCACATAGAAATAGCCTACGGATTGCCCATTGTGGACACAATTAAAGAAAAAATAATAATATATAGGCGTCTGGAGGACGTTATATTCTGCAGTTCTTCTCTGTTGTACGAAATATCTATACTTTTAAAATTATCGAAGTTTTAGAAATTCAAATATTGTGACAAAATAAAATTTTGTAGCGTGCCACAAATTTGTAAAAATTTCCAAAAGGGTGCCGCGACTAAAGAAAAGGTTGGGAAACACTGGTCTAACCTATGTGACGCGGTTTTGCTAGATGTTGATGCATCTTCCGACCTCTTCTCTCCGTCTTCTGACGTCTTGCTAAAGTGCTTGTGCTACAAATAGTCAAATGCGTTTTCAAACCTCGGAAAGGTTCATACTCCGCTGTGCAGCTGATGTGGTACCAATATTTTTGTTCCCTAAAGACATTCAGGTGCATGTGAACTTTAGCTATAAAGAGGTGAGAGATTCTTGCTTGCCATTAGTGTCATGACTGTTATCTAACATGACTTTTCTGAGATGGAAACCATATGAACTTTAGGTGAGAGAGGAGATATGCATGCAAACACTCGCATTTTTGAATGTTCCTTCGCATCTTTTCATATCCCGCGTGATCACACATGTAGTAGCATCTCGTTCCATACTCGAATCGCCTGGTTCCTCAGTAATGTGCCAGAGATTCGTCTGTTTATACTATTCTTATACCCTCCCATTACCATTATCAAACTATCCTGTGTGAAACGTTCTTTACTTCTTGTTAATCCTTCCCTCTAATCGTGTGCCGAGTCCGTTAGCAATCACAACGGCGCTTTGTGAAACGAAAATCGTCCTTTCACCGGATAACTCGTCGTTCTTCTCCGTGCGTTAAGGGGGGAGGGGGGGGGGGGGGGGGGAAGTCAGTGTCTTAATTTGTGTATTGAAGCAGGAATTTTCCATATGTCACAGTTCATACATTTACCTCCATCAGACGGTGTACTGAACCTCAGAGTGTGAGCCGGGAAGGACTCTCCATTAGATGTGGGGGTAGGTGCTGGGACGTGTTCAGCGGATATGATGGCGCACTTTTAGTTTTTTTGGCCACGCCCACTAATCCTTATTTTTTTTTCTTTGTTGGGGCTGTCTTGTCGCATGTCCGTCATTCCGAGTTCGCGTCCGTGTAAAAGGGGGAATGCAAAGGGCCCATGACACTGCACCTTTTAATCGGCGCTGTGAGGACTGTTGATTTTGCACTGTGAAAGAAAGATCAACACAGCGTTGAATGTAATTGCCATCATAGATCGCTTACCTCAAGATGAGCCCAAACACAGAGAGAAACGGAGAGTTGAAAAAAAATCCAGTTTCCACTAAAATATTAAAGCTGCAGTCCGTAACATTTTTTTTGGTTAAAAATTATCCGAAAACAATATTTGAGCAAGTACATAACTAGCCCTCGTTTTCTAAGAGAGTAGCTATCGCCTTACCTTACCCAACCCCTAAGTATAACGAACTGTCTACTTATTTACCCGTTATCACCATGGGTAATCTTATAATAATGTTTTTCTAATTTAAGTGCACGGTAGGTTTCCCCGCGGGAAATTTAATGTCTGTAAACATAAAGAAGTTGTCCTGGCTAGTAGGCTATGTCGCATGTGAGGATGCTACAGGTAGCTGATAATTTATAGCCTTTTCTCACAGCAGCTGGAATAATTCAATTGATCATTTTGATGGCGGATTGTAATCCAGAAAGGGTTCAAACACATGTAAGTGAAAATTACATTATATTCCAGTTTTAAATGTGCATCTGATTACAGATAGCCTACATGGGATTACACAAGTTTTGTATTTTAAAGAGAACCAGTTCAAAGGAAGAATACTTAGCTTCTTGGGTTAAAAATAAAAATATAATTTAATTGTCTGTTTTGGATGCATAGAGAATGCTAGTTGTGACATTAGCCTTGGCAAGAGAAACGAATCACACATTTTATTCCAAAATGTAAAAAAAAAAAAAAAAGTTATTTCCATCGCTAAATGTGATCATTCATACATACATAATGTGAGATGTGGTGGAAATGTTTATAACTTTAAGAATAAATTATGAAATATATGTACACTACAGACAATATTAGTAGATGATTTAAATAAGCTACTTATTTAGTAAGAAAAGCTTTGATTTTCTAATAGTCCACAGAGCCAAAAGTGGTCGTTGTTGAAGAAACACCCACCTAAATCCTAACTCAGTTTGCCATTGAAGGCAGCCCATTGAGTCAAAAAGGCTGACTGTTCATATTTACTTATTTACTCTTCCTCCATTTAATTAAGATCAGACAAGTAAATAAAAGTGGGATTTGACGAGTGTTAGAAAGAACTCCCAAGAGAACGGCATATATAGCTCAAACTATTCCCAGGCTATCCCAGAATCCATCCTCCCTGTCCAGCAGACCTGCCTGCGGTGAGTGAGTCAGCCCAGCGCGGTGAGCTGGACCCTCCAGAAAAAGCCGCTGTATTGCATATGCGCCGTCCCTCGCACAATGAGAGCCCTTCTCCTGTCGGCCCTCCATAAAAAGCCCCATCTTCACAAACCAGGCTCAGTGAGTCCATCCAAACCAGCGTTACGCAGTGTTTGTTTGTGTAGCCGTGAACCCTGGTCCCCCTAGTTTCACCGCCAAACCAACATCACTGGGGACAAGAGAAGACCTGGAACTGATCAACTCTTTAACCAGCTCTCCATCTCTCCCAAGCCAGACGGCATCCGCTTTCCATTTCAAGGAAGTTTGCTTTAGTGAACTGCATAATGAATCTTGTTTTCTGTCTTTTAGCTCTATGAAAATTCACTCTCTGTACTGGTCATTTTCATTTTCCTATAGAGGAAGTCAAAATGCGATTTTAGCAAACATATGTTGGTTATTACTGTACTAAGAGCCACTCTGTATGCGAAGCAGGCGGCTGCGTAATCGTCGAAAATGTGGTTTATATTTTAATACATTTAGGTGCCATTTTAGGTTTATGCGTTGTGTCTCAACTATAAAAAATATCACTTTTTAACCCGATTTATTTTTCACATCTTAACCGCAGAATTGTTTTTGGCAAAGCATAAACGGGCTGCTCTAGCAAGGGGACCACCCTATGCTCTCAGAGGTATGGGAACGAAGCCTGCGGACCCGAATACAGAATTGATTTATGGATGAGGGAGGGAAAAACAGATTAACGGACTACTGGACTGATCTAGATGAAGAGATTACGTCCCATTACATCCCGCCGCTGCACCTGACGTGTGGAATTTCTGAGAAAAAGACTGATTATTTTGGTTTGTCTCAACAGCTTTATGTAATAGCGCTCCTTGTAATTGCATCGCAGCGCGGGTGCACATTTTCGCTGTTATCTTAGGAGCGATTTGTTTTCCATAAGTCATCAGACTTAATAAGCGGAGTTTCCTTCATGCCTGGGAAGTGTGTTACACCTCATCCATTAGGACTGTACATGCCCACCCAGTCAGTAATATAGCATTCACCAGTTATTCTAAGATAACAGATGGCTGCTGTATTTTAAACCCAACTGAAATTACTGATATTAATGCAGCCAGTGATGAATGAATGTTTTCTTTCGTTTGTTCTTTCTTTCTTTCTTTCTTAAAAAATATGTCTGTTTTGTTGTCTAAATGCAGTTTTTTTTTATGTCTCAGCATCTATTTCTCAAAGAAATCTATAGAAAAAAATTAAAAAAAATTTTTTAAAAAATAATTTTTTTTTACGTTTTTTTCATTGTGATAATTGATTTTTTGATCACTTGGGGCATTTAGAATGATTTATAAGGGTCGTGTATTCGAAAAAAGAAAGTCAGAATTCAGCTTTGGCCACCACAGAACGAAATGACCATTTTATAAAAAGAATTAAATTACTAAAATAGTAATATATAAAAAAATATTAAAAATTATGAATTTAAATGGTAATAGTTCACAATCTTACGTTTTTTTACTGTATTTTTTGAATAAAATAAATGTATGGTTAGTGAACATAAGAGGACTAAATCTTACAACCCCAAATGTGATGGTCCCGTTCGCGAACTGATCGGTTGATTTTAACCGGTTCCTTCTTAGTGAACCGTTAAAACTCAGTTCACCAAATCGGTCTGAATCATTTGAAACGGTTCACGTCTCCAGTAAGCATTAATCTACAAATTACTTAAGTTATTCACTTTTTTTTAACATGACTGACACTCCCTCCAATTCGAAATAAACCAATATCCCCAGAGTAATTAATTTACTCAAGCAGTACACTGACTGAACTGCTGTGAGAGAGATCTGAAGATGAACACGAGCAGAGCAGCTGGATAACGAACATACAAGCCCACTGCTTGAGCGGTTCTCGTTCTCGAGTCAAGAACCTGTTGCATCGGTTTTCGGATCACCAGTACACTGAACCGAGAACCGTTTCTTTCGAACATGTCCGATTTGAGAACCGATGAGCTGATTCTCGTTCTCGAGTCAAGAACCGGTTGCATCGGTTTTCGGATCACCAGTACACTGAACCGAGAACAGTTTCTTTCGGACATGTCCGATTTGAGAACCGATGAGCTGATGATACTGCGCATGCGTGATTCAGCGTGAAGCTACCGAACAGATTGCATACTATGACTGACACAGCACGTCTGAACCGAACTGGTTCTTTTGGACAACTGATTCTGTGCTAATGTTATGAGCGCGGGTAAACCGAAGACTTGAATGAAGGGCAATCCGTCGAAACGTAAGTTTACTTAATTACAAATAAACCGTAATGGATTATACATAGTAAGTGGAGCATAGTTTCTGCGCTGATGAAGACTAATTTATTGACGTCATAACTGTGAAACATCCTAGTTTGCAGATCACTGCCTGTATATGTGTTGATGCTTTAGATACAAAAATCCAAATTGTAAGAAACGTATCAGATTATAATGATGTTTTAATTGACTGATGTTATGATTACTGACTTTATATTTGAATGTGTTAAGCCTGCGATAGATTTGACGCCATTACGTCATCGCCAATGACGTCATTACGTCGAGCATAAAAGAACCGGTGAACCGTTTTTTTTCAACCGGTTTATTGAATCGAACTGTCCGAAAGAACCGGTTCGCGGAAAAGAACCGAACTTCCCATCACTACCCCAAACTCTTTAATGGTAATTAAAAAAAAAAAAAAAAGATTAAATCAATTTGACATTTCTCAATTTTCAACTCTGTTCGTTTGACTATTGATTTATTGATACTTTTTCTATCTTCCATTCTTTCATTCACCCTACCTTCCCTGATTCTGTTCTTTAGGTCATCTTTCCATCTCTTTTTTCTAACGTTTTTGATCATCAGTTGCTCCTTACCTCCTCTCTCCCTCTGTCTTTCTTCCTTGTTCTTTCTCTACAGTCAATGACTAGTTGAAGCATTGAGATAAGCTCTGACACCGTGCCCAGTATTTCTGCAGTGTTTTTTAATGGCTGTGTCATGTCACCGGAGGAAGCACTGTGCTCTTGTCCAGAGTCTGCTGGCAAGTGTTTGCTCCTCTTAACTGTGATGTTCTGTGCAGGGACGCATGAGTCAGATGTCCTCAGAGATTCTCAACTTTCTCCTTTCTCATAGCTTTATATATGATCCCAGTTTCTCCTGGCTGATCTCTTGGCAGAACAGCTCATTTTACTAGACTTCACTCTTAAATATAACCTTCTCATACAACATGTCTATGGAGGTTTTCCCTATTGGGAAGGGTTTCATAAGTTCATGTTTGTCTTTTTTGTTTTATAGGATTTGAGTTTAATCCACTTCAGAAGCATCATATGCCCCTTCATATTTTTGAGCCAAGTGGATTTTAAATGCGACTTTGAGATTTTTAAAGGGTATTTTATTTCATTTCATTTTGTTTTATTTTATTTTAGTAAAGCTATCTCTAAATGCTTTATCTGCGTCTAAGTAGTCTAAAGGACTGCCACTGATGACCCATCAAAAATAGGTGCGTGATGTATGCATTTCGGAACTTCTACATCATTGTTTTAGTTATTTAAAGTCACTGGGCACCAGTGCTGGAGCCATTACAAGGTGGGTCCTTGACTCTTAATTTAAACCTAGCAATTGGTCTGGTTTTAAACTGTTACAGCACATGCAGTTGTGGTTGTTCGTCTGTCGGGTAACATTATGTGTTTTAGCACACACTCCTCCTTTACTTTTACTACTCCCACTAGCTTTAGCTTTGTGTGGTCTTGCTTCCCCTTGTAGCTTGTTGCTGTAGCACCTACAGCAGCCTACGGAGAAAGCTGGAAACCTCTGGGGGATGCCTTCCAGTACTCATAAAAGCTGTATCACACCGCAAGAAATTACTGAGTATGTCACCACAAGGAGTTGCCCAATTCATGCCTATTAATGTAGCGTCCAACAGCCAACTGTAGCTCAAATCTGTGTTCTCTTGACTGGTTTTCCATTTCTAATTATGCTATCACTTACTCACCCTCTTATCTTTACAAATCTGTATGTCTTGTTTTTCTTCTGTCAAATGCAAAAGTGTAAATTTTGAAGAAATGTACTGCTCACTTGTTTGCATACAGTTACAATGAATGTGGACTGAAGATTAAAAGCATGCCAAAGCACCATTAAAAAATATAATAAAAGTAGTCCATACAACGTGGGCACTATATTGTACTGTATGTCTTCTGAAGCCAAATGATAGCTGTTTGGAGCAGACCGGAAAGTTAAAAAACTGGATTAAAGGGGTCATATGATGCGATTTCAATTTTTCATTTCTCTTTGGAGTAAGCTCTTGGTGCATAAAGAAGATCTGTAAAGTTGCAAAGACTAAAGTCTCAAATCCAAAGACATATTCTTTATAAAAGTTAAGAGTCAACCACTCCTACCTAAAACGGCTCATTCTAACACGCCCACACATGTCTACGTCACGATGTTGTGAAAGCGAAACTACTTTGTTTGGCCTTCCAAAAGAGGACGATATTCGCTTCGTCATGCCTAGAGCTGATCCGTGCTGGTAGCTGAGGAAATGCATCAACTTCGCACTGTGGATCGCCGGATCGGCTTTCACAGTGGACGAAGTGGAGTCCAGCCCGGGGTCGTCACATGTGGTTACCGCAAGCCCACCGGCCACTTCTTCGTCGAATCCGCCGGCCGCACCGTTCTCAAACCCGCCGCTGGCACTCCACGTCAACCCGCCGTGTTTGACTCTGTGTTTTTCATTGTGAACGCGAAACTACTTTGTTTGGCCTTCCAAATATGGACACGACTAGAAATCAGTGGTTGTATTTACAACACTGTTCCAGGACATTTCAACCCAAATATTCAGATGTTTGCAGCACATTTTATGCAGGACTGTTTACTGATCCTGGTAGAGAAGACTACATTGCCGCGTCTGTTCTGACTCACAGCTGTAATTCAGGTCTTTTCATATTGAAAGAATTTGCCACTGATGATTCAAGCAGTTTTGAGAGTGTAGATAAGTTAACGCTTGTTGTTTGTCATTTCTCACGATCCAAATGCAGACTGGTTTTATGTTTTACAAAGCAGCGGTGCGTTGCAACGCAACTCATAAAAAGACAGATAATTCATTATCATCGTAATTATGTCCCACCTGTATTTCACAAATCCTCGCTTTTAATGGTTTTTAATTTTTTGTCTCAGCGCTGCTCTCTCCCGCCCGGGACTGCCATCACTGGGTCTAACATTCCGTCACCCCCCCGCTTGAGGTATTAGGCCAATCACAACGCACTTGGATCTGCTGGCATCACAGCACACCTTGCTTTTCAGACCGATGAGCTTTGTAAATATCGACGCGTTTCAGAAAGGCGGGACATAGAGGAGAAACAATAATGTACAGTATGTGGAAAATGTGTTTTTTTAACTTTAAACCGCATAAACACATTTCATTACACCAAATACACAAATTAATGTTATTTTTAGCAACATCATATGACCCCTTTAATTGATTCATTAAAAAAATTGATCACGCTCTCATAAATACACCAAGGAGAGCAAAGTTAGTAGATTTTCTTTGAATAATGACTTACATTGTGGTCTGTTTCTCAGTTAAAGCTATTGTATGGCTTCAGACATGAAATATAGCTTGCATAGACCACATGCCACGAGTCATTTTTGAAGCTTGAAAGTAAAAAATAAACAAAGTAATTTGGGTTTGGAACAACACCTGTGAGTCAACAATGACAGTACTTTCCTTTAAAGAAAATACTAATTGGCCCTAAGACAGAGACCTGAGGCACACCACACTTTCTGCTTGGTCTCCTTTTGATCCTGCTATAGAGCAAATTCAAAATATCTTTCTTTCTCCATTTCTTACTCATTCATCTCTTAGTGGATTCTACATTGGCTGGTGACCCTGACTGTCTGTGTGTGTCTCACTATGAGCTCAGAAACAGCGGCCTACTCTTAGTCTGGGACTTTAGCCAACTTGCTGTGATTTACGAGTGTATTTGGGGCTGATGTTTTGTCTGTCATTGTCCTCCTGGTAACCCATTCAGCGTTTCTAAGCGAGGAGAGGGGGACAGATGGAAAGAGGGAGTATAAAAAGAAAGCAACAGGGAGAGCTCAGAACCGTTAGCACTCGCCACCTTCACTTGCTCCTGGTTTTATAAGCATACCTCTGGCTAGCCTCCTATGGCTTTATGAAACACTTAAATGGCTGTAATTGAATTTCCACGGTTTTAGGTCGGCAGCCAGGGGTTCGCCTTGCACCGCAAAGAGGAGAGAGAGCCACTAAATATATATGTGCCAGAAAAGGTAGTCCCCAGTCTCCAGTGGCCCACTAACGATGCGGGTATGTCTCAAGGGTACTGTATATATTTGTTTGTTTGTTTACTTCTCTATGGAAAGTAAAAACGCCCACAAACAGATGAAGGGTTTCCCTTGAGTCCTGAGTCTGATTGTGAGCCAGAAAATTGCTGAAAGCCATACTAGAAGAGCCTGTTCTATATCATCAGTTTATTTGGTATTCCATGCACTTTTTTGCAAGTTAAACTTGAATTTATGATCATTTGTGGTGAAAAACTAGATGTCCAAGTCTGCAAATATATGATCTTGAGGAGAATACATATCATACTTTGAGCTTCATACAATAGATTCCAGGTTTTTCCGGAACATGTTCTTTTGAAACCATCAGACCTACGTCTGCCAAGCCTTTAGCTCTGCTGACAAGAGCTCTTTACCAAATAAAAATGAAAAAATTTTCTCACAGACCCAAGAAAGAGTTGGCGGACAATCATTGTCAATGACTTAATAGCCGGGCTACTGTTTCCAGCTGTTTTTAAATTTAGAGTAGTTTGCTTTGGTGTGAAGTCTCTATTGGCTCTCTTTTTCACTTTACCAATGAACTGTTATTTTTTCTTATATTCGATAACCTCTGTGGCCCCTTGTAAGTTACTTTTCAAATACAGTTTTTATATTGACTGACAAATTATGTGTGGGGATAAAGAAAACAAGGCAAAAGTGGAGAAGTCGTCATGTAGTCTGCGAGGGGTTTATTAAGTTCCTGTTATTCTCCAACTGTGTTTTGAGTTGTCATCTTATCAAGACAGTGTGGTGACGTAAAGCTGGCTGCCATTTTTCAGAGCTGTTAGTTGTTGCACTGCAGGAACAAAGAGACCGTGTGGAAGTTGAGGCTCTGTTCCACAGCTGAACCAAAGAATTTTACAATGAAAATCTATTTCTTGACTGTTTCAAGTACTGTTTATCTGTTCACATAACAAAATCCAGTTTATTCACACACAGTGGTCCAACCAACCCAAAAACATACTACTGAGTTTACAAATAGCCAGCTTGTGCCCTGGCACTGAGAATTGTGTTTGCTTGGCCCATGTATTGCAAGCATGTGGTTCCATTGTACATAAATAAGTTCACCCAAAAATGAAAATTCTGTTCCTGTTCATTTTGTCATCATTTACTTAACTTCATGTTGTTCCAAACCTCTATGACTTTCTTTTTCTGTGGAACAGAAAAGAAGATAATTTGAAGAATGTCTCAGTGTGTTTTTGTCAATCCCGTCAATGAGGTTTAAGGTTGATTTTGTATGGACAATATGCTTCAAAACATCTTTTATGTTTCACCGAAGAATGTAAGTAAATGATTAAAACAAATTGGGGTGACTGTCACTTTAACTTGTGTTCTTGTTACTTTAACAGTAACAGACCTTTTGGGGGTGATAGAGTTAACTTCAAATGTCTGTGCCATTGAACCAGATGTGTTATTATTTAGGTAGCTTACTTTAGACTAACTTGCTCAGCACAATTCTCTTGAAACTATTAGTCCACACAGTTAAAAAAAAAAATGCAAAAAAAATTTTTCACTTAATTTTTATTTACATTTTTTTCACAAGACTTAAGACCTTAACTAAATGTGCTTGTCAAGTAAATGCACCTTGATTTAAGAATACTTAGATATTCTTAAACGCTGTAAAACAAGTCAAAAATACTGTCAGATAATACTTTCAGTCCGAAAGAGAAAATTGACCATAGAAGAATTAATACGTTTTCTTTACGTTATGAATTGCATTAAAGGGGTCATATCATACGATATAAAAAATTCCTTTCTCTTTGGAGTGTTACAAACTCTTGGTGCATAAAGAAATCTCAAATCCAAAGAGATATTCTTTATAAAAGTTAAGTCAACCACACCTACCTAAAACGGCTCGTTCTAACACGCCCCCACATGTCTACGTCATGATGTGGGAAGATTTGCATAATGCCGCCAAAATGTTCACGCAAAGAAAGAAGGCGTAACTTTTATTCTGGTAGTATTGTTGTTGCTGCTGCCGCCATGTCGTGAAGGCACTGTGTGTTTAGTTGTGAAAGTGAAACTACTTTGTTTAGCCTTCCAAAAGAGGACGATATCCGCTTCGTCATGCCTGGAGCTGATCAGTGCTGGTCGCTGAGGAAATACATCTACTTCGCGCTGTGGATTGCCGGATCAGCTTTCACCGTGGACGAAGCGGAGTCCAGCCCGGGGTCGTCACACTGGACTGGACTAGCGAGAATAAAAGTTATGCCTTATTTCTTTGCGTGAACATCTGGGCGGCGTTTATGCAAATCTTCCCACAGAGCGACGTATGTATGTTGGGGCGTGTTAGAACGAGCCATTTTAGGTAGGCGTGGTTAACTCTTAACTTTTATAAAGAATATCTCTTTGGATTTGAGTCTTTAGTCTTTGCAACTTTACAGATCTTCTTTATGCACCAAGAGCTTGTAACACTTCAAAGAGAAAGGAAAAATTGAAGTCGCATTATATGACCCCTTTAGGGCATTTGGCCAATCACAACGCACTGGATAGCTGGTCAATCAGAGCACACCTCGCTTTTCAGACCGATGAACTTTGTAAAAAATCGACGCGTTTCAGAAAGGTGGGGCATAGAGGAGAAACCATAATGTAAAGTATGTGGAAAATAATGTGTTTTTTGAACCTTAAACTGCATAAACACATTTCATTACACCAAATACACAAAATAATGTTCTTTTTTGCAACATCATATGACCCCTTTAAAGTATGTAGAGCATGTTTCGACCTGAATTTCAGTGAATCATGGCTGGAGTCCTTCTTGAAGTAAAGTACATTTTAAAAGTTGTCTAGATTGTCATCACGGTGGTCACGGAGCACATCCTTACAAAGGAGATGTCAATTGGTTTAGAGATTAGAAACCGCTACATTCGGCTCTCCTCTGTCCCAGCTGCAGATTCGGGGCACGTTTTATGCGTTCAAGGCGGGAAGACTTGTTGTTGTTCTTAATTCACACCAAAGCTTTGTGGGCTGTTTTAACGTGTCACGCTTAACTTGCTCTACACATCTGCTGGGTAATACTCCCTTGATGAAGTTAAACCATCTCCCAGAAAAACAGACAGGAGAAAAAGCTTGGTTCCATCTGGTGGAGATTTGAAAATGATGAGGATGAGGGGGGGAAAAAAGAGTGAAAGCCTGATGTTCTGGTAGTTTTCATGCCTGTGCTGGCCATTTCTGAAGCATCTGGGTTTTATTACTGAAGATCTGGAGCTTTTCAATTTCATTTGGGCACAATGGATGAGCTGCTATACTTTGAAGAAGATCTTTGGAAGAAACAGACAAGAGCTCAGTTATAATCTAGCTTTCTTCTTCCATCATAATTTATCCTTCATTTTGCGTTATTCCTTTCTCTCTTTTGCATTCCCTCTCGGTCTCTCTCTCATCCTTCCGTTCACATTCACCCCAATTGTCACGTGTTTCCGGACACTCTCGGGGCCCATAAAGTATCACTCCATTAAGGAGGATCATCTCCACCATACGTCCGTCCTGTCAGCCTGTATTACTGGGCCTGGAAGGGGAATGGATATTTATCAAGGATTTTGAAAACCATCAGTCATGAACTTCACTCCAAGAGCTTACGGAAAGCTGTGGATCTTAGCGCAGGGAATGAAGTGTTTGGTGATGGGGTGAGGCCTACCGGTTCCCTCTTCTCCCAGGGACCCTGTAATGGTTTCACAGCTGATGAAAAATAGTTAACTGGCCAGTGAAAGTGGCTGTTAAATAAACACCACTGAAGTTTAACAGCCTGGAATCGCTTAATTTGACTCTCTCCCATGCAGACACACACAATCCACATGACTCCTGACACCTCTATATCACCACTAATTGGTGTTAGATGTCACTCAGTAGTTGAAACATCTCTTTCAGACAAATAAGAGTTGTTAGGCATCAAAATGGGCACAAAGACACTAATTGGCTTTAGCACCAATTACCTTGTGCCTTGTTCTAGTGTACAATGGGGATAAAGCATGCTCAAATGCTCAATCATTCAGGCCTGAAGACACAGGGTTCCCACGGTCTTGAAAAACCTGGACATTTTGGGATGTTTAAAAAGCATGCACAGGATGTGGAGCCTTCACTTCATTTGATCCGCTGTATGCCTGTTAGCAACAGTAGTTTTCTTCAAGACACCTCTCTGTATGCTTATTCTTCCTCATTATGCCTATTCTTCCTTTTTGGGTTTCACCTCTTACACCCTCCATTCATTCTTTCTCCTGAGGAGGTCTTAACATTCCAGTTATCCAGTTATTCCATTTAACTTTCTGAAGTGTTGTGTGAGTAAGCTTCTCCATCTTCCTGCCAAAGGGACAATTCCCACCTACAGCCATTAATCCATATATCTTGTCCTCCCATTTATAGTCTCTAGATTTAGGGCTGCTACACTCTAAAAAATATTGTTTGGACACAACAAAAAAAATTTACGCAACAGTTTGCATCAATTTTTTTGAGTTAAAAACTCAACTTCTTCTGAAATTAAGTTCAACTAATACACTATATTGTGCTATATATACTTAGAAACTTAAAACTAACAATTATTAAGTTGAATACTCATAAAAATTAAGTTGTTCTAAGTTGTTTTTTCACATTGTTTTAAATTTGATTCAATCATAGACACTGATTACAAAAACTACAAATGTATTATATTTTGATGAAACGACACTTAATGATGCCAGGAAACCGGACTTTTAGCATTTTCAACCAAATGCCTTATGATTGGAACAGTACATCAGACAATGTCCAGTGAGTCTGCAGCGCTCTACTCTTCAGCACAATGATAATCTCATAAAAACCACCAACATAACAGAAAGACTTTTAAATACTAATATAACCGAACACTGAACATTAATAAATCTTCTCCTGTTCTGATCTTGAATAGAAATGCATAAAATATGAGTTTATTTCTACATTACCGCTCATTATTCAGTCACATGCAAAGCATGCTGGGAACCTAAAACGTGAACTTGAAAAAATTAAGTTATGGAGCTAATTACATTGAGTTATTACAACTTAAATAATGTTTTAAACAAACTAACACATATATTTAAGTTGAAGTTACACACAGTATTACGTTGATGTAATTATCAACATTAAGATATAAGGACAACTCATTAAAAAATGTTTAAACTTAAAATGTTTAATTAAATCAATAAATTAGAATTTTTATCTTGCACTAATGCATTAAATTAAGTAGTGGCAATAGATCCACTGAATTATTTTTTTAGAGTGTATGCTTTATAAATTTGTCAATATTCTGTACATTGCTTGATTTTTGTTTTTTCCATCCATATAGGCAAAAACCAGGGGCGATTCAAGATTTTCATTTTAGGGGGCTCAGCCCCCAATGAGGTTATAATATATAATATATATATATATATATACAACATATAATAATATATATATACTATTACATACATTAAAATGAAAATGGCAACATTGTTTCAAAAAGTATATGCTGAATATGGCTTTCATTTACGGAGGAAACTGGGATGTGATAGGGGGGCGGGAACGCAGCGTAGTGAAAACTTAGGCTACAGTAGATGGGGAACCGATTGCTCTCCCATGATATTTTGTAAACTGTATTTGACAAAGAACTGCACAGATGCAGATATTATAACAATCTATCGATAAACACACACCTTGTCCTCTGTTTCTCGCTCTGCGCCGCTGTGGTCTGCGGATTGAAAAAGAACGCGCTGAAAGACGGGGAGAAGCCGATTGAAGTCTGCCGCCATTTTCATATGAAATTTAAAGGGGACTGAGGCGATCACAAATTCTTGTACTGTTTATGGAACTAATTGCAAAATTTTAGGGGGGCTATAGCCCCCTTAAAAATGGCCTAGCAATGCCCATGGGCAATACATTACAAAAATGACTGCAGTTTTAAAGTTAAAAGTTTATTTAATTTTTTTATTAAAACTTTAAATGACAACTTTAAAGTTAAAGTTTTAATTTAACTTTAATTTAACTTCAGCTGGACATATAGAGCATATGTAGTCCTGTAGAGCAGAGGTATAAGAACATGGTGAGAGCTACAATGTGTTAAATGACTCAAAGAATATGTAGTCATTATGCACTGGCTCCTTCACATTTTCCTCATTAGTCTGTTCCTGCTCAGAGCTGCTGGCCAAGTCCTGTTTCCACCAATGGCCATTAACCAAATCACCATTAACAGGACACAGAGTGGGATTTGGCCTGGGCAAGTAGGTGTCAGAAGCGGAAAAATTCAGGACGTTATTCATAATTTGGGACTTTATAGTAGTCGGCTCTGTTTTAGTTTTCGCTGCTAACCATATTCGCATGGGCTCCTTTCGAATTGCTCTCTGAAGTTGCAGCCAGGGGCAAGAATAATGGCCGACTCTTTTTCAGACGTGGAGTTGAACGGAAGGTTTAGCCCTTAATCTCAATCCTCCCTCCTTTTTTTTCCTTTCTATCTGTACTTTTCTTCTTGTTTTTCAGGAAGGGGAGAATGGAAACTTTGTGTTTAGTCTCTGCCATCTCTAGGTCTGCCCACGAAAATGCCCACTTTTGCTGTGTGGGAGCAGGATGTAGTCAAAGCTGTAGCATTAGGAAACTGATATCGGCTTGGCATTTATCTCAGTCTCTCAGGGATTAGTCTGTGTATTGGAAAGATCATGGAGTCTTAGGCAGGTAAATACCTTTCTATTTGGTGTTAACCTGTACAAGCTTTTAACTAATCTTTTAAAAGTGATTATGAGCTGGACTGAGAGGAAGAGTCCTAAAAAATCCCCAAAATTCAACAATTCAGGGTGTGTTTACACTTGTCATGTTTGGTTCGATTAAAACGAACCCTGGCGCGATTGCTCTGTTAGTGCGATTCGTTTGAGTAAGTGTGAACGCTGCCATCCGAACCCTGGTGCGCACCAAACAAGCAGACTGAGACCGCTAAAAAGATAGCTCTCTGTCCGCTTCCAAACGAACTCTGGTGCGGTTCGAATGATAAATGAATGCAACACGGACCAAATACTTCTAAATGAACCAAAAACAGAAAGTAATGACAAGATGCGACGCTATGCAAAATGATTTGACGACGCGGTCTATCCAAAACAAAATTCTTTAGGTTCGCTGTCAAAAATGCCAGTGTGAACGCTCAGCGGACCAGCACCAAATTGATCGTTTTCTTTTTTGGTCCGGACCAAACGAACCAAGAGAACTGAAATACAAGTGTGAACGCACCCTTAGAGCCTATGAAGTGATCATGAGATCCTGAACACTGGTATGCTATGATACACTTACCTAATCTGGATATTTCATTATTTGTGTTCTCTAAAGTTGTAAATTTTTCACATATGTAATATTTTGTTTCGATAAGTACAATAGTAGTGTTTGGCAGTGATCTCCATCTGAGGTATTGCACAAATGGGAATTGTGGATGCTTATCTAAAGCTCCTGCTTTTGTTCATGTATAACTGGCTCTTGTTTTTGCCCTTTTCGTTTCACAAAAGAAAAATAAATTGTTTTATCTTCAAAGATTACACTATACTTTAGCTGGACAAATCCTGGGAGTGTTTTCTTTTTTGAAATCACAGATTCTTGACACAAAAGGCTTTGGAAGAGATAAGTCATTATTTCTCTGGAGCTTGCTGGAGTCTCCAAGCATCTGTGGGTTTGTTTGGGTATGTATATGTGGATGGATATTCAATAGTTGCATAGAAATGCTGAACGGGCTGCTGTTTTCCTTGTAAAAATATTTGGTTTGATATTTGTTCCCGTTTTTGATTTTTTTTTTCAAGCTGTGATACAGGAGCTCTTGGTGGAGTGTTGTTCTTTCGGGAGGCATAAATGTGGACTTTGTGCTGCGGCTGTTCTGAAGCAGACCACAATCTCCTGCCTCAGATACTTCAGGGTATCAATGTTGGCTTATCTCACTGTTGGGTTAGTTCTGGGAAGTCTGAAAATGCTTGCAAAATATGGCCCATTTCTTATAGTACTATATATATCTAGACACACACAGTAAGCTACAGCAGGGTGCAAAAGTCTCAAAATGCTTCTGTTTTGCATGTATCTAATTTAATAACATTTATTTGTTATTACAAGTTATATTATCAGAAATAATCTAAAATATTTACTTTTTTTTTTTAAATGATTTTGTTTTTATCAGATTTCTTTGATTGTTTTTTCTTTTTAGTTTTTACCTATTTGAGCATAGTGTACAGCAAACACACTCATAGAACAATCTCTACACACACCAACCCCAAAATAAGTGGCTTTAATAATATATTTTTCATGTGCAATTAACTGTAACTCTCCCATGACCCAGATTCACTTATAGTACTGCTTTTTTTTGTGTCTTTGATATAATAACCAAAGACCACCCAGCATTAGAAAAAACAACGATTAGAAAACAATCACAAAGGGCCTTATGGAGCTTCATACAGTATCTGTGTTTGTTTTGTCTGTGAGGAGGCACAGACTGACATACCTGCGCTGAGAGATGGCTCTTTGAGCCACACGCCAGAAATGCTGTTCAGGAACGCACAGCCTGGTGTTAAACTCCAAAAAAGCAAAAAAACAGATCTTTCATCATCTCAAAACAGGAGGTTGTCAGCACCCTTTAGCCTGAACTGCAATTACAATGATAAAACTTGCTATCTCACTATCATTGGTGTATAATGCCTTGAAATTTCCGGTTTGAAGTGTTTACTGCAGAAATTCCCTCATCTCGGATTTGGAATGGCCTTCTTCAGGAGTCTCTTGGCTTTGATGGATCCTTTGTCTATTGTTTTTAGGGTTATATTAACTGTTTGTCCTGGCAACCGCTCATAACATCACCATAAATTGTCAAAGTGCAGCATGGCTTCATTTCAATGTCAGATTAATTCATCCTAACCTTTTTTGTCTTGTATATCCTTACAGCCCCTTTAATAATACTTCAAGAACCTCTTCACTGACACCAGAAATGTTTATTTTACCTCTTATTACACCAGAGAAAAAGGAGGTGTCGTCACCAAGAGAGATGGACAGGAATGTGCACCATTCAGAGCTTGAACACTAACCTTTGACCTTTGCCGAGAGGCTTTAACGCAATCCTCCGTCATAAAGTCCCTCAATTAAAGCAGAATAAGAAGAGAGAGCACAATTGAATGTGAGAATGGAGGGTTTATTGCAATAAGCAGTGATTGTGTTCGGCTTGGAGCTTGTTGGGCATCTTACAGTGTTTTTTTCACCGTGCCCTTTATGGAGCCAATCCTCTGTCCTAGAATAACAGGCCCAATAAAGAAACCCTCAACAAGTTCTATTTCAAATTACAAAGCCTGATTATGAACACGCCAGACTTTTTGGCTGAAATGAAAATGTTTTAATGGCTTTATTTGGCTGTTACGCCTAAATGAGTGTTTTTCGTTCTGTGTGGGTTTCCGGAATTAATCCATCTTTCCATATTGGGTTATAAAAGTCGAACTCTGCAAAGGGCAGAGGCGCTGTCCTGTTCATTCCCTTTTTGACCAGACTGTAAATACAGTAATATAGTAAAAATTCCTTGTAGACAATTTAAGAAATGTGTTCTGTACACACTTTGTGAATGCTTCAAGTTGTAGACCCCTCCATCCCCACTTGATGGGTTGAATGGCTGTCTTTGTTTGTCACTACAGTGTTAACAGGTTACTCTGACCCCTTGGAGTGCAGTGTTGGTTTAGAGTTACCCCACCTTGGGTTAACACAGGCTGGTGTTACTCCATTCATTTAAGTTTATGACTCCAGTGATGGCTCTGGGACCCCTCAGAGGGCAACTGCTCTGACAGGTGTCAGTGCACCCTATGAGGTCATCAAAAGTGTTCACACTCTATTAGGATTTTGTATTCATTCACAACAGAAACTCAGACCCGCTTCAGGACTTGTGTCATAAGTGCAATGTTGGAAGTGAAAATAATTTGTCTGATATTATTCTTAGCAGATAGATAAACAGATAACTTAAAACTTAAAACGTTATTTATTGCAAAAAGCAAATAATGACGAATATACCATTTTTAATGGGAGCTTTTTTGTGTTGTTTTCATGAGTAACTAACAAAATATAAGCCTAAACTAAAAACACATAATTTGGCATAAATACTTGATTATTCTAAGTTAAAAGTTTAAAGGAACAAAATTCATAACTTGACTGTGTATAATGTTCCTTATAACTTCCAGTCATTTACTCTACACGTGCGATTAATTGCGTATTAATCGCACACGTAGAGTAAATGAGTTCCATATGTGCTTATAGTATTACAACACATAGATTATAGCTTTGCCATTATATTTTGTGACTCACCACTCAGATATTCTCTTATAATGTTATAAGGCCAATTATTAAAAAAAACATAATCTTTTCAACGGCATCTAATGAATAGGCACTCTCTCACTGTCTTTTGCACTTGTACACCATAAAATAACCAATAATATTATAATCAATGATTCTGCCAGCCAAAAAATTCATTGTTCCATTGTTTGTGAAAAAAATTGTGTCAGAGTCATAGACAAAAGCCTAAAATAAAATGTTAACCACTAGAAGCTGACAGATTTTTAGCATTTGTGTCTATATATCAGTACTGATTGATTATTTATTTATTTATTTATTTATTTTCTGGCATACGAGCACGAAACTTGTAAAGGATTTTACCTGTCATTTACAAAATATTTTAAATATTTAGTTTAAATACAAGAGTGAAGCATTGAGTATTTTTTCAATATTTTGTCTACATTTTGTTTCTCATTGACAATATATAAAGGTTAATAAATTTGCAAAAACCGATAAACGCGGCACTTAAAAAAAAAAAATTCTCCACATATTGCGCGATCTGAACCCTAAACACGTTTTGTCAAAAAAAGCCGGTTTTGTCCACTTTCACGGCATCGGGAGTTCACGTTTTACTGCAGAAGCCGACAAGCACCCTTGTTGTTTATGAACAGAAGCCGATAAGTCAATTTTAACGAATCAGCGCACTGTATTCAGGTCAAGTGACAAGGCTAAAAAAAACTTTTTTTCACTTTGAAAGACGTGTAGCATTAGAGGAGTTTTTATGTCAAAAAAGCTGACTAAAGTGATCGAGGAGTGGATTATTTTTTTCGACGAACTTGATTAACCTTGTGATATCTTCTTCAGGGTGAAAAAGGAAAATAAAAGCCTTAACATTTTCACGGAACCTTGCAAAAGCAGCGCGTTACAATGGTGAAGGAAAAGCTCCATGTATTGCGTTTATGATCACATCCATACAGTTTATGATCACAACAACAACAATGTTTTGTCAGGCATCTACATTGTCATCTGAGGAGATTACAAAGATTAAACAAGTGTTTTTTTTAACTCTAAAACATGAAATGTGGAGTTATGTGCCTTTGCCAAAAAATGACTGTTGGAGTTATCTGCTTTTGCTATAAAACAAACATTTAATATGTAAAAAAAAACATACTTTCAATGAACTTTAATTTGTAAATTATCTGTATTTGTTTAAGTTATTATTACTTAATCAAAACAACCCAACTGCAGTTTTATTGATATTACTTGGAATGCGCAATAAAAAAACTTTATCAGTTTTTGCAAATTAACTCTTCATATATTTCTATAGTTTATCTAATTTTCTTTTCATTGTCAGTATTTAAAATTAAAAGTAATTTTCATTAACAGTGTATTTTCAATATTTTGTCTTAATTTGTCATCATTGACCATACATTTTTCAATATTTTGTCAAAATCTGTTGTCATTGATTTATAATTTTTTTAATATTTTTGTCTAAATAATGTGTCACTGTCAGCATATTTTCAATATTCCATATTTCTGTGTTGACCTGTTGAAAATTAGCCCATTTTTAATTCATATTTATTAATTAAACACATTTAATATATTGATCGTAAAAAAAAAAACTGCATATTAATCAGAAATTCCCTGTCAGTCAAACTCTTCATTACTAGTCGTATAACTTGACTTGTAAACCAGTGGCTGAGACTCTACACTGTTGTGTTGTAGTTGTAGATGCCCAGTCTATGACATCACATGAAGAATGGCACATTATTTTCCAGACATCTACACCCTTAAACCCACGTGAGGAGATCACCTGGCAAAGCCTTTATCGGACAACCCTTTATTGTATTATCGTATGAAAGAATGAAAAGTATGCGCATGTCTGAATCTGAAGCGTGTCAGTCTAATTATAGTCCTGTTATACAGCAGCATTGGTGTGTGTCTCTATCTTACGAGGGCCTGGAAACACAGCGGGCCCTTGTTACCAGTGGTCTCCAAATTAAATTTCCCATTCGTCTCAGTAAGCTTTTCCCGTAATTATGTAAATATGTTGTCTCTGTAACGTGTCCATATGATACTCAATAAAGTGTAAGGTTGAGTAATGCAAGAGCTGGAAATGTTTTGAATTAAGCTGGTTGGCATCTGTCTAAATCCGAGCGGTATGTATAACCACACCTGTGTTTTATTATTATGGGATTGGACAGAAAGAAAGGAAGAACGGAGGAAGGAGAATAAGTAGGCTATTGGTAGAGAGGAAAAGAAGTGGTAGAAAGTGTTACGGAGGGCTTGAGATATAAGGGTCAAGGACTGTGAATCCTGAGGTGACATTAAGGGCTTGTGTCTCCTTCCTCTAACCGTATCTTTTTTCCTCGGCTCTCAAAAGTAGTAGTGTGAATTGGCATGAGCTTATTTGTCAATCAAGAAAAACACATTTCGGTGTAATCGCTCTAAATCCAATATTAAGTCCTTGTTAAAATGTTCTGTTCTCATATTTGCCAACCTTTTCAACGGCTGTCAACAGTGTTAAGGAAACTAGGCTCAAAGATTGCAACACTTGTTAAAGCATGAAATTTAGACACTTGGACATTGTGTTGACTGACCAACTGTATTTAACTTTACTATTTATATAAATATTTATGTATATGTGTACTGTACATATATAATAGATGTTATATATATGTTCTATTGTATTATATATATACACAATGTTATGTAGAATGTTTTAATTTCATCTAGTTTGTATACAGCTCATTTTCTTTCTGAATTGTATTACATCTCTGTACTTTTTTTGTGTATGTATCGTATTGCAATGGCAATATTATCCACATGTTAATCTGATATGTGAGATTTCGATTGGCTTAAAAACTGGCGAGATATCTAGATGGAGTATAGCTCAGAGGCATCTTCATGGCCACACTCCATTGAGAGTTTTCATGGCTAATTTTGTTAGCATTGCAGCCAGAGTGCCTAGCATGTGTTTTCAAGCAGTCGTTGTGGTTTACATAAACTGGTTTCCTTTTGTATTGGAGACTTCAGCTGCACTGCGAGGCCAAAGCTTTGTGTTAAACAAGTCTGGATGTCCATTCAGAATTGTTGCTTAGACGTTTGCTGATGGCTTGGGTGTTTTGTTGCATATATTTACACTCCCATGTTGGCCTCGGATGAAATGAGGAATGTTTTGAGTGCACTTTGAGTTTCTTGTGATGTTTCAAAACAAGAACCTTGCCCCACCGAAACCAAGACCTCAAACATCTTCAGGTTGTATTTACCTTCAAATACTAAGGAACATATACTTGACGTGTGCCTTAACCCCAGTAGCTAAAATATGCATACCTTTCTTGTGAATAACCTGAACAGTTTGGTGCCTTTGTGTTGTACCGTTTTACGTAAGCATGTTCCCGATCCCGGGTAGGCCTTGGAGCCACAATGACTTTGGTAAAGCGAGTAAGAATCCAGAGTAACCCAGATAATGATGAGTTATATTAAGGCTCATCAGTACAACATGTAGACCAGTACCACATTTGAACTATAAGGAACTGCCAGCCAGCAGAATTATACAGGCATTGGGCCAACCTAAAGAAGGCCTGTCTTTTTCAAAACTTCCTAAAATTCAGGGTTGGAGTGGGTATAAGCAAATATCGAGTTGTCAGAGCCAAAGCTTGTCAAAAATGTTCTCCCTTATCTATTAATTTTCAAGCAATGGCCCTGGACGTAGTCAAATCTGTGGAGAAATCTCTTCAGAAATGCTTTCTCTTCAAGGTTAGAGCTAGACCACCATTTTATGGACTTCTCATCACCTTTTTTCCCAAACAACAAGAGTGGACTTTATACCTTGCATATGATATGAGAACAGGAAGTTAGATCATGAGCAAAAACCTAATAGAGAACATTCAAAAATTGTTCATTCATCACAGCCTTTGAGCGATTTTTGCGTGTTTTTATGTGAGTCTACGCCCATACTTGACCCATACTGACCTTGGTGAGTAACATAAGGATAGCACCTGTGCCGGCCCCTCATAAGCAGACTAATAGAGGACCATCCGGGGCCCCTGATTACCATCCCTTGGGGGGGCAAGATCTCAGCCAGCCAGCAAAACCATTCCCCATTTCTATTTTTTACGAAACAGGGCAAGAAGGGAATGTCTTCATTTATGCATAAAGGATTCGGTTTATATTGTAATTTACTGCAATAGCTCACTGCGTGGGTCTGAATCTTAGGTATCTCTAGAGTTCGGATCCCGAGTTGCTGCTCGGGGTATGTTAGTAAAAATACTCTGCTGATGAAAAGTTATGGCCTTGCAAATTTCCGACCCTCCCAAGCATCTGCTTCAATGAGTTGTCAAGAGATTCTAGACGCCCCTTTGCATTGAACAGTTGTGACTTTTTTGATGACAAACCCTCATCAACACGACCTCTGATGGAATAAAGAGGATTCATTTGGGACACAGTTTACATATCCTACGTCAATTCTAATTTCCCTCAAAATATGAGACCCTCTTTAAGCCGTTAGTATGTAAGTAAATTGGCCATGGCAGAAGTGGGAAAAAATAACAGGACTGGGAAGAAAAGGGAAAAAAAACTCTTAATTTTAATGCAGATGATGGAACACAAATACAGCTGAGATTCCAGGTGGAAGTTCCTTTCTGTTAAATGTTTTTGTTATTTTGGATCTGTTATACACAGTGAAATGTAAAAGTCCACTTTTAGAATTCTTGTATTTTTCTCTGTTTTTCTTTATTTAAATATGTTATGTTATGTTATGTTATGTTATTACATTATATGAATACCTTTTATTTACTTCATATTTTTAAATATTATTTTGTATTTTTAATATATTGTTTTATAGATCATATATTTTATATATTATTTTGTTTTTATTTTGTAGTGTATACTTTTTATATATTATATCTATTACGTTTTATATTCCTTAAAATTTTACACTGTAATAAATTTTTATAATAACATTAGTATATATAGTTTATTTGCTTCTTATTAGTTTTGCTGTTGAATTAATAATGCCTCCAGTCTCCAGCAATTCAAGTTTTGCAGTTCATCAGTTTTAAGTTAATGTAAAATTTTGACAGAAAAGGTCAAACTTGGAAAATGTAACTTTCTGCCATATAAAATTCTATAGCTCCACATTTGCATGCTATTAAGTTTGACCAGTATGTTAGAAATGTTGAAGCAGTGACCTAACTGATTCTAGAGCTTCTCGTGTTTCTGGGACACCAAGAACCGTTCGTTTGCTGTGGTATCCCATGCACCTTTTCAAACCTGCAGTTGGAAAACCACCTGTCTTTTATCCACAACCAATCTGGACATTTCTTTTATGTGGCTGTTCTCATCCATAGAAGAAATTCAAGAACCTTGCTTGAGTCAAGTCTGGAGAATGTGTGGTAGGAGTCTGGAGCACCTGGGTCAAGATGGAGACACCGCAGACGAGAGTTCCTATATCGCTTTCATTCATACACAGCATGCATCCACAACTTTCTTGTCCAATACCACCGTCGAGAACCAGCAGAAGAGCAAACAACAACCAAAAGAACCTCAAAAGAAACTAGAAGAACGGCCTGTATACCATTCACTTTCCAAAAGTTAGTTCAGTAGCTCTCACTTACTTTCACATAGCCCTGCACTGCTATAATGTTTATCGAAATCCTCACCAAGGTTTTAAATCACAGCAGATACCTCCGTCGTTACACCAACAACACATTATTCACCCACAATTCTCTTTGCTTTGCGTCTGTCAGCACCCGTTTTGATTTAGAGCTGTCTGCGGTGCGAAAAAGAAACTGAATATACTGTCGTGTTGGTCTCTCTCTTCTTTCGCACATTTCCAAATCTCCGTTTGCGAGAACCCCATGCCACCCGCTGCTCTGTTTGTTGCTTCAACTTGTCAGCAGGTTAGGCTGTCGCTTTTAATTAAGACCGACGTGCCGATCAGTGCGATTCCAAGTTCCCCGAGACGCTCCTACTGTCTTCGCCGATGGCGCATTTTCAGTGGACTGGATATTTATTTGTTTGTCCTTGAGCTCGGGGAGGGAGAAAGGGCAGTTGTTTGCTTAAAAAATGCTTTATGTCCAGGTTTATACGATAATCTATCCCAGCACTCTTTGCCAAAAGCAATTCACAAACGCTGCAACTCAAGCTACGGCGTAATGCAAAGCACACAAGGGAAAGAGGAGCGCGCATACCTCCGTCACGCAGCACGCCAGCGAGGGCTCGCGGGCCAGATGTGCTCGGCTCTTAAACACATGTAGCAAAAATGGTAAGGATGAACAAAGGCAGTAATGAAATCAAATGTGCATGCCAAATGCCTTTGACTTGCAAGATTGCAGGAGCAGATTTCGTCCCATAATGCATTGCTTTGCAGGGGCAACCTGCCCCAGGGAGTGGGTGATTATTAATGACTACTAGTTGAATTATTGACATGCTACTTGAGGTTTTACGGTGTAAGACATATCTTGCCTTTTGTCTGTTTATATGCTCGTATATGCGTGAATAAAAGGGATACTTTGTTGTTTACGTGATATGAGAAGGGTTGGCGTGCAGATGGAGGAGGCACTCACAATGGTACTTTAGAACACACACACTGACGCAACCCTACAGTCGAAACAATTGCGATTGTGCCCCTTTCGATCCAATGATGTCATCATTCCGCTCTTCCTTGAACTTCATATCGGGTTTCGGATCAGCACCCTTAGCTGCAATTCAGTTCTCAGTTTTGGAAGAATTACTATCCTTGAATGAATACACGCACAAATGCTCTGTTCCAAAACTAGTGTGCTGCCTACGGAGATAGTATGTTAAGGCATCATGAGCCCGTTCCCAATGCAAAGACAGTCAAAGTGCAGGCAAGCTAATTATGTTATTTTCTTTTGGCTAAATACTAAAGCAGCACCACACATATCTTTCACAGAAAAATTGATTCAATAATGCATTGCAACAAGCTCAGTGAAATAAATCCAAGATGGCAGATGAAGTGAGAGAAATGTCGATTATGAAATAAATATACCCTACCATTCAAAGGTTTGGGGTCGGCAAGATTTTTTTAAGTTTTCTTGATGGAACTTGTTTATTCTCACCAAGCTTTCATTTATTTGATCAAAAATAGAGTTAAAACCGTGATATTGTGAAATATTATTATAATTTAAAATGACTTTTTTCTGTGTCAATATATTTTAAAGTGTAATTTATTCCTGTGATAGCAAAGCTGAATTTTCAGCAGCAATTACTCCAGTTTTCAGTGTAACGTGATCCTTCAGAAATCATTCTAATATGATGATTTGGTGCTCAAATTTTTTTTTTTTTTATTATCAATGTTGAAAACAGTTTGGCTGCTGTATTTTTTTGTGTTGAAGCAGTGATACATTTTTTGCAAGATTCTTTAATAAATCAAAAGTTCACGAACAGCATTTATTTGAAATAGAAATTCATAACATTATAACATCTTTGCTGTGACTTTTGATCAATTTAATGCAAGAAAAAAAAGCAATTTAATGCAAGAAAAAAATCTTGACCCCAAACTTTTGAATAGTAATGTAAATTTAATTCCATTTTGAAAAGTACTGATAAAAATTGTGTGATTAAAAATGATTTACAATAGCTCTGTTCCAAAAACCTAGTGCACATTATGCTGCCTACTAAGTGAGCAATGTAACTGTTCTCATGCCACACAAATGGTGCTTTTCATTGAAGACTCAACACAACTGATTCAGTAGAGTTTTATATTAGCATTTTGCTAAGCGGTGTGATACGCTAATAAGCATAAAAGCACATAGTACTCACAAATATTGGGTAGAATAATACATTTTTATTTGCAAAAAACGATTTTTAGCTTTTTATTTTTTATTTTGAGCAAATATTTCCATTCAGCATTTCAGAGCTTGTTCATTGCGCTCTGGAAACGCAATTTATCTGGAAATACTAGCTGTGTTAAAATTTCTCCAAAATACGGTACCTTCTTCCTGCAAAGCTAGCATTTTTCAGGTTTTGGAACAGATCGATAGACTCCTCATCGGGGAATCTCATCAGACAAACTGATAATGATCGTCTTCTTCACTACAAAGCGAAAGCCACGTTTCCCAGCATTAGAGACGGATCGTAAAAACATTCACGCCGAGCCACCGCTCTACGAGGGGGTCGGATTGGATTGTGTGTTTGGCTGTTCAACCATGTCCGTCCTACTTCATTTTCAGTTTCACTTTTTTGGAAACTCTCACTGAATTTTGGTTTTAATCTAATCAGTATCTTTGTCAGAGAAACACTGAACAAATATGGTTTTAGGCAGTCGTCCAGGCATAAGTGGTACACCTCGTTCTGATTCTAATACGGAATGCTGTTACTGTTGGCACATACTTCCAAAGTTCTTTTTCCTTTTGGTCTAATGCAGATCCCAGCACATGGTCATCTGGTCAAAGCCAGTGGTGTACTTTTATCCATGAATGAATAAGGCTGTTATTTTTGTGTGGAATTGACCATGTCATCACCAGTGGAAATTTGGAGCAGTGCCCTCTATAAAGAAACAAAAGGTAGATCCCTTGGGTCCTTTATTGAAAAGAAACTACACATACTCACACTGATGTCAAACTGCTGTAGGGAGGCAAACAGAAATAGCACAGTGAATACAAAGACGTGGGTATCGAAATGATGATATACTGCAAACTAACACTACAATATATAAACATTGTGTTGGTACCATATTTGCTAAATTAAGATTTTTACATTTAGATTGATTGATACCAGATGTGTATCTTTTGATATTTTATATTTAATTGTACATTTCCCCTATTTTTACATTTTGATGTAAACACTGTTGAATGTGATTTTTATTAATTTTTTTTCATACTGTACATTCAGTTACTTGTAGCATTTAGTTTTTAAATTAAGTTTAGTTTAGAGATTTTTTTGTTTTTTTATTTAACGGTTAACCTAAGAAATTATGAGGGTAAAGATTAAGGGCCAGATTTACTAACAGCTTGCGCCAGCGCAAACCGTCTTTTGGCGTTAAAATAGTACTGTCAAGATTTACTAAAGACACGCAGTGAAGAATTAGTACTGAAAAGGCTTGGACAGTTATTTTTGAGCCTGACCTTATTGAATATGCATTTGTAGGCATTTCCCTTTCAGACGCTAAATTTATTAGAGGAGAATATTAAAATGAATCACGCAACGCGATTTACTTAAACTATTTTGCACCTGTGTCATTAGTAGATCACCTGCACCTGATGAGCATCGGCTCTGCTTATTTGCGACTACGCTAATTTGCGCTGCACTTTTTTATATTGCGTTGGTCGAGATGTAAAAGTCTCTATTTCTAAAAGAAAAAATAATAATTAAAATATTGTAAAAACAACCAAGAATAAAATCTCTAAATAAAAGATAATTAATTTAAATACATTAGGATTTTTATTTTATACATTTATTTGAAAAAAAAACAAAAAAAATTGTATATATTTTATTTTGTCCCCCAGTAAAGTGAACAGACACACATATCTCACTGTGTCTGCTTTAAAACTTATTCGGGTTTGGTGGGTTGAAACGGGATCCAAGAAGTTAATATGCTTTGTTTTGTTTATTCTTATCTCTATTAACAGCACCCAATTTTTTAAATGTAGTTTTACAGGTGAGCTAAAGAATCTGTGTCCACAGTATTATAAAATAAACAGATCTTTTTTTTTGTCTGTAGCAGATCACTAGTGAACCATCTAAAGGAAATGGCTTTTGCTCCATTTTGTCATTAGTTATAACCTACTCCATTTTCCAGAGTATTTCCGTCTCTCATTTTCTCTCTCCCCTCATATCCCTATTGAATTCTTTGCCTGTAGGAGTGTCATAGTGGCAGCAGTATCAGTTGTAATTGAAATCACTTGCGGATCATCTGTCACTATGGTGTTATTATGATTGATCAGGTTTTATGAAGAAATGTGGAGGGTGCTGCCATACAGCCAGATGTTTGTCAGGGAGTGTCCTTGATACATTAGTTCCCCTTGAGACCTCATGCACTTGCTTTTCTTTGAAAATAAAAACACTGTTATTACATTTCACCTCCAAGACTAAAGGGGGTGCTGAGTTTTTCTGAGAATACTGATACTTTGTTTGATTCTCATTCTGATTGTAAACTGAAGACAGTTTTGTCATTGACATGGCTCAGAAAGAAATTATGTTTCTTGAGAGCAAGAGAAAAAAAGAGTTGTGTGTTCGTGTTTTTTTCCTCCCGTTTTTCATTCATTCCAGATGTGTGCCATCTCTCTCACACTTCCTTTTTCTTATCTTTGTCTTTTCCCCCTCCCACATCCCATTTCCATCTGTACATACACACATGCTGTATTATTGTAGGTGTGTGTTGGTGTTAACATGTCAGAGAGCATTGACGGCCAATGTATTAGACTGAACAATTGTACAAGAGGGGGAAATAAAATGTTCGAGCTTGTTGGGTCTTCGATCACGTAGATCAGTCTCATATTTTCTCTGACACAGCCTCCCCTTGTCTTACTTGTTTTCCCATTCTGTCAATGTGTCTGTTCTGAAGCTCTCTCCCCCTTGTTTTCCCCTATAAAAGAGTCTAAAGCAGTACAAATAGGTGTTTTGTTATCACGACTTTTTTTTTTTTTTTTTTTCTCAGCAGTGGTTTATGAGGCTATACATGTTTGAGATTGTCATGTGAGGATAACTCCACTTTTTATGTGTATCTATCTGGTCTACCGTACTATCATGTAACCACCAGACCGTAAAACAAATTATATGTTATAATTATATGTTATATGTTATGTGTTGTGTTGTGTTGTGTTGTGTTGTGTTGTGTTGTGTTTGTGTTGTGTGTGTTTAGACTATTCAACATTTGAAGTGGATCAAACCTTTCATCAAAGTTGTCCTAACGCCTAAAAGCAAATGCATTCTTGTCTTAGGCAACTTTGATTAACTTTTGATCCAGTCAAATGTTTACTATTTTCTTATATTCATATTATATTATCTTATTTTTATAATAAATATTTATTTTATATTATTTTAGTTGATCACTTTTCTTGTCCGTCATAATGTCATGACAGTCTCTGGTTCTGGGCAGTCTGTGAATGTCTCTTAACAGTTTTAGGACTGCTTTCACTCTTTAAAAATCAATTTTTTTACATGTTCCCATCTTTATTGAATATTAATTTGAAACTTAAGGGAACCATGAGCTGGTAAATGTCTCCTGTCAGTGGTTCTGCAGTAAGCAGACTAAATAATTTAACATCTGCAGATGGAAAACCTTTTGTGTGTGTGTGTGTGTGGTGCGCGCACCTGGGGGTGTAATGAATTAAAATGCTGCACTAGCTGATGGCAAGATGCCCAGGTGATGCCATATAGTGATCGTATACTCATCGCTCAGACAGGTGATGATGTTTATAACAAATACATTTCCTCTTTGTTTTTCTTTCTACAGTTGAGGTACCAGCATGGGCTCTCCACCCCAGATCTGCGTCAGACTTTACCCAACCTGAAAAACTTCCTAGAGCATGGGCTACTTGTACGATGGTGAGTTTTAACATTATTATTGATGTTTGCTAAGGTATGGACATCATAGTAACCTCACAGTTGACCTATCGGTAAGCCCCTCCCCTCGAACGCAGATGAGCCAATGGCAGTTGAGTAACAGTTGCACGGTGACCGGAACTCGAACATCTTTAGGTTTCAGCGCCATAGAGAAACATTGGAAGATCCGAAGCTCGCATCGGTTTAATGGTGTTTATGCTACAAAAATTGAAAAACGATGTGCCTAGGGTACTTGTAACACTAATTCCAGTTATCCTGAGAGGATAGGCAATGCAATTTATTTTATTCCATTTCCTAAACCCAAACAAAACAGAGCAAAATGTCCCTAAGCATTCAACCCCAATCACAATGAAGACGAAAACGTTCATTTTCTGGTTTTCATACTCCCATTAAGTTACCATTTTCATCTGCTCAAGCAAGAACGTTAATGTCATTTTGTGCTTCAGCAAGGTATCTCTGGCTAAAACTAGCTAACATTAAAGTTAGTGAGTCCATGCTAACGTACAAACCTAAATAGTGCTGTATAGTAAAACTGTTCTCACGTCATGTACCGTACAGTGAAAGTCAAAAACACATAAACGAAGGTCTATATTAGAGTGCCTCTCCATATTAATCTGGTTAAATGTAAATTAATTTAATCTTACACTGAGGTACATGAACAGGGTTGATCCGAGATGTTGTCATTACGATAGTAAAGACCGTAACATGAGAATTCTCCTGTTTGCATTGTCATCTGTTTTTTTACATTTATTTTAATATCTTTTATATATCCCTCCATGGCATATTTAAGTCCCACTTGAAGGCCCGTCTACATCCCAAATTTATCAGAAACACCTCGGAAGAAGGTTTTCACTGGCAGCTGTCATTGTAAGACAGTAAGCAGCTCCATTTGTTTGTCCGAGTGAGCAACAGTAACTAAATGTTGTGACTGGACGACTTCAATAACTTTCGTCCAATTTCAAATCTCCAGTTTTTGGCAAAATTACGTGAGCGTATTGTTGCCTCACATTTGTGTAAACATCTCACAGTTAACAATCTTTTTGAACCTCTTCAGTCGGGTTTTCGTAAATTTCACAGTACTGAGAAGGCCTTCGTCAAAGTCACAAATGATTTGTTGATGACTTCTGACTCTGGTGCAACATCTATTCTTATTCTTCTTGATCAAAGAGCCGTGTTTGATACTGTGGATCACAGTCTATTACTTACCTGTCTTGAAAGAGTTTTTGGTGTGTCTGGGACTGCCTTAAGGTGGTTAAAGTCTCCCAGTTTGTTTCTATGGGTTGTTATAGGTCCGAGATTAGCTGTCTCAACTGGTGTCCCTCAGGGGTCTGTTTTAGGTCCTTTACTTTTTAACATTTATATACACATAACGATACGCAGATTTTTATACATTCAAAACCTCATGAGCGTCTTGACGTTGCTTATTTGTCTGACTGTATTACTGAGATTAAAATGTGGATGGATAATAATTTCTTGTGTTTGAACCGTGGTAAAACTGAAGATATGCTCATTGGTTCCTGTTATCAAATTTCTAAAGCTGGTTGTCTGTCCCTGAAATCCAGAATCGAGCGAGGAACCTTGGAGTTATTTTTGATGCAAATCTGTCTTTTGATTCTTTTGTACAGGCAAAAGCACTGTTAAAACCTCTTTTTTCCACCTCAGAAATATCGCAGGATTGCGCCCTATGTTAAATTTTACAGTCGCGAAAATCCTGATAAATTCCTTTGTCGTCTCACGGTTAGACTATTGTAATGCTCTTTTAGCCGGAGCTTCTAATTCTACACTTAATAATGCCATAGTGTAAAAATAAATACAAGGAAAAAAAAGAAAAAACAACAAAAAAAAAAAAAAAAAAAAAAAAGAAAAAACAAACTCAGCTGCCAGGATTTTAACTGGGACTAGGATTGGCAATCATATTACTCCAGTGTTAGAATCTTTGCACTGGCTCCCGGTCAGGTTTTAGACGGTGTAATTTCAAAATTAATTATACCCTATACGTTTTAAAGCTTACATGGTCTTGCACCACATTACCTTATAGAATTGTTACATCCATACACTCCTATTCGTAGATTGCGTTCCTCTCAGTCAAACTTGTTGGTTGTTCCTCAAACACATCTAAGATCTATGGGTGATAAGGCTTTCTCTTTCTATGCTCCTGTCCTTTGGAATTCTCTGCCTCTTGAACTTAGGGAAGTTCAGAATGATGATGTTTTTAAAGTTCAACTCAAGACATTTTTTTGAACTTGCATTTGCTTGTTGATTTTGTATTGTTTTTTATTGTATTTATTATATTGTGTTCAGCGCTTTGAGAAGCTGCTTTTAAAGGCACTTTATAAAATAAAGTTTATTATTATTATTATTAAGGGGGGCGGGGCTTTCTGATAGGTCAGTTGTGATCAGACTTATTGTTTTATGTGGTGGATGACAAAACGGGGAAAAAAAATCTCATAAACTTACACTGAAATAGGGACCCGAGCCATATCTAGGAACCAGAATGAATAAAGGATGTATTTTTTGTTTTGTTTTCTTTTATACAGAATTCTTGGTTTAATTTATATTCATTTTCACAGTTCCTTTTCATATTTTAAGATTCTTTTTCCTCATAAAATGTACAGATATTACAATGTCTGTATGCATTGTCATATTTACTTTTTATAATTATATTTATAGAGACTAACAGATTTATAAACAGTCGCTTTCTAAATCTAGTGTCTGTTGATGTGCACTATGATAAAGCACTTTAGGAATCTAGCCAACTTTTGAAAGCAACAAAATGAGCATTTTCACATCAAGTGATGGTTAAAATTCCCAGTTGTATCCCATGGCACTCAAAAACATAGTTAAAGAAAGCCAACTTTTGATCTCTCCAGCTCTTTCTTGGTTCAGCGATAGGCAAACCATCTATCTGAATGTTAATTTAATAATATGTGTTTTGAAAGGAAGGAGGCCAGGGTAAGTAAAACTCTTCAGTGTCCCCCCAGTAATGTTTAATGGATTGTGGAAATGCTTAAGATGGAACAGATGAAAGTGTGACCTTTTGACCTCTTGAACCGTACAGAGTGACAGGAAGTAGAGGAGGAAGTGGAAGTCCGGCAAACCGGCGGTTGCGCTGCATGGCTAAACGGACCCGGAGGGCGGTCGTGTTGACTCGACGGTACTCTTAGAACCGTGAAAGAGCAGTTTCCGCCTCCCCCGGGGAGAGAGGAACCATATACACAAACACAAAACTGCAGAACATTCCTTTCGACATATTCCTCATACAGCCCCACAGCTGTAAACGATAACTTGCAGCACGCTGAGACCCTCCTAGAGTCAAGTTACGTTATAAAGAGTGGGAGTCTGCTAGCGTTGACTCAAACAGGAGGTCTAGACTCGTTCTCCAGTGCAGGAAGCAACTCTCTGGATCCAGAGCTGAAATGTGAAATATAGAGTAATTTTCTATTTTCCGTTTGTTGCAGACTGCTTTTATTACTCTTGCATTCACTTCCTCTCCTACACTCCCTCCCCTCTCAGTTTAGATAATATTTCCAGGGCAGGGGCCAGTGATGTGAATTATCGGCGCATAAAAATCTGCATCAGGGCAGCTGCAGGAGTTCCTTAGAGGGGAAAAGAAGGGGACGGGAATACCAGAGAAAGCACATGAAGAAGTGGGAACACTGGACAGGTGTACCATGGGAACCTGTGCTTTCATTGTGCAGATTCAGAGGAGGACGTGTTGAGAAAATATAGAGATTAATTTTGCCCTTCTTCTTTTATCCCAACGGACGTTTATATAGGAAAAGGAGATGTCAGAGTTTTTGAGACTGGCTTAATGAAATGGTTTGATCTGTTCAAATTTGCTTTAAGAGTTGACAGGGTCTGAACACACACAGTTTCGCCATCTGCTTCGGGTGTTCAGGAGTTTTGCATGTCTTACAACCAAATTTCTGAACAGGGGTTATTAATGTTTGATCATTTAGCAGAACCGTTGGCTCAGACTGCTGGACTTAGCATGTGTTTCAGCTCGATTTACTGACTGGACGATAAAGTAAAGAACCTTTTTCATGGGAAAACTACCTGGTTCCAGGTTTTTTAGAATTGTTTCAGGAATACACAAATTGAGTCGCCATAGTCATAATTTCCATTACATCATTATTGGTTATCACAGAGACGACCAACCATTTTTGGCATATTTATTTAAATTGTAAGTAAATTGGGTTGTGAGAGAAAAAAAACAAGGTTCAAATTGTCTGTCTGGTTGTCAGTCATTTAGCCTACTGGCCCTTTAAGTCTAGTGCAGGGGTAGGCAAGTTCGGTCCTAGAGAGCCGCAGTCCTGCAGAGTTCATGCTCCAGAACATAATCAAACACACCTGAACAAGCTATTCAATGTGTAACAACATTTGTAGGTCGGGAAGAAGGAGGCGGGAACCGGCGAACACTCAGATAAAACTTTAATAATAAAATAAACACAAAATAGCGCGACAGCCCGTCACGGTTGACTGTCGCGCACAAACGAAACCAAAACACAAAATAAAATCCAGGCCTGGTCCTCTCTCGTCTAGGCAGGTGAGTTTTTTTTTCAGGGTTGGAGCTGAACCCTGCAGGACTGCGGCTCTCTAGGACCGAACTTGCCTACCCCTGGTCTAGTGTAACCGCTTCTACTTCGAAACCGCAGTCTCTGGCGTGGGAGGTGGGCACTCTAACAAGGAGGCCAAACGGCCTCTAGCGTCAGTCGCTAGAGCGCCTCTTGAGATCAGGGGAGTGAGGTTTACACGCACAGCTCTTACTAGCCTACAACAGTTACACTCACCCCCCTACCTCACTCCCATCCGGGTCACGGCACCAAATGTAACCGGTTCTACTTCGCCTCGCTACGAGCGGGATTCGATTCGGCCATGGCCTCTAGCGTCAGTCGCTGGAGATCAGTCGCTAGCGCCTCTTGAGATCAGGGGAGTGAGGTTTACACGCACGGCTCTTACTAGCCTACGACAGTTACACTAGGACCTTTAATCCTGCCTTCCAAATCGGAAAGTTGAAATTTCCAACTTCATATTTGGAAAAGTTTAGTTAAACTCCACTTGAAGTTGGACTCAGTTTTTCCAACTAGGAAACTCTAGGAAACACATTTTGAGTTAATGATAATAAATGTAAAAAAATTATGAAAATAAAATAAAATGCATCAATTACTCCTACAAGTTTCTACAATTACAGAGCTTGTTTAGCAAAATTTTGCAGATAGAATTTAAAGCACAGTAAATTTTGCACTTTTGGTAGACAGAATATGTGGAGCTGGCGTTTTGTGTGCTGACTTTGAGGGAAAAAATTTAGAACTTTGCAAATGACAGACATTTCAAATCTGTTAAGCTTTCAGTGGGTGTTGTGATTAAAATGTTAACATGGCAGAGTCCTGTCGAACAAACTCACTCTGCTTATCTCACATCTCTGAGCCTTTCACCATCATATTGCTTTTTCCCATTCAAACACTGATTGGCAGTTAGATTCATTCTTCTCTGCCTTCATCTGGAGCCATAATCACTCTCATGCATTCTGGCGGTTTCCTCTGCGCGTCAGTCCAGTTGGAGCGTGAACAGTCTGAGATGCCAAATGTGGAAGAAGAGCAAAATGATGAGAGAAAGTCACAGTTTAGAGCAGTCGATGGAGTCTAAGAAGAAACAGAAAGTGAAGATGGTGAAAGGCAGACAGGGGGTGCAAGACATGGTGCCGCTGTGTTAATGATGTGTCCTGCCGAGTTCAAACCGAGACATTTTCTTATTTATGGAACAGGACTCTGGCAGTGTTTTAGAGGTCCTGCAGCCCCACTGTGGAGCTCTTAAAAGCAGGTAAAGGCGTGGAAGTGAAGGGACTGATGAGACTTAACACCCCAGGACGGAAACTCTAGCGTGGAGTTGGAAGTTCTAAAGAATCCCTTGGAACCCTGGTGAAAGTGCAACACTAACAAACCATAAATCTTCATCTTTATATCTTTTATTTCAACCTTTTTCATTGGTTTAGTTCAAATCTAAACCCACCCACCAAGTTTAGCCTATAGCGCTGGCACAAATTCCCAAGCTTCACCCATCTACAGTAAGTTCTGTAACTTTGCACCATATTTGGAAAGATTCAGGTGGATTCTTTTCCATCTCTTTGAAAACATGATTCATCAGGCAACTATTTTATTATACATTTTCATAACAAGCTTTTGTTAATCCAGTATATAAATGGCTGTCAAATAGCTTGAAGGAAGGCCTGATTAATAACAAACAATGTTTTTGGATGTCCACCCATATAGTAATCCCTTAATCCTGGGTACACTTAGAAATAAAGGTCCTTTCGATTTTAAAGTACCTTCTCTTATGCCAGTTTAATGTGCAAAGACAACTATAAGTAAGCCATTCTTGGTTGGTTTCTTAAAAACCTGTAAACACAGAGAAACACAGGTGTCCCAAATGCAGCATGAATTATATACAAAACACACGCTGAAATATATATTTTATATGCATTGAATCAGAGCGAGGAACTCTTGGAACTGTCCGGATAGATTTGCACAGTGGGATGAAGCTGTCTCTGTGGATAACATACTGATAGGTGTTTGTACTCACATCTGGTGGAACGTTCCTCCAAAATTCCATCAACATTCCTCCAGTGTTCCTTTATTCTTGACGCAGTCATCCCACCAAAAAACATTCCGATTACAGAACCCTGGTTACAGTGACGGGTTTGGCCTTATTTGCCACTTGCCCTTAAGTGCCGGAAACAGTCCCACATGTGTGATCATTCCTATCATTGTACATTTTTATGAAGGTTGTCAGTGGGATGTAAATAGAGTTGAGGCTTTGAAGCATCATTACTGGTGCATATCCAGAACGGCAATACAGGAAACAATTTGTCATCCCCATAAACAATGCATTTTTATGTCAATAGGTAAATTAGCACACAGGCATTTTTGCGAATGCAGACCAGCCTTTCGATAATCTGAAAAAGATGCTTCTCTCAGTTTCTTGGATCCAAAAACTACAACGGAAAATGTCATATTTCATTTTCCTAGCTATATCCTCAAACGAACTAGGGAACACATGCTCCGCTAACTTGCAGCATAAATAGTGTAACTTGCAAAATTTTAATTCTATTAATTGAAATTACTCTTTTTTTTTTTTTTGGCATTTTTTGCCTTTATTATGACGGGACAGATCAGAACTGACAGGAAGAGAAGTGGGAGAGAGATGGGGGCGGGATCAGGAAAGGTCCTCAAGTCGGGATTCGAACTCGGGACGCCCATATTGCAATGGGGCAGTATGTTGGCGCGCTGCCCACAAGGCAATTGATTTAACTAATTTTGATTACAATATCAAGGGAAATAATTGACAATTATATTTACAATTATATTACTGTACTTAATTGTCAATTATAGTACTTGTAAATAGTATTATTATACTGTAATTACATAATTGCCAAGTATAATAATAATTGACAATTATTATTATTCTATAATAATATAATATTTGTATCATGATAATTTTTTATTCATTAATTGTTTTATATTTCGTTTTATATTTAATGATTCTAAATATATATGTCTGCATGTATTTGTTAGTATGCAATTATGCAAGCATATTTTCAGGGATGTTAATATATTTAAGTATATCCATGTCCGTAGAAGTGGTGTAAGGTATAAGCAAACATTATTCAAACTATCTTTACCGTCATCCTGCGTTTATTTTTGCTTTTCGCTCAACCGTGGAGAATTTGTGGTTTCCCAAATTCCTCCTGGGTAGTTTGAGTCTGTTTCTTGTTCCAGAGTCCGTTTCACAAGAATACACACCTCTGCCGCCGTTATTCTTCCGCAGCCCCTCCAGTTCGCTCCCGGACCACCACCACCCATCCCCACACAGGACGTCCCGAGATATGTTCCCTCTCCCTGCCAATGCTGTGCTCTTGGAGGGAGGGGTGGGGACAACCTAATTGGCCCATAGTAAAAGGCAAGTTTAAGTCCAACAGAGAAAATGTGCTGCATGAAAAATATTATGATGGTTCTGGGAGATCAGTCTGGCATGCTTGAGCGCAAATAGCCCCCTCTTCTTCTCTCCCGACTCCGTCGCACATGCACGCTTGAGCCCTGCGCCATCTACCAGCACACACCGGCCCCTTGCTCTTGATTAAGGGTTGCGGTTTGACACATGTTTAGAGGAACTCATTTATAAGGGGAAGCACAGTGTAACAAATAGCCTCCTGTTCCAAACAAAAAATGCTTTATTTTTCCCTGCTAGGGGTATGACATCTAAACACTTGGCTAGATGGAGCCCATATGTTTTACATATCTACATAACACATGCATAAGTTGGTGTATGTTGGTGTATGTGGCTTTAGACTATTTTAGGGTTGATAACACATTTTAAAATAACTATTTTTTTAATCTGTAATCATACAGTACAATAAAGAATATTAGTCTGAGAGATGGGAGTACAAGGACTCATTTCTACAATCGAGGTCGTCATTAGTCAACCGTAGATGACACGATTTTGAACGCCACCCTAATGCTTTGCAGATACATCTGACTGCTGTTTTGAAATGCTATGGTTTTGCTCACAGTAACATTTCATTTGGAACGTCTCTCCCAATTTCACTTCTGAAAACTGGATCTAATTACGTGCCGAACGGTCTGAGCACAAGAAGAATCATTTGGGAAATCGAATATACAGTATACGCCAATCTATGGCCAACCATTAGATGTTTGTTCTCAGTGAACTGATGAGGAATTTGGGAGCATGTTTCTTTGCTTATTCTTGGTAATGAAATTCATCGCTGCGGTGGGACAGCATTAAAGCTGCTATGTAGCAATGCAGCCTGTCCAGACACACAGGAATTAAACCGCATCTCTCTACCACACATAACGTATGACTTTGAGTGAATATAGTCACTGCTGTGTTGAAGGCACAAAAACATATGGACCATAGCTTATATTGTGTACTCTGTATACCATTTACTATTTAAAAAAAAAAAAACTAACACCACACAACCATAAACATTTGAGACAGTAGTATGCTATATTGTTGACACAATACCTCATTATAATATGTTACAAGTTTCACGTCTCAGAAATAAAGCAGTTTTTTTAAAGCATTTTAAATCTAATTTTACTGAAAAAATATCATGACTTTTTGCAGTCCAATCAAATAATGAGTAAAAACAGATGTTTAAAATTGTGGCTTACATTCATTGCAGTTTATTTCTCACAGGGAAATGGAAAGTCAAGTAAAATACATTGCATTGTGGGATACAGTATTCTGTACATTTTATGTAAGTGTTAGGAGTTAACAGTAACTTATTGTTCATGGATAAAAAAAATACTGTGAAAAGTGAAATTACAATTTATTTTTAATAAAAATATATTTTTTAAAAGAAACTTATACTTACCTGCATTTATTTGTTCAAAATGTCAGTAAAAACGTTAATATTGTGAAATATTATTACAATTTAAAATGTGCTTTTTTCAAATATAATTCATTCCTGTTATGCAAAACTGAATTTTCCGCATCATTACTCCAGTTTTCAGTGTCACATGATCCTTCAGAAATCATTCAGATATGCTGATTTGCTCAGGAAACATTTCTGATTAATAAAACATTTCTTATCTTTGGAAGTTCAAAAGATCAGCATTTAATAAGTCTTTACTGTCAATTTTGATATATTTATTGCATCCTAGCTAAATTAAAGTAATAATTTCTTTCTTCTCAAAATGTTGAATTTTAAGTGGATCTAAGGAATATTTTAAATTGAGTTTGACTTCCTGTATTTTTTCTTAATCTAAGATAACCTGACTGTTTTTGTATGGTGATACTTTTATAAGTTTGCACCTTGTTTCAGCATTCAGTGAAAGCTCCTGGTTGAAGGATGACAAATCCTATACAATTGTTTTACTTTCTAGACGTCATATTTCAGATGATGTATGTAGTCCAACAGCTGTGTGTGTTTTAGGGGGATGCGAGTGTATTTGTTTGAGTGCGTGTGTGAGGTTGAGGATCAGAGACTCTGGCTGAGCTCTCCCAGGCTCTCGTTGTGTGTAAATGAATTATGAGATGATCCATCAGCAACAAAGAGCTCCACTGACATCAGCATCTTCACACTCTCGAATTTCTTTCCCATCCCTCGACTTCTTGCTATCCCGATTCTGAAGCGAGGTGATTGAAAATCATAACCATGTGCCTATTTTTTTTGTTTTTCTCTTTCAGTGACAGGCACAATGTTTCTATGTCCATCCCTGTCCCTCTAAAGTCTCATCTCAGCGTTTCCACCGCATCCGAAGTGGGCTTTCCAACCCTCTCCAGCTCCCCTGAACGGGACGTCCGGAAGCAGACTGGCTCAGATGCGGATAAACAGAAATACCAAACCCCTCCGCCTAGTTACAACACAGCCATGACTCAACCTGATCCCATGATGACTCCTGAAGTCCCATCAGCGCCGTCCACAGAGATAGTGAGCACTGAAGTAGGTAAGACTGTGGATACACATGGGGATGGAGAGACTGTGTCCGAGGCACATACAGAGAAGCCTCTGGAAATACCTATGGACATAGCCAGTACATTACCGTCTGACTCTGTCCCTCAGCACCCAGGAGCCATGAACGGCTCGGCCGTGCCCAGCGAGGGTATAGGTTCGGGTGTTGCGGGTGCAGCCGAACTTTGCTGCTCTGTGGAGCAGGCTGAGGAAATTATGGGCACTGAAGCCACAGGGCTGGGATTGGGACTTGGATTGGCCAGACTGGACGATTACCCGTGTATCCCCGTGGAGCACGCGGTTGCGGTCGAGTGCGACGAACAGGTTTTGGGAGAATTTGACGCCGCTGGAATCGAAGAGGTTTCACGGCGCATCTATGCACTAGAAAACATGTCAAGCTTCCGACGGCCTCGGAAGAACTCAGAAAAATGACTGGGATATTGGACGTGGGCCTGGAGAAACGGGTCAGAGGGTGACTGGTGTCCAAGTTGGTCGGTGACATGAGGCTGAGCCTGCGTAATATTTCACCCTGACTGCAACAAGTATAACATTACATAACGAAATATATTATTATTAATATTGTTATAATAATTATTAATATCATTAGGAAAAATCTGGAATATTGACCAATTTGCACTTCTCGAAGCATTTCTATAATCCTTTAAAATGAAATAAAGATAATGTTTGGTTGAAATGCTTGCTGGATGTCTTTCTGAGTGTATGGATTTCAGTCTTAATGGATATTCCACCGTAAAACCTGAAATGTGTTTATTATTTACTCATCCTCAATGTCGTTGGGTATGACGTTCATTCTTCCTGTTGAACACGAACAATATATTTAGAAGAACGTTTTCCATACAATAAATGATCCTCCCTGATGTTTGAATGATTCACCTTTCAGTGAAATCACCCTTTGTGTGATTCATTATATTGAAAGCAAAGAACTTATGACAGGCATAAATATTAGTTTTAGAATTTTACTGCTGTTCTGTAAGTAAATAATAATAATTGGGAATACATTTTATTATATACCTTTTTTTCTTTTTACCTTTTACATGTCCATCTGTATTGATTATTGTACATTAGTTTGTTTTATTAGTTTTAATTTTATACTTGATAAACCTATTGAATAATAATATAATATACAGTTATTAACAGTAATATTAAACATAATTATGTTTAACTATTTATTAATGTTGAATGGGTTTGATAAAAACAACTATGTGAATGATGTGTCTTAAGACAACTAACATAGATTTTTTTTTTCATTAAAAAATCAATAAATAAAATAACAAAACAAAAAAAAGCTAATATTTTTAAGCTAATGTTTTTTTTTTCCTACTTTCATTATATGGACAAAAAAAAAACAGACACGTTTTTAAATGCCACTTTTCTTCTGTCTTCCAGAAGAAAGAAAGTCACACAGGTTTGGAACGACATGGTGATGAGAAATTACACAATTTTCATTTCTGGGTGATCTAGTCCTTTAAATGCCACTCAGTATTACAGCGGGAGCCCTGGTGTGCCAGTACCAACCTGAGAGCAAAGCCCAATATATACCAGGCTCTGTGCCAGGAAAAGAACGGCTGTTGGTCAGGGTGGGCAGAAAGGGCGAGGAATGTCCGTGTACCAATGACACCCTTTCTCATGCTGCACACCCGAGTCCTGCTTCCAGAAGATGAAAAACATGCGCGCACACATTGTGCAAACCCCTTTTTTTTCCAGCCTGACCATTGTGAGAACTTGTATTCTCTCTGATTTATTCACCCAGAATTATAAACCCTGACAACTGTGCTTCACAGTTTGATGCTGTGTCAACACTGGATGCGAGCGGCACGTCACCACGTAACAAAACTCAATAGCTCCTATTATATGCAACAAAGCTGTCTACACTTGATGGGTTCATTACTTCATATTGTTGATGGGCCGATTCTATTTTTGCACCCAGTTCTCAATTTTTTTAAACTTTTTGAGTGCTGTATAGCCACTCCAGCTCTATTTTTCCCATTTGTATAATAAAATAGTTTCATTTAAGTGATCATCATTTGATTGCAATTAATTTACATTGACATTCAAATGAATTCTACCAATACACTAAGATCTTGTAAAATAACTTTTTTTTTTTTATTAAATTTTATACAAATGTGAAAACGTGCAATATCAGTCACTTCCAGTGTGAACAACAGGCTTGAGAAGGTTTAAGCAAAATCTTCAGGGTTGCTTGGTCTTTATTCCAAAAATTTAACTTTTTCCTTGAAGGTCCTTTAATGCCAATGAACTTTCCCACTGTGTACAGTTATTCAGATATCAGAAAAACCAAAACGCAAATGATGTGCTGTTGAAGAGGAGCAGGATGGCCGTTCCTCTGCATTCACTGCAGTTCTTTTTTTTTCTTCATTATGGCACTGCTCTTTAATGTAATGTCATCTAATAACAATATTCATCCACTTTCAGAAGCCATTTGTATGTGCTTTTTTCCCCAAGCAGTATTCAGCACTTATAGTTTGGTGTCTTTTATTCCAGGCATACACAAGTGTCAGGTCCTCTTCCATAAGAATCACATGAATGTATTAATCAGTCTTAAGAAAAGACCACAGTGTTGTCAGGAAGGACTAGTAATGGTTGACTTCTGCATCATTTCATCCTGGCCTGAATCTCTTGTTTGATTTCCTGTCTATTGTTGATTTTCCTTGAATGACTGTTGATACATGTTATATTTAAGACGAATACAAAGAAATGCGTTTCCATAAATTGCTGTGACACTGTACATATACTTTTGTATGAAGGGTGTTTTATTATTAAAGACCACAGTTTAATGATATAAATGAACAGTTCAGTTGTCTTTTAGTCTTGTCTTGTGTTTTAATAATTAATATTGAAATTTTGAGAGCCCTATAAATACGATATCAAATAATTGTATTATATTACATTTAAATTGCTTATAGAATGTATAGGGCTGTCAAAATTTCCCATTCTGCTTTCGCTCTATAAATGATTGATTATGTGTTATTCTGTGACAGATATAATTGTTTGGTACTGTTGTTCTCACAGAGTGCTGCCACTTAAACAAATCGCTCTGCCGGAGACGCCTCATAACCACAGATAAACAACGTTCTGTCTCCGAAGACAGAGGAGCTGTGGAGTGAAGACTCTTTCAGTCTCTGAGAGCCGTCACTGTCTTTCTGGACAGCTAATCCACTGCAGGTGTGAGGAATTCTGGGATTGAAGGCTGATCCAACAGTTGGCTTAACTGGAAAATCACGTCACCCCATCTTAGACACAGCAGAGAAGCAGGTGACGGCACTGCTATGGCAACAGAATTGCTGGAATGTGTGAATGCATCTGAAGTATTATTATGGGCTGGGGAGATTGCATTAGAAATCTTCTTGAACTTTTCATACTGTCATAAAAGTGTCCCTGATTTGGCGCAGCTGAAACTGACAGGGTCTGGTTTGATGCTGGTTTGACTTATTTGAGCCATAATATGTTCAGTTTTGGAAGAATGGCCACAGTCATGCTTGAGATTGAGATTTTTTTGTATACGTTCAGTGCTGAATACATTGTCGATTTTGATAAAATACAAACTTTTGGTCACGCATTTTTAAAGTCCAATTCTCACTATTAACAAACCATTAACTGCGACTTTTGCCTCAATAAACTCCTAATTTGCTGCTTATTAATAGTTAGCAAGGTAGTTGTTAAGTTTAGGTATTGAGTAGGATTAGAGATGTAGAATATGGTCATGCAGGTTATGTGCTTTATACACATATACACATACTAATAAACAGCCAATATGTTAATAAGCAGCTAGTTAATAGTGAAAACTCGTCCCTCTACTAAATGTTACTGAACTTTTTCACACAAAATCTGAATACTAAACAGTGCAGCATTCAAAAGCATGTGTTGCAACAAATTTGGTTTGAAAAGACCTAGTTAATGCCGTATTAACGCAATGCAACTCCATCTTGAACTCGTTCTAGATCTGCTGTGTGTTAATTCTGCTCAATCTGTGCTGGAGTTCAATCAGTCCAGTCAGTTTGTGTGTCTGTTTTTCTGTTCCTCCTCAGCAGCACCTCACAAAAGAGTCCAGCACCCGATGGCCTCAGACATCACACTGCATGCTCAGCCTGTGCGCGATACTGTAAAAGCTTATATTTGAATTTCAACTGAACAATAACCCTTCAGACTCCCCACAACACCTCTACATGACGTGAGTGCGGTGTGAAAAGGGAACTGTTTTTTGAGTTCTCTCAACAACTGTCATCAGTAAGGCTACTTGGTTTAGCTGATTTGAATTTGCTTGTTCGCTAACTGCAAAATTCATTCATTGTCATTATCATTGTAATCTTGTATATGGTTTTATATGACACTTGGTGTGAAGTCTAAAAATCTGAAATATGACACTACTAAATATATGTTGTTATTTAATAATTAATATTTTTATACATTTTATTTGATCTTTTTGAAAAAAGGTTTTGTATTTTTTTCTTGCTGCAATGCATGCCGGAAGATGAGATTGTTTAGCTCTGTTAGGATGATTTGGGACAACATTTGAACAGATACTGTTGGTCTAATACGTGTTTTGATGTAGATAAAGGAATATAAATTCACCCAAAAAGGAACATTTGCTGAAAATGTACTCATCTTAAGGCCACCCAGATGAGTTTGTTTCTTCATCAGATTTGGAGAAATATAGCATTACATCACTTGCTCATCAATGGATCCTCTGCAGTGAATGGGTGCCGAGTTCTAAACGCTGAGTAATATCACCAATAATGCCAAGGTAACCACCAACTTCGCATTGTAATAAACAAATCAATCAATAAAATGTTTTTAACTTCAAACCATTGGTTTCGGTTCTCTATTAAGTTCTCTATTATTGCTTTCTTCAGTGAAAAGTGGTCTCGTCTGAATCAGGAGAGAAATATGCACAGATCAAACACCATTTACATGCAAAAACAGTTCTAAACAAATATGTTGGTGGATTTTGGTGCGAGAGGACAACAGGAGTTGGACTTTTTCAGTGGAGGAAGCATTATTAGCACTTTAATGATGGATTTGTTTCTTACAAACACAGCTTTTCACTTACAGTGTGGCTTGTGATATCGGTCATTCCTGTGTGTGTCATTAGCCGAGCCAAATAAACAAGAACACAAAGTCAGAGTAATTATAGCGGCAATGGATTATGATTAAAAAAAAATACTTTTTATAAAAGCCACATGTTTCTAATCCATGATGCAGCTGCTAGTTTTATGACTCCACATCTGCATGCAGCAATCTATTATTATATTTGACTTAGTATCGAAGTGCCTCAAAGTCTCAGAGTCTAATTTAAGGCCAATCCGTCTCGCCATCCAATCAGCTGTCACCGCCGTCACGGCTCCCAACAGAACAAATCACTTCTCGAAAGTTCTTGGCATTCTGGACGTGTTGCTCAGTTAAGCCTCATTGCTTAAAATCACATCATGTTTTTATTCAAAAGCCGTAATGAGAGTGAACTTTGCTTGTTCTCCCTGTCTTTCCCGCAGTCTCGTGTTTGGCCTCTTGAAATGCATTTGAGTGGAACGGATACTATTGGATCGATATCAGTATTTAAATTGGACCGATTTGGGGCGCGTAAGCTCCAAAGAGAATAACAGTCAGGTGACCGTGACCGCTGCTCCATGACCTCTGCTGGAAACCAGAGCTTTGACACAATGGCCTGAGACTGACGTCACCTCACTACACCCCGACAAGCTCGAATTCACATTTTGTGTTAAATGAAGACTTTCGCACTGTGCAGTTTTCTATAATTACCTTTAGCAGGTGCCGATGACGTAACTGACACCAGACGTAAGAGTGGACAACATGGAAAACTCCCTAAGTTACAAAAGACTAACCTTTGTTTAACAATAGGTAACAAAATCACCGTAATCCCTCTCATAACGGATCATGTTTGCAGCGTATGCCTTTGTGTTTGAAATTTGGATGTATATGTTATCTTAGACTATGTGTGGATGTTTCTTTGTCTGTTTCCTGCATTATTTGTGACTACCGCTCCATCTGTCATCTCTTTTCTCCTGTTGTGTTCTTATTTCAGTGCTTCTCTCCTTTCTCCTCTAGCCATGGGGGGCTGTTATAGGTGAGAATGCTCTTGTGTGATACAAAGTGACTGTGCAGCTCAGCAGATAACCTAAACAAATCCAACATCACTTAGCACAGGGATGTTAACATTTACAGCCAGCTGGCTGAAGGTCAGTCTTTCTGAATTAGGGATACTGTAGGTCTGATACACTGGTGATTTAGTACATTTACATGCACATTTAAAACATAGGTTCATGCAATTTGTCCTATTAAAATATACTTTTTAAATGCTTTCATGAACTGAAGTCATATATAGTCACTATATATTTTATTTTTGGTCTATAGAGGTTTGGGTTTAGGGTTTCTGCAGACACTATAGTGACCTGTAGACTTGTCAGATTTCTCTGTTGACTGTCTGAGAGTTGAGTGTTGTTCAACATGCAGCAAATATGATGCGTTTTAACATCTGCTATACTGTTTTGGAGCTTGAAAATGCACAGTAAGTTTTAAAAAAAACAAATTCCTGCATCTTAATTGGCCTACTTATACTATGCCCCAAATGTATGTACTCTTTTTGTGAAGAAAAAAGTACATGCTTTTGAGTGTGTAGCAGAATAGTATGCAAGCTTTGGGACATACTACTTTGTCATAAGTATGTCTTTAACAGATGCTCTGTTGATTAGTTATGAGTGTCCTGTCACCGTTTAAACTGCCCTGCCAATCATCTTGTCACAGTTAACATAATCTACATTTCATTTCATTTCCTACTGTATTGGAGAGAAATGAAGAGGCATGTTGATCTGTCAGTCACGTATCTTTCATGCCGGGAACTCCTCATGTGTTTGCATAATGATACATTTAAAAGTTAATCATCAAACATATCTTTATAAAAGTTCACAATGTTGTTACAGATGAAATATAACATGGATAACATTAAAAAAAAATTTTTTATCAGGTTAGATATTGATTATTAACCATTCAAACCCCTTTCACTACTTGTCTGTCGGCCTTGAATATCCACCATGTAGTTTTTTGTTTTTAACACTTTTTATGCGTGTTTGTAGTTCTATTCTAATCCTCGTCCACCACGCTGCCCAATAGTAGAGCGTAACATGGATCTGCTCTTCCAATTTCCACCGGAAATAGTAAACCATCCGGGTACCTGTGGGATACTCATTTCAACATACACTCTTAAAAATAAAGGTGCTTCAAAAGGTTCTTCACGGCGATGCCATAGGAGAACCATTTTTTGGTTTTCCACAAAGAACCATTCAGTCAAAAGGTTCTTTAAAGAACCATCTCTTTCTAACATTTTTATAATCTGAAGAACCTTTTTTCGCCACAAAGAACCTTTTGTGAAACAGAAAGGTTCTTCAGATGTTAAAGGTTCTTTATGGAACCATTTAGACAAAAAGGTTCTTCTATGGCATCGTGAAGCACCTTTATTTTTAAGAGTGTAGTATGATTTTGGACACACTGATTATAATTTAAAATTCTAATTAGGACGGATAGTATGCCAATTGGGACGCAGAAAATTCATAAAAAACAATGGAAAAAATTACTCTGAGCTTGTTTCAAACAAAGTCTGTGATGTAATGTAATAATCTATAATGTCAATGTTTTGTTAACAAGCTATTTTTTTTATTTAAAATTTACTTTATTCCTGCCATTTGTTCAGATTGAGAATGCGATTTAATTGAGTTTTTGGTGCATAAATATGCACAAGATTAGAAAAAATAAAAGTACAATGTAATAATCCATCTTATTAGGCAAATTGCCAAATTGATGATGATGATTATTATTATTTTGGTAACACTTTATTTTAGGGTCTCTTAACTAGTTGCTTATAAGCATGCATATTACTAGAATATTAGCCATTTATTAGTAGTAATTAAGCCTTATTCTACATGACCTTATTCTACATGACCTTATTCTACATCCCTAATCCTACCCAAGACCTAAACTTAACAACTACCTTATTAACTATTAATAAGCAGCAAATTAGGAATTTATTGAGGGAAGATTTGTAGTTAATAGTGAATAAGTGTTCCCTATTCTAAAATGTTACCTTATTAATAACAAAATGCTTTTTTTTTTAGAATGCCTTATTTTGAGGGGTCAAATATTTTTGTACAACTGTTTGTGTATAAATGTGTATTAAATGACCATGTGATATTGTGTAAGTTGTGTATAAAAGTGTACATATGACCATTATCCCAGGAAACCTTTTTCTTATATACAGTAGCAGTACCAGTTTCGTGTCTTTTGAATTACATCTAACATAAAATAATTTAGACTGACATGAAATAATTTAGACTGACACCTTTAGTGTGGCCAGATATCTACAATATATTTGCCGTCTCATAAGTGTTGTGATAAGTTGTTTTTGATTTTAGTGGTTTGACAGACATATGAATAGTCCCTCTTTTGGATAAAAATTTTGTATTAAAAAAAGTTTATTTCTGGCAGTGAGCTGTCTTACACAGTGCAGGTAAGTGATTTTCCTTCAGGTCCCGTTTTCCCCATCATTTCATGTCCTCTCTATACTTGACCGCTTGACGTCCAAAATATGATATAGTTTTTCATCCTGTGAAAAATGAATTCCTGTCTGATTTATTGTTGAGAATATCTGATGCTCCCAGATTATGATCACGCTGTCTACACAATTTCCATATAACCTTCCTGATCTGATGATCCATTCGAGGAATGAATTAGACACTGAGTTAATTTGCTATTGTTTTTTCCTCTCTAACTCACAGGCACTGTTATGAAGCCAAGGCCTCCCTATATTCATTGGAAACATCATGAAGGTTTGGTCGTGTTGGAAACTGATCTATTTGGCCCTCGGCATTTAACATCCCTAATACATCTGAAGCTCTGATGGTGGGTTAAAAGATGGACACCTTGAATGATGGAGGACAGGAAAGACGAGGATGAAGTGTGGGAATGACGAATGGAGGTGAGAACAGATGAAGCTCAGAAGACGGGAGTGTTGGAGACGAAAGATGTACTTGATATTATGTTTCAGGTCAGAGGGGGGGGGGGGGGGGCTGATAGCCACTGATTTACTTTGCTATTGTTTTTTCCTCTCTAACTCACAGGCACTGTTATGAAGCCAAGGCCTCCCTATATTCATTGGAAACATCATGAAGGTTTGGTCGTGTTGGAAACTGATCTATTTGGCCCTCGGCATTTAACATCCCTAATACATCTGAAGCTCTGATGGTGGGTTAAAAGATGGACACCTTGAATGATGGAGGACAGGAAAGACGAGGATGAAGTGTGGGAATGACGAATGGAGGTGAGAACAGATGAAGCTCAGAAGACGGGAGTGTTGGAGACGAAAGATGTACTTGATATTATGTTTCAGGTCAGAGGGGGTAAATGAGGCTTCGGCACCAGACTCACCGAGGGTTATCTGGGTTGGCCTGACACTCATAAACCTATAGCTCTCACCTGATAGTGCTTTACAGTGTGTGCTTCAGGGGGGTTTCCGTGGTGGTCTCTTTCTGTCACTCTTTCTGTCTACACACACACGCTGAGTGGAATTCCTTCCAGTCTGCTGAAACGCTTCACTATCTGTGGAGGAACACTATGGAAACATTGGGCTTGGCTTTTCTAACCTCCTGTGACTAGAGCTTTGAGACTTCCAGCCAAACCATGTTCAATTTATTTGATGGGTCTGTCTTGACAGTTTTAACTTGAAAATACCAATTTATATACATATATATCTAAAACATTAGACCGCTTTCTCCTTGCCAAACCCAAAAGTTGGTTTTGTGTGTCTGGGAAATCACGTTAAGCTAGCTATTTATAGATATGTCACCTTACATAGGCTGTAACATGATTTGATGATTTTTTTTTTCTCTATTTAGCTGTTTTTTTTATGCTCATATGCAAAAAAACATATTAAAACCTTTTTATAAAATATATATATACATTTTACTCAAGAGACCTTTGTCATTTTCCCAAAGCATTTTAATTAGCTGTGCTTAGTTATCCCATAGCGGTGTGTTATAATATTATAATATTTTTTCTTATTTTATTATTAAAAATGTTGATGAATAAATTGTTGTTTTGTGGCCGCACAAAAAACAATCTTTTAAATCATTTAATCATTAAATAATTTAATTACAGTTACTGGGGGGGGGGGGGGGGTCGTGTAATGGCTTGGCTGTGTCCGTGGTTAAGCTGGGAATTTGGTTTAATTAATTTATGGACTTTCACTGATAAATTACACTGTTTTGGCTCGCCATTTTTTAAACTTGTTTTTATATTTAGTTATTTTTTTAAGTACTGAGCTTCGTTGTCTATACCTAAAACAATGTTATAATATTAACAGATTTTTCTTATTTTATTATTAAATGTTTCTGAATAAAGTTTTGCTCAAAACATTCCTTTATTAAACAAAAAATTAAAATGATTTAATTGTTTTAATTTAATTTTAACAATTTTTTTCATTAGCTAAGTTGGCGTCCATTAATCTAATTTCTTAATTTATTATAAAATAAGACTTTCCATTGAATACATTAAAATGTTCTGCTCAGGCATTTTTAAACCTTTGCTTATTTATTTCTTGTTTTTAATATATATATTTTTGACGTATCTGAACTCTTTTAAGTAGAAATATATATTTCCAGTTTCTATCAGCGATCAAATCCAGTTTCAGGTTGTTATGTTTTTTTTTTTTTTTTGTGAGATGGGTTATCCTCCTACCCATGATGCTCTGGTGCCAAAGAGGATCTGCATTTGGATTAGCGAGAATCATAGCTTGTGATGGAATGCGTTTCTGACTTGCTTGTAACGAATTGGATGGAGGTAGAGACCACCACATTAATTTATTTTCACATATCAATAACATGTCAAGCTATCCCTCCATCCCTCACTTTGCTCCCAGTGGAGCCATCAGATTCACCCGTTGTGTTGGCTCACTAGCAGTTTTGGATGTCGATGAGCGTTATTTCTCCATGCTCTCGTTTTTGATTGCATTCTCCCATGTGTTGCATTAACCAGCTATTATTAAATATTACCCTTCATTTCCATCATCAGAGGGACACATAATATATGATTTATATAGAGACATATGGAAGATCAACCTAGCGGCTTTGTTAATTGCTTCTCACCAAGTTTGCGTTCTTGGCACGAGGACACACAGACTTCTGTGCAATGGTCCGTGTTATCTGTGTCATAGACGTTGTGTGTTTACGGTCGAATTTCCATGTGGTCAAAGCGGGTGATGTGAATGCATTCTTCTGAGGACCACATGGCATTATTTTTTCACTGAGGAGATGAAGAGCATGCCAGGCCAGATCTTCTCTTCAGAACCCCTGCTGAGGGATCCAGGATTGTGGCTGGCCTGGCAAGAAAAGCCCATACTTCACTTCCTGCACAGCCTTTTGTCCTCTGCCCAAGTCCCTGCTCAGACCCGGCTCAGCAAATTATAGTTATTCAAGCTCTTATGAAATCCATCATTGCATTAGTGAGATACTTGATGATTTTTTTTTCATATTTGGTTTCTGTTGCCCACTTTCTTCTCTCTTTCTTCTTTCTCTCACACATTATAGAAACACACATGTCTTTAGTCTGTGAATGTTTGCAGCTGTGGTTGCATTGCTGTGTCAGTTTAAAAAGAGAAAAGAGCTCTATGACCTTGATGCCATCAAGGTTGGTTTGCGCTTTTTCCATCCCTGGGGCCTGGAAATATTTTCAATCCTGCTTTCTCTTTGGTCCTGGAAAGAAAAATGAGGAAAACTCTGAGTTCATTTGCAGCTATTGTACAAGGTGATTAGTTTAGAAGGTCACACTTTATATTGGCCTTAACTACTATGTACTTAACATCAAAAATTTATATTGTATTGCAAAACACTTGCTGCTATTGAGGTGGGATACGGGTAAGGTTATTATTTTTAATTCAGGGATTTTTTTTAAATATTAGTACAATGTAAAATCATCTATATACACATTGGGCCTCATTTACGAAACAAATGTACGACAGAAAATTTGGCATACGGTTGTTTCAACGCAAAACTTGGAATTTATCAATATAGACGTGAGCGGTGGCTACGATCAAATCTCACGTCTGGTCTCAGCTCGTGTACGCAAGTTTTTGAATTGCCGAACTGCGGCACCAGCCTAGTATAGGGTTGCGATTGTAGAATGACAGCATTTTGTTCAATTTTAATTTTCCTGACCATCAAAGGAAGCTCATTAGTCGCTCGTAACAGTAAGAGTAGAATGTCTTTTTTTTTTTTGTACAGGTCTTTAGCTTTAATATTGCGAATAGTAGCGTAAAAAAACCATGCGGATTCATTCGTCGCATCATGCACCTGCAGCGCCTCTGTGTAAAGGAGAAAAACAAAATTAAGTCTATCACTGGAATAAAATCAATAGGAGCACACAAAATATATAATAGGCTATAATATAACTAAAAGATTAACAAAAGAAAAAAAAACACTGTGCAACAAGTATAGGCTATACGCTCGTTTTTGTGACACTCTTAAGGGGTCATATGATGCGATTTCGAAGTTTTTTTCCTTTCTCTTTGGAGTGTAAATCTCCTTGGTGCATAAAGAAGATCTTAAAGTTGCAAAGACTAAAGTCTCAAAAAAAAAGATATTCTTTATCAAAGTTAAGATTATGCCACGCCCCCCTAAAACGGCTCGCTCAAACACGCCCCCACATATCTACCTCACAATTTGGAAATATTTGCATAATGCCGCCCAAAATGTTCACGCAAAGAAAAAAGGCGTGGTTTCAGGAACAGCAGTAGTGTTTATGCAGCCATGTCAGAGGACCCTGTGTGATCATGCGAGCGCAAAGCACGTTATTTGGCCTTCTGGAATAGATGCAATTAGAATCATTGGTAAGATTTATTTACACAGAACAGCACAACCCAGAGGATCGATTTGTGCAACGGCATTTTTATGGATGCATTTTTTTTGAACGAGAGTACAAGGCTGGCTGTGCACAAGGCTATTTCTAAAAAAAAAAAAAGAAAAAAAAAGGTAAATTCCGACTGTGCTATGACAATCTGGCGCTTCTGAAACAACTACTGTTTTGTTATTAGTTTAAGTATATTCTATTGACTGTTCAAATGCGGAGTTTTTTGCGCAACCGCAGAGTAACGCGTCGTGTAGTGTGTGTTGTGTGTGTGTGTTTGTGTGTGGTGTGTGTGTGTGTGTGTGTGTGTGTGGTGTGGTTGGTGTGTGGGGTGTGTGTTGTGTGTGTGTTGTTGTGTGTGTGTGTTTGTGTGTGAGGGTGTGTGTGTGAGGGGAACAGTGTCACATCACAGGAGAGTGAACTGCCTGTCAGAAGTCATATCACGTCAGCTGTCTTAACCGCGGCTTGTGTACTGCATCATCACTGTGTCTGTCACGCGACTCTGCTGCCCTTTCGGGCTTGAAACTGATGGTAAAACTAACCACATTATTAATTGTCTTGATATTTATTTTGAAAGATGAAGCTTGCGTTTATGGTAAGGGGTGTTACATTTCCGACATGTGCTTGTGGTGTTTGGCCAATCACAAATGCACTGGGTCAGCTGGCCAATCAAAGCAGACTGCGCTTGTCAAAGGAGGTGGCTTTGTTGAAAACGACGTGTTGAGAGATGCGGGGCATAGAGTAGCAACAATAATGTACATTTATGTGGAAAATAATGTGTTTTTTTGAACCTTAAAGTCATGTCAACATATTCTGTTACACCAAATACACAAAATAATGATCTTTAAAATAGCATCATATGACCCCTTTAATCTTGTTAACAAGGGGTCAAGGTTTGACTGCTTGATTGGTCCTGCTTATGAAATAATATATTTCATAATTAGTAGTATATGATTTTGGTGGGCTCTTTAAAGTGTGAAATCTATTTATATATTTTTATAATATAAATATTTGTAATGTTAAAATATTATTATTTATAATGGATTATTTATTTAATTTTATTTAATATTTTAAATAAAATTGTAATTTTGTTTTATTTTATATTTTTCATATAAATGTGTATATTGAGTGGTGAAATAATGTGTGTTTTGTGTTTATTTTGTTAATATAAACTATTTTTATGAGACAAAATATATAATTGTTTTCTTTAATAGTAATACTTTATAACGTATTATTTATTTAAATATTAAAATATATTTTTTAAACTATTGGTTGTTACTTTTATATGGTTAATATAAAAATTTTATTGAAGTGTTCAATCAAGAATATATGTTTTTTGTTAAAAATATTTGTAATACTACAAACATACTGTTTACAAAATTACAATACACAATTAAAATTATATTAAGGACATTTACTGTAAAATGTTTACTGTATTTTCTCATTATTTTCTAATCTTAATAAATTTTTTTATGTGAGAAGAAAAATACATACTAAAAGTTTCCTCTATTAAAAATACATTAGTGCTTTCATATTTAAATTGTGTTAGACAGAAAAAAGCTTTTCTCAGTGTAATTGTTCAGGATCTATTCAGCCTGTCCGTCTGGTCTTATTTTAGGAATGTCGTATTTGTGCTTATTATACATACTTTGCAATGGACATGACCTTTTAATCCAAAGTCAAGATATGAAATAGGATATCCTGTGCTCTTGAAGATAATTATCATGTGAGGACTGAAGCCTCTCGCTATGTGACCTGACTTTGAAATAGCTTCTTCTGCAGTGATATCTGATATATATGAGGATTATTATATATTATATAAAAAAAAATTGTGAGCATGTTATGAATAAACACCTTCATTATAAGGGATTTTGAGCATTTTTGCAGTTGAAAGTTGCCAGTGTTGCCAGATTTGTTAATAATGACAACAATAACCAAAGGGAAATGAAGCTCTCATCTCCAGCTTCATGGCAAGGTTTGGACATACACACAAACACACACACTTTCATAGTGTGTCAAGTTTCTCCGTAAAAGTGGTAATAACAGTAAGCTTAATGGTGTAATGGGGCTATTCCAGACTTAAGGGAAATGAGATATGAGAGATCCACTTTCAAAGGCTCCTAATGCACCGTTCTTCTGCCTATATTAACATTAGCTGTGTGTTTTCATAATGACCAGACAGCTTTCATAATAATGCAAATGCAAAGTTTTGTGTGACGTTATGATCAGTCCTAGTGGCCATCACCTGAGTCTACTGAATTAAATAGAGATTTTCACCAGTTTTGCAACTATATATACGACCTATGAAATTGTATGCGTGTTAAAAAAGCTATACAGGTTGCAGCCTTAGAAGTCAGCTGACTATGTAGACAGGAAACAGCGGGCAGTTCACTGGGTTTTGGAGCTTTAATAATATTATGCTGTTGTAATCACAGCCACATCCAACCAGAACATTCAAAATGAGAATATTTTGGCCCAAAAAGCAGCTGGATCGAATACAAATTCTTTCAGCAAATGGTCTTGTCTAAAGCCATTACTGCTGTCTGTAACTGACAGGTCAAGTCTTCTTCAATCTATCACTCATCTTTCCCATAAACAGATTCCTGAAGGCTGTCAGAAAGAATTTGAGCAGTTAAACCAAATTGTTTGTTGACTCACTCACAACAGTCTGATTAACTACAGCAAATACAGAGGAAGAGCCAGAAATATGATTAAAACCTTCGGTGCCATGTAAAGTGTATGTACGTGCATGTATGTACAGAAGGTCATTCGCTGGGCTTGATTTCCATCAGTCATTTTAGTCTATTCACCTTTTCTTAAACTGTCACAGATGTGTGTGTGCGCAGAGGAAATGCATTGCAGACACTGTAAATAGCTCTTGTTTCATACAGATAGAGGTTAAAGGGTCAAAGGTAAAGGTTGTGAAAGGCTTTCATGCGGTGTAGATTTATCCCTGCTGTTGTTTACACAATCAGAGCTCCTGATCTCTGGTTTCTGGCTTTTTAACTCTCGTCACCTCAGTCCGAGAGCCCTTCACCATGGCCTGGAAGAGACTCAAATTGTTTTTTATTAAACATGGTCACAGTAAAAAAAAAAACTTCTAGACTTTCTCACACACATATGCCTGCACACACACACACAAAATCTTTTTTTCTTCTTCTTGTCTTGTTTTCCAGTAAAACTTCTTTCATGCTAAAACATGATCAATTTACTTGTGGTATGACCTATTTTCAGAGAACATATTGCACCCCTATGGCAATTTAAAAAAACAATGTGTTGTTGTTTATGCTTAAACTAAGCAAACATGATTCAGTACTACGACAATATTATTTTAGACAGTTTAGCTGTGTATGTATGTGTAATTTGCGTTTGTTTTACGAATGCTTAAAGAGTAATATACCAATAATACAGTAAGATACTTAAAAATGCAAAAAAATTTAAATAAATAATAAAAAAAGGAAAATAAGAAATAACTGTTAAATAACAAATAACTTATGTTTATATTTGGCTGTTATATATAATTATTTGTGTATAATAATAATTAATTATTTTATTATTATCCATACCAGTAGTATATATAATTTAAAAATGAGTTTAAATGCGGAAAAGTCATATTGCAGTCTATGTAGTACAAGGTGAGTTAGTTTCGAAGGTCACACTTTTATATTGGCCTTAACACTATTAACTACTAAGTAAAATTAAAAGTTTAATTTATATATATTATAATATATATATATTTAGTATAATAGCTAAAGTATACGTACCAGTCAAACGTTTTTGTGACCAGTAGATTTTATTTTTTATTTTTTTTCCCAGAAGTCTCTTCTCACCAAACGGCATTATTTGGATCCAAAGTCCAGCAAAACCGTAAAATTTAGAAATATGTTTACTATTTAAAATCAACTACTACTGTTTTTGTATTTTAATATAGAATTTTTTCATATTCATGTAGTGTTACAATTTTTTGCTGGTGTTTGTTTTATGTATACATACACATCTACACAAACAACTACAACACCTCCACACACACATATGTATATATGAACGAGAGTTCACTACATTGCAGTTGTGTTACTTATGCTATTACATGATGTCATGTTGTAATAGCATAAGTACTTACAATGTATATAATAATTTTTAAATGTTATAATACTGTAAAGATTTGTATGTTTCTTCATGGACATGCCATTGGGGGCAGCAGTGGGACCTCATCACTCTGGGATAAGAAACATGGTACACAAGTCTCCTGGATAACTGTCTCCTGTGCGTTTACCATGTCACGCTTGCCTATTCTTCATCGCGGTTCTCGCCGAACAGTAGAGCCCACATCTGTCGTAAAGTGGGAGTTGGCTTTTCCCCTTTCCACTTTAGATTGTAACTGCTGGCCCCCGCCAATCTACTGAAGTCAGAAGGCTGTCTTCGTTTCCTTCTGTGGGGACAAGAATTTGTTCTGGTTATTCTTATTCCCAGTTTTTGACTCTCCGTTTGGCATGCCGGCCCCTTGCGGTCTGCGTTAAGATGCAGCGCGGTCTTATTAGACATCCGCTCCACGTTGCCATCCCTCTAGATTCGGGAACCCCGCTGGCACAGAACATGTGCTAAATCCAAACCGTTCCTTTTTCTGCACAGCGTCAGGACTCATTTTAGAAGAAGCTGGATAAATGTGCTCTTAAATCCCGGTAGGGGGGAATTGTATTTTATTTACTGTGTGTACTCTGTGGAGCACGACCTGCCACTCGGGCGTCTACATTGTGATTGATGGACTTAATCAAACCCTCCCATGGCTGATGTCTTTAATATTGTACGCTTCTCAAACTCACTTCAAAGCCTCGCTCTGGAGAGCCTTGAATACGGAGATTGTAATATTTCATTTGTGATAGATGTCCATGAGCTACCTGATGGATTCCAACCTGACTCAGAGGCATAAATTTCCTTCTTTCTTGATCTCCTTTGGGGATCTTGAGAGTTATTAGCCTTCTTTGGTGCAGATATGTTACAATGTTTGAACATTTTTCAACCTAAACAATACCAGTCAAACATTTGAAATCATTTGGATTTTTTAATGTTTTTGGAGAAGTCTCATATGTTCACCAAGTTTGAATTTATTTGATCATTTATTGAAAATACAGTAAAAACAGTAATATTGTGAAATATTACAATTTTAAATTACTTTTTTCTATTTTAATATACTGTATTTAAAAATGTAATTTATTCCTGTGATGGCAAATTTCAGCATCATTACTCCAGTCTTCAGTGTCACATGATGCTTCAGAAATCAGTCTAAGATGCTGATTTGGTGCTCAAGTTACATTTATTATTATTATCAATGATGAAAATATTATCAATATGTTGTTTTTGCTACTTAATTTTTTGGGGAAACCATAATGCACTACTATTCAATTGTTCAGCGTAAGTGAGATTTTAAATAACAAAATATATATAAGAATGTATTCAGCAGGGACAGATTAAATTGATCAAAAGTGGCATTAAATACATTTATAATGTTACAAAAATTGGTTTGAACTCCTATTTGCAAAGGCATCCTAAAGAAAGGAACAAGGTTTCCAAAAAATTAATCACATGTAATAAATTAAAGTATATTATATCCCGCAAAAACTGTTTTCAACATTGATAATAAGAAGAACGATTATTATAATTGAGCTCAGCAATATCGAAATAATTGAGCACCAAATCAATAAAAATCACATTCACTAGACTTAATTTACATTTTTAAAAATACTAAAATATATAAAAAAAACTTGTAATTCAAAGTATTCTATTCAATCAAATCAGTGCCGACTTGGTGAGCATAAAATACCACCAGTAGTGAATTTTTCCCCATTCAAACACAGTATTGCTGGCATAAAATTTCAGTCCTTTTATTTTCATTAATTTTGTTATTTTATTGCATTTATATTTGTTGGTCTTCAAACATATATATGAGATCTTTTTCATTTCGTAATTTTCCTGATTTTACTGCTGATTAGACTATAGAAGCATAATCTTGACAAATAGTTTGGAGATTTCTGTGTTTTGCCAGTCATGCAGAGTTATACATATATGACTAGCTGCGGAAGGCATCACCAAAATATGAGTGAACTCATATTTCAACTCCATCTGGCCATGAGGATGTGTAGTATTACACATTATTAGCGAATATATTTTCTGTCATGAGCAAAAGTTCCTGCAGAGCATCATAACTACTCATACAAATCAGATAAAGCTAATGTAATCCAGTCCGATGGTCTTTGTAGGAGCCATTCTTTATGATCTGCATGCTTAAAAGTGACTTGTTGTGATCTTTAGTGGCTTTTTTTGGCAGCCTGGAATGAATTAATTACAGAGGCTTTCAGTTCATAAACCCCAACGATTTATGCATCACAAAACATATCTACATTCTGCCCTTTGTCATCAGATTTTTTTATAACTCTAGTAGCTAAACCCTATGCAGAATATATAGATTTTTCACATCGTTGGAAGATAAAGACTTTTCCCTTTCAAAACAAATCCAAGCCATAAAACAGAAACATAAAAAACACATGGGACGTAAAATAAAGGATTGGGCCTGTCATTTTCTGATACAAATCACCCCAGCACATTGCACTGCTTTCAGTAAGGCGATATTTTGATTGACTGTTTGTGTAATATACGTTTGAACGTGAACTGAGATGTGACTAATTGTGTTTTGTTTCGTTGGAAGAGATTCACTGTCTGTTGCGGAGAGACGGATGTGGGATGTGATTCTGGGATGCTGGCTTCGGGAGGTGTGCGGATTCCTGTGGAAACTATTGGGATGAGATCAGAGGCGAGGCAGGACTGGGCTTAAAGAGACGAATGGGATAAAAGTCTGATGTGTTGGTAAGAGGCGCCAGATTGAGAGGTTTGGTTCACCTTTTATCGCCTGAGCATCGCCCTCGGCCTGATTTATCCACCTATCCTTGTTAGTTTTAGAGGTTTGAGCTTTGACTCTCCTCATCCCATCTTGGATACAATCTTATTGGAATCGCATGGCTATTTTATTAAAGGGTTAGTTCACCCATTAATTACTCACCCTCATGCCTTTCAAACCCATAAGACCTTCGTTCATCTTCGGAACCCAAATTAAGATATTTTTGATCAAATCTGAGAGCTCTCTGACCCTCTATAGACAGCAATGTAATTACCACGATCAAGGTCCATAAATGTAGCAAGGACATCGGTAAAATCAGTAAAAAAACATTCAGTAGACAGTGTGTGCATGCTGAACGTAAACGACGCTGATTACGTTGATTACATTCTGGGGTAATCTCCAAAAATGTGGAAGATGGTAACTCGGGGAGAGAATTGTTGAATAATCATGTTATATATTGTGCTTTCAAATGATTAATCCGATTAATTGCATCCCCACTAAACGTTTTTGTTTACATAATAGAGTGGTGTGTGTACTTGTAATTTATTATGTACATATGAAATACACCTCATGCATGTAATATTTCAGAAAAATGTTTATATGTTCAATAGCTTTATTTATATGTAATTATAATGAATATAAACCGTAACTATTTTCAATATATTCTGTTTGTGTGTGTATTTATATGTAACTAATAAATATACACACATATTATTCAAACAAAAACTTTTATTTTGTATGCGATTTATCGTTGCAGCATATAGTGTATCTTTGCGCACAAAAAGTATTCTCGTAGTTTCGTAAGATTACGGTTGAACCACTGATGTCACATGGACTATTTTACCGATGTCTATTGCAGTTGCATTGCTCTCTACGGAGGGTCAGAGAGCTCTCGGATTTGATCAAAAATATCTTAATTTGTGTTCCGAAGATGAACGAAGGTCTTACAGGTTTGGAACGACATGAGGGTGAGTATTTTTGGGTGAACTAACCCTTTAAGACATCCTCTAATACAGTAGACGTGGTGGCTTGGTTCAGGGTGATTTCGGAGGAACTTTAAACTCTTTCAGTTCCGTCTAGTCACAACATCCATCTGTCTCCCTTATCGCTGCATCTCTGACCCCAAAGGCCATTGAGCAAAGCGTCTGGAGCGCTGTAGGGCACGGCTTTTCGTAATAGCATGTAATTTTGCAGCTAAGTGTGGGCGCTTTCACACTTCTAAAGGAGTTCCGTATCCTGTCCGGAGATTATCATGCTTAACGTGGAATTTCTGCACACTGTTTCCATTCAGTTTGTATGGAAAGTCTGATATATGACCCCAGAAATATCCCTTCGCTGCTTCTTTTGTGACTGTTTATATGTAGATGAGTAGTTGAGTACCAAAAGCTGATCCATCTCAGGGGGGTGTTCATTTTAGACGTTGCTACCCCGCAGCCAAGGAAAGCAGAAACGGCCTTACAACAATCAAAACTCCCCTAGAATGACCTAAAAATAACATCTGATACTCAGCTGAATCAGAGCGAACGCTATTTCGGGAAAGGTGGGAATTCCGTGTACATCCTTGCTGTGATCTCTGTCCTTTTGTTTGGCACGTAAATACATGTGTAACAGCCAATGAGCACTTGAAGCGTACTATCAAAGAGAAACCTTAGACTAGCATAGCCCTTGGAGTCACTCTCGTTCTCAATGACATGTTGGATAATATGGTTTACGTTTGCAGGGTGAGCTATCGAAAAAGCAGCTCGTGTGAAAGCGATGCCGTCATATCTGTTTAACTGTACCTGTCAGGGTGTTCGGAGTTAGAGCTGTAAACCTTATCAGGGCGCACCTTTTAATTACATAAATTGGTGAATTATTCATTTACATTAAATTAATTTATTTTTTAAAAATGTAATATTCTGAAAAAAAGCATGTTTGACGTACATAGTGATATTTTTAGATTGTTCTTAAACTGATACAGTTATGCTTGTAAAGGTGACATATCATGCTTCCTCCCATAACCCACACAAAGCTGAATGATGCACCTGCAGGAACTATTGTAAGTGAACATGTACATCAGCTCTAGCGTGTGTGTGTGTGTGTGTGTGGTGGTGTGTGGTTGTGTGTGTGTGTGTGTGTGGTGCTTGTATGCATACAGTGGGGAAAAAAAGTATTTATTCAGCCACCAACTGTGCAAGTTCTCCCACTTAAAAAAAATGAGAGAGGCCTGTAATTTTCAACAAAGGTATACCTCAACTATGAGAGAAAAAAAAAATCCAGAAAATCACAATGTAGGATTTTTAAAGAATTTAATTGCAAATTATGGTGGAAAATAAGTAATTTGGTCAATAACAAAATTTCATCTCAATACTTTGTTATTTACCCTTTGTTGGCAATGACAGAGGTCTAAAACGTTTTTTGTAAGTCTTCACAAGGTTTTCACACATTGTTGCTGGTATTTTGGTCCATTCCTCCATGCAGATCTCCTCTATAGCAGTAATGTTTTGGGGCTGTCGCTTGGCAACATGGATTTTCAACTCCCTCCCAAGATTTTCTATGGGGTTGAGATCTGGAGACTGGCTTGGCCACTCCAGGACCCTGAAATGCTTCTTACGAAGCCACTCCTTCGTTGCCCTGGTGGTGTGTTTGGGATCATTGTCATGCTGAAAGACTCAGCCACGTTTCATCTTCATTGCCCTTGCTGATGGAAGGAGGTTTTCTCTCAAAATCTCATACATGGCCCCATTCATTCTTTCGTTTACACGGATCAGTCGTCCTGTTCCCTTTGCAGAAAAACAGCCCCAAAGCTTGATGTTTCCACCCCCATGCTTCACAGTAGGTATGTGTTCTTTGGATGCAACTCAGCATTATTTCTCCTCCAAACACGACAAGTTGAATTTTTACTAAAAAGTTCTATTTTGGTTCCAGCTATCCTCTTCTGGATAATGCTCTCTAGCAAACTTCAGACGGCCTGGACATGTACTGGCTTAAGCAGGGGGACACTTCTGGCACTGCAGGATTTGAGTTCCTGGCGGTGCAGTGTGTTACTGATGTTAGCCTTTGTTACTTTTGTCCCAGCTCTCTGCAGGTCATTCACTAGGTCCCCCCGTGTTGTTCTGGGATTTTTGCTTACAGTTCTTGTGATCATTTTGACCCCATGGGGTGAGATTTTGCGTGGAGCCCCATATCGAGGGAGATTATCAGTGGTCTTGAATGTCTTCCATTTTCCAATAATTGCTCCCACAGTTGATTTCTACACACCAAGCTGCTTACCTATTGCAGATTCAGTCTTCCCCGCCTGGTGCAGGTCTACAATTTTGTTTCTGGTGTCCTTTGACAGCTCTTTGTTCTTGGCTATGGTGGAGTTTGGAGTGTTACTGTTTGAGGTTGTGGACAGGTGTCTTTTATACTGATAACGAGTTCAAACAGATGCCATTGATACAGGTAACGAGTGGAGGACAGAGGAGCCTCTTAAAGAAGAAGTTACAGGTCTGTGAGAGCCAGAAATCTTGCTTGTTGGTAGGTGACCAAATACTTATTTTACCGAGGAATTTACCAATTAATTCTTTAAAAATCCTACAATGTGATTTTCTGGATTTTTTTTTCTCATTTTGTCTCTCATAGTTGAGGTATACCTATGATGAAAATTACAGGCCTCTCTCATCTTTTTAAGTGGGAGAACTTGCACAATTGGTGGCTGACTAAATACTTTTTTGCCCCACTGTATATGAGTGTGTTTTTGTACGTTTTGTGTTTGAGTGGATGGAGGGGGGCAGGTAAATGGAGACGACGGATATCCCCTGCACAGGAGCACTCGGTCCCGAGGGTGAAAGGAAGCCGGTTTTTGAGAGTGTGGTAATGACAGCTCGGAAGTGTCAAAAACTGTAGAGAGAGAGAGAGTGGGCTAGCTGTATTAAAGTTTGAGTGGAGGCTTGTCAACAAGGTGAACGCTTAGGAAATGAATGCTGTGAGCAGTGGTAGAGTATGCCAGCTAAAAGGAATTAAAAACACTCATGCATACGCATGTGGCCACACACAACCCTGTTTATGCCGTAACTGAGCTCCAAAACTTTAAATAACTCGCTATTTAATGTGTACCGCACACAAACCTCACTGACTCAATGTGCTTCAAATATTATTCCGTGTGCAAATCAGCTTACTGTAATGTGCTTCAGATTTCAGTCAGGTATTCATGAAACTCCAAAAAGTGTCCACACAAAAAAAAAAAGTATATCTTTTCATTAGAAAGCAAAATATTTTTATATTTAGAATATAGTTACATTTCTGTTAGCCATGTAGTTGCACACTTTGTGTCCAAAAAGTTTTTTTTTTTATTACTTCATTGTAATCACAACATTGCCATAATTTTGATTTTGTATATACACTACCATTCAGAAGTTTGATCATTTTATTTTATTAGTTTTACAATAAAGATGTGTGTAATGGTACAAACGATTTCAAATAAATGCTGTTCTTTTGAACTTTCTATTCATCAAAGAATCCTGAAAAAATGCATCAAGGTTTCTACAAAAATTAGTGCTGTCAAATCGATTAATCATGATTAATCACACCCCATACAGTTTGTGTTTACATCATATATGCGTGTGTACTGTGTATATTTTTGTATTATATCAAACACACACATGTATATTATATATATAAAAATATTTACATGCAGATACCTATCTATTTATATATACTTTTATATATATATAAAATACAAGATAATCTTACATATATTTATTTCATAATGCATGTATGTTTTGTGTATTGATATATACACATACATTTACACAGTACACACACACATAACAAACTTTTATTTTGAATGTGATTTATTGCGATTAATCGATTTGACAGCACTAACAAAAATATATAAAGCAGTGCAACTGTTTTCTGCATTGCTGATAATAATTATTTATTGATCATCAAATCAGCATATTAGAATGATTTCTGAGGACATTTTGGAGCACTGACGACTTATGTTTTATGATTTTTGATGGCTAAAATTCAACGTTGTCATCACAGGAATAAATTACACATATTACTAAATATTTCACAATGTTACTGTATTTTTGATCAAATAATACTTCTTTAAAAACACTAAAAAGTCTTACTGGTTTTGGTTTTCATTGTTTAGCTTCTTTTTTTAAGTTACGAGCCTACAATCATGGAGGTGTCATTTTTCATGTTTCAGCTTCGTGGAAGTTACTGTTCACTTGGAGTATCTTATGTTATGCATAGTTTCCTCCACAGCATTGTAATCTAACAGCGGCAGAGCAGAAGGAACATTATTCTCTAGCAATTCAACAGGTTTATGACAAAGTGTCTGTTCTGTTTTGATGAAGACCTGATGTCATCATGGGAACGTTAGGAAGGGGGCCTCGCTTGCTCCCTCTGTCTGAATGCAGGTTTATGGCAGAGAGGAGATGAATTGTTGTGTTGCTAAGGCCGTCGCTGTGGGACCTGTTGCTCGTTTTGATTTAATCGTCTCACTCAGACTGAATACTCTCAGATGGCTGAAGCAGAAGTGTGGTTTCCTAATCAGTTCTGTACTAATAATGTTGCTGATGGAGAGGTATGAGAATCCCATTTTTAAAATTGATTTGATTCCGTTTAGGAAGAGTTATCTGCCTCATTTACTAGAAAATGATTTTTTTTAAGTTCTCTTTGAGGTGTTGTCATTATCTTGACCTACATCCATCATCTCTGACCCTAGTTTTGTGCATTTTGACAGTTTGTATGGCTTTATCTGAGTATGTGTGATGCACAGTAGTTCTTTAAAACATTTTGGAGAGGTCATTTCTGTAAGGTTTTAAATATTCTATCAGATCATGCATTTAAATGCTAATAAATGAAATGCCACCTAAAGCTATAAATTAATAAAAATGTATGATATTCTGAACGTGTGGCAGGCTGAAACATGTCAAATAAAAATGGATCCTGCTCTCCATCTTATCCAAGATGGCTTTCTGACATTAGCCTTCTGCAGTCAATAAGATCTGTTTTTTCCACAAAAAAAAAAAGTTTATAAAAAAATTGGCAATATTTTTATGAATTATTATGTTATAACTTTATAAATATATAGACTGGTAAAATGACATAGATAAATAAATAGTTTCACATATATTAGTGCTATCAAATGATTAATCGTGATTAATTGCATCCAAAATAAGTTTTTGTTTACATAATATATGTGTACACTGTGTATATTTATTATGTACATGTAAATACAAACACATGCATGTATATATTAAAGAAAAATATGTAACATGATAGATTTATATTCATTTAGTTATATTTTAGTAAATATATTTTAATACACACCCAGAAATATTTTCAAAATATATACTGTTTGTGTATGTATTTATGTATACATAATAAATTTACACAGTACACACATATATTATGTAAACAAAAACTTTTCTTTTGGATGCGATTAATCGCGATTAATCGTTTGCCAGCACTAATATAAATATTTATGTGTATTTATCTATATTAATCTTGTAGAAGAATGATTCATTTTCAGAATTTTGAATTTAAGATATTTTATGTATATTTTAAATTGCCGCTTTTATATAAAATGCATGATAATCAAATGGTATGGAATTGAATGGCTCAAAATTAGTCTCCAAAATACTCTGAACAGCTGTTATCATTATTATTTACAGAAGCACGTATCTTTACACTGTTCATCTTTACGTGTTGAGTGAAATTAAATGTCTTGACTGGGGATGCCAGTCTGATTTTTTTTATGCAGAACAAATCTGACAATATTATCTAAAATGGGAGGAATATTGTGTGTCTTAGCCCTCCCATGTAGTACAGTAACAGCCAACCACACGTTGTGTGAGAATGGACGGAGTGAATGTGTGTGTAGAGTGAGAACTCTGGGAAATATCTAGTGCTGTATGATTAATTCCACTAGAGTAGGCTTTAATGCAGCGGTTTGCATGTCTGTAATGTTCAAAGCTTTGGAGATTCCTGTCTGCTTTCACAAGAAATGTGACGAGTGTGAGAGAGCGTGCCCGTCATGCCCCACTGCATCATGGCTAGATGCTCACGGATTCCCTCTCTCTTATTCTCTCATTACACTCTATTCTTTTAAAGGTGACCATGTGGCCCAGGTGGAGAGCAGCTGTTGAGTGAGTCTCTCTACCCTCGTCCTCTATAAATAAAAGCACTGTCATCTGCTCCAGAATCAGCAAATTTATGATCCCATGTGACGGTTGTGAAGTATTTGTCTATTGAGGCTGTTTCTACCTCCCTGGTATTTCCTCTCCTGTAGTCATTGGTGTAGTTCTTTTAATAAATGTTCCAAGCTGTCCCAAAACACGGAGCCCGCCGCCCTGTTTCAGCTCTCACTGACCTCTGCAGAGCCCTCTGATCATGTCATACGTGTGTGATCGTAAGCGTGAGTGAGAGCAGGCATTCCGCAGAGGAGCTGATTATCCATCAAGGGCATTATTCATCAGAGCTTTAGGAAGGAAGCACACTGACAGGCCCATCTAGAAATGACACGCTAGATTACAACAACCGAGTCAACTAGAGGCCCCGGCTGAGCTGATAGCGATGAGATTGTTTTTTTTTATTTCTTTTTGTTTTGCTTTTTGTTTTTTTTTTGTTTGTTTGTTTTATTTTGAAACTGGTGCTGGTTTTTTCTTCACTTTTTGCCATTACAACTTAAAGCTCTTTAATATCTCAATTGGTTCAAATGAGTTTCAATTTAGGCCTACTATTCTTTAATTTTTAAATTAAATTTGGTAACACTTTAGTTTAATGACCCATTCGCACTATTAATAGCATGCCTATTATTAACATATCAACACAGTTATTAGTACTTATAAAGCGCATATTCTGCATCCCTAATCGCACCCAATACTTAACAAAACTTACAACTCCCTACTATTATAACGCAAATGAGGGTTTAGTGAAGCAGAAGTCATAGTTAATGGTTTGTTAATGGCGAAAATGGACCTTAAAATAAAGTGTGACCATACATTTTAAACTAAATGCACATTTTAAAAAAAAATAATTCACCCAAAAATGATTCTGTCTTCAGTGACTCAGCATATTGACCATTTTAATACAACTTTTATGGTCTGATTTGTGGTTTTGTTTTTGTTGGTTTGTTTGTTCAGTTTTGATTTTGTTGTTTGTCTTATTTTGTTCTGAAACAGTGCCGTCTCTTTCTCTTTTCAGCATTTTGCCATTACAAATAATCTCTTTAATATTTTTGGTTGGTTTATACTGCATTTTGAGCCAAATGCACATTTTTAAATGAATAATTCACCCCAAAATTGTTCTGTCATTAATGAATCACCGTATTGACCATTTTATGATACTTTTCTGGTCCTTTTTGAAACTTGAAATCCACAGTTCTTCAAAATTTCATTGACATGACATGAGGGTGAGTAAACTAATTAAGATTTTGCTTCTCTAACTTTTCTTCTTATAAATAGACTATTTCACATAAATAGTATAAACAGTCATTTCACACGTCTCCTCTAGAAAGTCTAAAGAGATCTCAAAGATGTCTCAAACTGTGCTCAGATTTGATAAGGTACCACAGTCTGCAATAAAAAGTCTGGTTTTTCAATATACACTCATCAAATTCTTGCAATGTTTTGCAAAGTAACTTGCTCTATTTTCTTAATGTATGCTAGTTATCTCATTTTTATCTCTCCTTAGGATTTTTAGAAAAAACATTTAAGGCAACATAACTCCATCAACTGTCCTGCAATATATTTTTCTAATTTTAAGGAGAAAAAAATCCTCTAGAGTACATAGAGAGCACATCAAATGAGAGGAGGGGGAACAAGACTGGGAAATGTTGCAAGTCATATTCAAACTTGCATCATCCACATGGACGCCACAGCTCTGTTGTGATGTTTAAAAGGATCATTAACCCACAATTGAAAATTCTCTCACCGTTTACGCCACTTGTGTGACTTTTAAGATATAAAAAAAGTTCACCAAAACTGTTTGGTATAACGAACATTGTCCAAATGCTCAAATTTTGTATCACACCGAAGAAAGCAAGTATACAGGTTTAGAACAAAAATTTTTGGGGGTGAGCTATTCCTTTACGTACTGTGTATGTACTGTGCTATATATAAAGCAAATGTATCCTAACACCTTCCCTCAGAAAGTCAGTCCTGTATTCTGTGTATCTTAACACCTACGTTTGTTTCCTACCTTTGCACTCTGTCACCCTGAAACAAGTCTGTTTGCAAACCCCTTGAGCAGAGCGTTGTAGACAACTGTAGACAACACGTTCTGGGTTTTACTGGAACACTGACTTCACAAGCTCAAATGAGGTTAGGGAAAAGCGATCCCTTAGAACCACCGCCACGCTCCGATCCAAACCTCACTCCACTTGTACTGCTGGTAAACACAAATAGTCTTGTGTTTTTATGTGCCAAGGGCGTTTGCTTGAATAGTTCGGCATACAAAATCCCAGCCAAAGCCCTGTGGGTGCGCCCCACTCATAAACTCCGCTGTGTGTCCAGAGGTGTTTACATGGTCAGGTAAGGAGTCAACGAGTGCTTGGAGATGCATGCTGACACGTTATGACCCCACAGCCTCTCACCACACACACACTGCATGTGTTAGTGACCTGGAACCACATGGGTCCGTATACCTCAAGGTCATGTTTACACGGTCGGCGCTGGAGCCTGTAGCACAGGACAGATGCTTATCAGAGGCCTGGCTGCTCCCCGGACAAACACGGCCAGCTGAGGAAAAGAGTGACGGCGGAATCCACGAGTGTGGGATTTTTAATATTTTCTCGGAGCAAACAGTACCGTCTTTGAACCCGGAGATTTCGTTCTCACCTTGAAACTGTGAAATTCAGAAGAGGCCTCTTGAGCGCAGTGAAGATTGGCTATTGGTTCCCGTCAGACTCAGGCTTGTGAGATGAGAAATGCTTGTCATTACGCAGAATAAACTTCCTCGGAGGATAAACACAATTGTCCTCAAGTGGAAACAATCTCAGCGTGGTATCATGGGAAAATAATACCAGCCAAAATGTTTCCAGCACCATCAAATTCTTCTTTTCACATGACACGAGAAAACCGCAAGACGACAGACAACGAGGCATAGGTAAAACTCTTCCGATTGCTTCAGAGGAGAGAGGGAGATGCTCGGTCGCTGGTTTAAATCATAGCTTGCGTTAACCGAATTCCTCGAGTCCCTCGTGAGCATTAAACTGAGGGAAAGTAATAACTCTTTGATCCCAAACTGTTGCCAGACACTTCTTCATCATGCCCTCGTTCATGAATCTCACATTTTACCATGCGTCAGGGACGCGACAGTAAACCGATCCACCAAACTCAAGGTTCTGACTCGGCCAAGCGGTTTCAACAGCTACAGCACAACACGCTCTCACCAGAGCCTTTGAGCTGTGATATCTCTAGTTTGCAGTTTGTGAAATTGGACTGTTTTATGTATTGGAGTATAATGGAGGAAGTAATACATAGTTATGGTCATGGCAATGATCATTCAGGAAACCTGTTTCTTTCATAGCGGTCTCTCCACAGTCTCTACAAGTAACCTAATTTGTCTCAATTTTCATGTCTTTGAATCTAAACTGATATCTGGTTTTTCTGTAGGTTGTTAGTTCAGTGTTAACACAAAGGACTGATGCTGTGGCTGGGAGCTAACATGCAAGATTTTATCCTGCTGTGAGGTTGCAATGCTAATTTTGAAATGAAATTTAAGAATGTTTGAATAAAAATCATTAGAATTGTTTAATCAAAGTTTGTAGATGATTGTTGGTTTTGAGTAGAGTTTTAGTAAAAAAAAAAAAAAGGTTCAACATTATAATAGTTTTTAGTGCATATAAATGTTTCTTTCATGAGTACATTGGAAATAGCCTATATAATTGATTTCTATTAGAATATATTGTAAAATGACATTTATTTGTGTAATGGCAAAGCTGAATTTTTGAGCAGCCAATACTTCAGTCTTCAGTGTCACATGATCCTTCAGAAATCATTCTAATATGCTGATTTTGGACACGAGTAATTTCTTATTATCATTGATGTCAAAAACAGTTGTGGTGCTTAATACTTTTTGATTAATAGAAAGTTCAAAAGAAATTGTAACAATGTCTTTACTATCACTGATCAATTAAATGGGTAACACTTACAGCCTTTATGTATTATGCGTTAGTTTTAATGGGTTAATTATGCCTTGGAATGCACCTTATAGTGCATTGTACAATCTGTGTAATTGTAACCACAGTTAATACATTATAACACTTATCAATTCATTGTTACACTGTGTATTTTAAATTTAGTTATAATTATGTACAACAAGATATAATGTATTACAACGCACATTAGGAATAATCATAATGCATTATAGCCTTTAATAACCCTTAATAAAAATCATTCATAAAGGCTTTAAGTAAAGTCTTACCAATAAATGCATTTTTCCTGAATAAATGTAATCTGTAAAATATTCAGTAGTATTGTATCTAAAAAATAATAATAAAATAAAAATGATAAAAATTCAGATCTCTGCTTAGTTTTGGAGGACACTGTGGGCAGTTTTGTTGGTAAAGCTGATGACGATGTCCGACTTCAAAGCACATCTGTGGAAAGTCTGTTTTTCAGAGGTACGTGAAGGCACTGAGTGGTTTGCAAGGGTTTCTGGGTTTTTCTTCCAGAGGAAATGGCCATACTGTGCTGGGATGTGTCTTTCAGGTGGCTTGTATGAGTGCTGGTGAGACCTTCTCTGTCTCTCCCATGAGTATTTCTGCTTGCGAGCCGAGAGGCCCCAACACAGAAAACATATTAGGCAGGCAAGTCCCAAAAGTTAAAACCCCCCACCACCCCCCCCCCCCCCCCCCCACCCCCCCACCTTCTCTTCCTCGCTCTCTTTCATTCCTAGCCTCTTTTACACCGTCACTCTCTGTCTGTCTTCTCTCCTGAGAGTTATATATACAAGGTGAGATGTTATTGGGGCTGTTACCCGAGCCACCCTGACACACTCCTTTAAAAACACAAAAAGTGATAGAGATCCAGCACTTTTTGTCATCACTTAGAGGCTAACCTTTGACCCGTGCTCAGAACCGACTGTTTTCCACACTAATGCAACCCTGCTTTTAATATGGCTTGTTAAATGCCCTCTTTTTACTTTCCCCCCAAATTTTTACATCCCTATTTTCCTCCTCTGCAGAAAGAGGTATCAGCTAACACCTGACATTGCCTTTGCAGAACCAGCTACAGGAAAGAGAGGAGGTCACACGCTCATCAGATTCTGACCTCGCAGAGACGCTGAGACAATCCAGACCTGTTAGGGATGAAGAAGGACGGAGAAAGTAATTTCCTTCTCTTACAGACCAAAAAAAATGTATATGATGCTTTCCGTCTGCACCGAAAAGCAGTACATTTCAGTATATTTGTGTTATTCTGATTCCTTTTAATTGTAATGTTCATTTGACAAAATTATAAGTGGATATGCATTCTCTGAACAAATTTATTTTCTCAGTTTTCTTCAAATTGACTTTAATCGAGATTCAGCTGCAGTCTTGTCTCGGCCAGTGTTATTTTAGTATCACTGAAATACTATTATAGCTTTACTAATATTTTGAATCAGTTTTTATTTTTATAATTTATTACAAAATAATTACAATATAAAAATAGAAAATTTTATTTCAGTTTTAGTTTTTAATTATTTTAGTATATCAAGTTAAACTAATAGAAAAATGTTCTTTATATATATATATATATATGAAGAGTTCAGATGCAAAAACCATCAAAGTGCCATCTGAAATTTTCATCTAAAAATTAGCATTTTTATCAGACTCCTATATTTATGTTCATTTACTTCACTTTAATGGCATAGAAAAGGACCTATACATTGCCATTAAAGTGAAATTTCTGAACCTAAACATAGGAGCCTGATAAAAAAAAATGCTAATTTTAGAAGAAAATTTCAAATGGCACTTAGAGGCTTTGCATCTGAACTTTTCATATATAATATATTTATATAATTTATATATATATAATATGTATATGTTATATGTATATATAATGTATATATATATATATATAATATATACTTATTTTTTTTTTTTTTATCTGTTAGCAGGCTCTTCTAGTAGTAAAAAATGGTGTTTTATTATAGTAATCATCATGGAGATTGTTGTTTCTTTTAGGCCTAAGGTAAACCCTTCTGTTGAATAAATGTGCAGAACATAAGAGCAAATACTTTAGCAATGCTTGAAAGCAAAGGTAATTTAAGGAAGGTTTATTTTGAGTTTAGCGGTTTCTCTTCATCTAAATCCTACTGCAAAATGTGACCGTATGTTAAATGTGAAAATAATACTTAAAATACATTCATTAAGTTAAATGTTGAATTTAAAAGTGTAGTTTGAACACTGATGTTCAACTAATAAAAATACTGTATATCTAAAATGAATACATTTCACATAACCACCTTAATTCAATTTAAAGAATTGTAAAATGGTATAATGAAATTAAACTATTCAGTCAGTATCAGCCAATAGGACATGTCAAGTTGTTTACAATAAAGTCATAGAATTTGTTGCACACACACACTAAATAAGTAAATAAAATTCATACTTACTGTCTATGTTTGTATGGGTCTATATGACTGGCGATTCACTCATTGGAGATTCTGAGAGGACACAGGAGGGAGAGAGGCAGTTGGGATTTAAATCATCCTGGAGGATCAGGTCAAGCCTCCCTGTTTCCCTCCCGCAGGCTCCAGAACTCTTGGAATGGGATGAATTAAGTCGTTATTAATTACCCTACAAGAGCTCCATCCCAGCCATAAATAATGTAGAAGAAACAGACCACCACCTACAGCACATAAAGAGGGAAATATTCCGTGCAATAATCAAAATAACCAAACAGCTTCATGCTTTCATCATCCTGTTTAGTTTTCCGTTTTTCCTTTAATAATATCACAGTTTTTCAAACCTAAAAAATAAACAGAATAAAGTGTAATCCTCAGTTTAGCCAAAGATCAACAGAATCCAACAGAAAGTTTTCTCATGTCCATTTTATCTATTATTTATACATATACTGCAGCATACATAATGAATGTACTTAAATGCTGAAATGTATTGATAAATGCATTGATATTATGAAATGTGTCTATTGGCAGTGAAGCAGCACTAGGTTTTGGAACAGAGCTTGTGTGTGCAAATAAACATGGACACGTTAAAGTTTTTCCTGCAATTTTCTGCATCTACTTTTGGCTCCTTCTAGCAAAACATGAGGTTGATTTATTTAAAACCATCCACCTCCATTTGAGTCTGTCATAAGGCTTGGCTGCGCGAGGTTCTGCATTGGTTCTTGGGCAAACAAATAACATTCCTCATTTTTTTCAATCGAAGCCAGAGGTTGTTCTCTAGTTAAATACCGACCTGTTTACCGAAGGCTGTTCATTTCAATATCAATGAGAAGGCGAGAGCTGTAGAATCTAAACATTTATTCTGCGCCGAGGAAAAAACGGGAGACAGTATTGCATGTATTTTTATCTATTCTGTAAGTCTGCCCAACATATCCGTGTGAACTCCATAGGGATGGCTTTTCTCAGCAGTCCAGACAATCGACAAAAGGTGGAGCACTTTCTGTGTGTGTGTGAGTGGGTCTGAACCACCTGCACAATGATGCCGCTGTGTGTCTTTACTGGACTGGTCTCCTCAAAGCTTTAGCTCTTATCTCTGTGAAACAGTAACTGTGAGGTCAGAAGGGGACAAGCATCTCACATTCCCTCAGCTGTACACAGACAATGTAAAACTACCACGGCCTTTGCCTGATCTGGCAGATTCCAGGTTATTGTGAATTAAAGGGAGGTCTGGCAATCCATCACAGGAGACAGCTCTTTAAAACATATAGCATTACTGTCGTGTTACTGGGAGTGAGGTGCAGCCAATCTGAGAAGAGATACTGCATGAGGAACTGATGTCAGCAGTGTGATTGCTCTGAGTTTGGACAGCAGAAAAACAAGATGAGCGCATGTTTGCGGTGCCATCTGTGTTAAATTACCATTGTCATGATGATTTCTAGTCGCTAATTGCTAATTGGCGTAAAACTTTAAATATTTTAGCTTGAGTTATTTAGTACAGAGAAAAGAGGAAAAACGATATTTCTTGTTACATAAGTATTAAGTTACAAATGTGGAAAAAGTCTGTTTAATTTTTGCGTAAACATTTAAAGACTGAGAAATATGGGGAACAAAATCAAATTGAATATTTGAATATTTTCAATTTTTGAATTTTTTATTCGTTAAAGCTTACACAAAATGGAATGTTGTTTTCTTTTCCTATTAGATTTTTTGCTTGCATATTTCTGATTTGGTAATGATCATACAAACTTAAACATTGACATTTTATTAGACATTAAACACTGATTTATTTGTTAGTTAATCAAATATTGTTTTTTGCCTATATGTGTACAATATTTGTAGTTTATTCAGCAAATATGGGGAAAAATCTGTATTTTATATTGCATAAGCATATAACAAATGTGAAAAAACATCTAATTACATAGGGATTCTTTTTTTTCTTATATTTAAGCTGTCAAGCAGTGATAAGACGGTGGTTTTATAGCTTTATATTTTTAACAACATACAAATGTTCCATGTGGCTGTCGCAAAAAAAAATGAATCAAAGTGAAGCACACCAAAAAGCATGCTGAAACAGATAATTAGGCTCATTGAATTACATTGTAAAAGTGACTGTAAAAGAGTGAATTGTATGGTGGTGTCATTCAAATCAGTTGTTTTTCAAAACAAGTTTGCAAAAATTGACCAGATAATTTGACTTTATAGCTGCTTTTCTAACAAAAGGCTTAACCTCAAATCATAATCATGTTTTGAAATATACGGAAAAATCTGTTCATCATAAGCTTAATTCATTCCACAGATTTCCATAAAAACTAAATAAATGTTCAAAGAGTTCAACCACATAGTGAAAATGAAATGACGACAATACTGGGCAATTAGATAAAGACAGAGCCATTTTTTATCAAATTCAAACCACTTGTGCCCAGTAAGTTTGAGTCTTTGTAATTTGTGTTCACATGAACATTGTTTTGATGGCGTCTCTAACAGGGCAGTTTCCATTCCCGGCTGCGCTGTGAAACCTTTCAGGGCTTATCAGGAAATCATGACATGTTTTTCAGACAGTAAGTACAGTAGCTCTAAATGCATTACTTCATAATGAATGACTAATTGGATGTTCAAGCCTGAGCTTTATGGTATCAACTTTATGATACACACTAATTTTCTGAATTGAAAGCCATCATTGTCATATGCTGTGACATTTCTGTGGTTTGATGAATATAAGCTTGCCAGGTTCCAAGACTTTTAATTTTACAGGCTCTCCTGACTGATGGCTTTCTTGTCAGTAAGTGGTTTTTGAGTGATTAGGAACAAGTTGAGAGTGAGATTTGTGTCATATTGTAACATCAAGAACATTTAAAATAAAATACAGGAAAAATATGTGTGCACGTACAAATGGAGTCAGGAAGCAGGTCTTTCACTCTGGAGATGTTGATTGCAAGCAGTCACAGTGAAAAGTGCTGCTGGAAGGTTTTCCATAAGAAGAGAAGTTTATAAGGGAAACGGGCAGGTTGGAGTAAGTCACAGGAACAATAAACCGTACACAACACACAAAAACTAAAATAATGTTTGAGTGTGTGTGTGTTCTGGTATAGTACGTTTCTGTGCATTAAATCATTGCTCCGGTGCAACAATTTCTGCCTGAACGTCCTGACTCAAAAAAACAAAAACAGAAGAAATTAAAAATAAATAAATAAGAAGGACTGAGACTGATGCAATTTGATGCAAAATAAATAAATAGTATAAAAAAAATTAGCAATTAAAATACACAGCTTTTCTTTCTGGTTGTATAAACATTTCGTCCAGGTTTTATACTGTGGCATGCTTGTTTTGTTCCTGTGGGCCTTGATCATTCAAGCGTTCTCTGAATTGTTGCATGCTCTTGCAAATATCTCCAATACAATTTAGAAATGAATTCAATAAACTTCTATAAAAATTCAAAACTGGCATGTTTGTGAAATTTGATGCCCCTATCTACCCCATCAAAGAGCACTATGGTTTCATAGCGGCACATTCTTGCTTTGGTGATTTATTTCAGCTCTCTGTGAATCATTAACAGGCTGAGGGAGAAGGAGCTTAAGGAGCTCGATGATGAGGAAGATTTGTGTAAAGCTAAGTGAGAACAAAGAGGTTTCATCTTGAGGTCGAAGAAAAGCATGAATGCCCGCCTGTTTAGGCAAAAAAACAATCCGCAGAACATGGGACATGTGGGATGTTTCATAATATGCAGCCACAGTTTCTTTTCTGGACAGCTTTTCTTTTGTTCCAGATTGATCTTGGAGTAAATTCAGTTTAGAAGGTGGACAACAAATGTCTTATTTGGCTTTAATGGGAGACGTAAGTGTAAAATATGACCTTTTTGAACTGGAGCTAAACAAGAAATCATCTCAAGCTGTGATCTTTCTGCTCCTCTACTGTAAGAACCACCCAAATATGTTTCAAATGTTCCCAGTGAAATTCCCCAAAGTGCCGGCATTTTGTTTAAAAGCAATCACTTCTAAATGGCAATTGTAAGGCCACTTTCCCTCAAATGATCACTTACACATTGTGTTATGAATTGCAGGAAAGCACAAAACACAGCCCAAAAGCCTCAGGACTCTACGTAATTCAATCCAATCTCCGGGGCTCCCCGACACACTCACCTGGCACCCCTCTTAGACTCCAGTCAGAGGAAACGGTCACACGTGAACCTCAGCAGCAAAGAGTGGCACTTGAGATTTAATCCACAGTAGCTGCTGTGTAGATTAGGCTCATAGAGATAAGAACAACTCAACAGGTCTCTGCGGGCACCTGACCCGTCCCGTTCCCCTGCAATAAAACCAGGCATAGGAGCCGAGCCCCAAGGGCTTCAAAGCTCCCATCGGCCCCAGGAGGCTGAGGGTCAGCAGTAGTTGGCGAGATAAAGCCCCTGGGTGGGAAGAAGCGACGCTACCTCCCTCACCAGCAAAGATGGAGGTGAAGCGAATCAATGCTGCTCTTCTAGACTGGCCACAGCGACAAAGGTACAAAGTAGAGTGAAGCTGTCTCAGGGGTCAACGGTTGGGTCGTAGGTTCGCCTTGATGTCTGTGACCTTTGTCCTGAAGCTCTCAGGGTGGGCGGGGTTGTGTTTCAACTCCTGGGTGCATGTGTCCAAATTCTGACCTGAAAGAAAAGCCAGGGAATGGCAAAGAAGCTTGACTTAGGGCCTACGGTTCAAATGCTAAATTTGACTAGACACTTCAGGGCCTCGGTAGAGCCATAACCACCTGCCCTGGATTACTGAAGCCATTCAGCACCGACACAACACACTTAATGAGTTTCTGGAAAATATAGAGCAGATGAATAGGACATGAAAAAAGCGCAGGCCGTGTGTTTTGAAAAATGGAGTGAGAATATTTCCTCTTGGAGCAAATAGAAACACACACATCAGCGGCTCCTAGTTGGCTCTCAAAGTCTCTGAGAAATGGCATCTGCGTTGAGGCCATGACCTTAGCTGCTATATTTTGCTACTTCTACATTTGCTCTCAGATCTGTCAGTGTTTGTGGAGACTCATGTTACTGAAGCCTACGGAACCAGGCGGCGCATAGCGTGTACGTAAATATATATCCTAAAGACACGCAGCCCCATATGGAGAAACAATATGAAAGGAATGTCTCTGTTTTATCCATTCACATCATCACTGTTTGGTATTAAAGTCTAAAGGAAAGTTTTCTATCATGTGCAGTTGTATTTCCTATTGAAACAGGAAGTTTGTGTGGGAAATTATATATTTTTTTACGTCAGCAGGTAATGGGAATTCGCCTATATCTATTTTCTATTCTTTTTGTGAACAATTCCTCCATTTATGTTGAATTTTGTTTTTTAAATTCGATCTTTAGTGAAAAAACTGACGTATGCCCAACTTCTCTAATCATTTAGTCCACTTAAACCCCACCCCTTTCTTACAATTGGCTGCAAGCTTGCAATCAGATCTGCCTCCATCCAATCAACAGCCAATGGATAAAACCCTATATTTGTTTCTTTTTTAATAATCTGTTTTATTAAGATGTATGTCAATACAGAAGAAAAGATCTTTCAGTACTTCTGTTACATTGTGACTTAAAATAGACTTTAGTTGCTTTACAGTTATGAATATTTTACTACTTGGTATTACTTGATTTTTTGGGCTCTATTTGCATAATATAGCATAAATAGAGTTTAAACATTCAGTATACAAAATGGAAACTCCTCTTCTCTGCTAACAGTTTTTATTACTAACAGTTTTCTCTTTCTGTCATTCTAAAAGAAGCTCTCACCCACAAACACCTTTTAAAATGAGCCCATTCTGAAAAATGGTTCCCCATGAATTGCACTCGGTCAAACAAACGTCATACCGGTTAACAGTAAAATGATATCATTCAGGTTGTGGTTCCAAAGTTCCTTTCCAAACCTTGTGAAAAATCTGTACGGTTGCCATGTTATGTTGGGGAAAGCTTTTTTTTTCTTCCTCAGTGATATACAGAGAATAATTTGTACCATATTATCAGGACCCATAGATTTGGTTGCAATGATACCTTATAGTGTCTTTGCAAAGTTTAGCTAACAGCTACATCCCTACTATAATATTGGTTAAACAGAATTTTACTTCAAACTGTCTTCATAAAATGAAATATTACATAGTTTAGTATTTGGTTAAGGTTTGAGGTCTGACAGATGGTTGCACATGGTCTCAGGCCAATGCTGGTGTTGAACATGAAAGCAGTCGCCACTGGTGGACTCTGTGGTCATGCATTCTTTTATGAGGTGGTAGTTTGACTCATTATAGCCACACAAACAATAGCAGATGAAACCCTAATGTGTTTCAGTCTGCAGTGTAGTAAGACATGTTAATCTGACAGACATACACCAGACTCTCCACTAAGCCATTTTTCATCAGCATATGAGTTGTTTTGATTTTAACTGAACTGAAAAATTTACATTTACAAGTTCAGAAAGTCTTTGTATTTGGTTTGTGTTCCTTTTGCTTGAGTGTTAGCAGCACTAGATCTGCATGAACTTCACAAGTATGTGTAAAACCTGATGATCATGTTCTCCGGCATGATCTAGAAATGTAAAATAGTTCTTATTCATTTTTTCCATCATAACATTTGTTTGTCTTAAATTCATCAAAATCCTAAAACTTTGTTTATTTCCAGGGCTAAATTAAATTTTGAACGTCCAGCACAGATGTTTCTTTTGCCATAATATTCATATTGTTTCAGTAGATCCAAAACCGATAGGAACTAATAAAGAGCATGAGAAATGTTAAGACATTTTTTTTTTGTATAACGAATTACAGATATAAATAATCCCATCCAGGCACAGTTTACATAAATGTTTGATACGCAACAAATAATTGATCCTCAAGAAGCAAATAATTCTCTCAAGAAAGAGTGCTGTGTACTCAATATGTCTAGAACTTAGTGCATGACAAAACAAAAGGAAAGCATGTAAGCACAGGTGCTCTGCAGATCTACTTTTGTTTGTCCATGTTTATATACAGTCTTGCTAAAATGTTTCTGCAAATCGTGGCTATCCTCTAAACTAATGGTCTCATTGCCTGTGGCATGATGGTCAAAATCTGGTTCAGAGAAACCAAAAAGGCTCCCACAGAAAGTGAGACAAAACCAAACACATGCTGTTACTTTTAAGTGAAGATGTTGCAGTGGTGTGAAGGCGACAGGCTCGGTTCATGTTTATTTTGGCCACATTGGTCTGACCCTGCCTGTGGCCTGCTGTGTGCCACGGACAGCTCCAATGATGTGGCTTTACTTTGATCTGGAGCATGAGATATAGCTTATTACCTTCCAACCTGGGGACAATAATCCCCCATATGTCTCCCCCTACTGGGCTACATTGCAGGCCTTGACCTTTTGCTGTTATTCCCCAGCTCACAGGACACCCATGATTCCAGTAACCTTTCTAGAGGACAACAGGATGTGTCCATTTCTCTCACATCCATCTATAGCAATAAAACTAATGTTGACAGTTCTACAGGGAGAGACTAATAAACTATTTTGTTGTTGCTGTGACCGCTGTATAGAAAACTGCTTCTAAAGGGAATACAATACCCTTGTGCATGCTTACTGGTTGCCCTTGTCTCTCATCACTGTGCAAGCTGTGTTAAGAATAGCTGTTCATACACAAGAGTTACAGTATCAGCAGCGCATAATGTGATTAAAGGGATAGTCTAAATAAAAATGAATATCCACGATTTACTCACCCTTACGTCATTTCAAACTCTGACTTTCTTTCTTCTGTAGAACAGAAAGGATTTTTTTTTGTAATATCCAGGGGGCTTTTTACAATAAATGTGGAGCTTTCAAGCTGCAAAACAGAAGCAAAAGCACATAAAGCATCAGAAAAGTCTGTCCATTCAACATTAAATTTCATACCTATGTGTGATGAACAGACATTGAGTCAGGATCATTGAGTCAGGGAGTTGAACTTAAGAACCGGATCAGTGAACAAATCATTTAGACTGGTTTTATGAATTTAATAAACTGATTAATTGAAATGATCTGACCGCAAACAAAAAAAAACAACAAAAAAAACGATTCATTAACAAAATCAAAACATTGAACTCTCAACTCTCTTTTTAGTAAAAAACCGACTTGATTTGGTATGTTCGTCACTCAAAGCTATGGGGAAGGTTATGTTTATGATACTGTTAATGGAGTAGCCTATGTGCTGTTTTGTAGATTTATAGTCCCAGATAGTCATCTTTTTTTATTTTATTGACAAGAGTAAAGGTAATCACAATTTAACTATATCGACGAAGCGATTTATTAAAATGTTGTTTTTCAGGATGTCTTGCGTGGGTTTCCGTACAGTCATCTTCAACTCACCTTTTCTGTTTCGCACTCACACGTTTGAAACGACTTGACGGTGAGTACATATGACAGAATTGCATTTTTGGTTAGCTCTTCCTTTAATGTTGAAATTCAGATAGCTTGGGTGATGTAATAGTTTGTGACTTTGTGAGTTCCTGTGAGGTTTGTAAAAGTACAAAATACAGAAGTGATCCATTAGGCAGAGAGGGACGTCTGTTATGACTAGGAAAGCAACTCTCGTTGTCTGTGTCCATATCTCTGTTTCTCTTTGGCTTTTTCTGTGTAATGATGCCACATGGGGAACTTTAAATAATGAGAAGTGAGCACTAGAGCTGCATTGATTTCAGTTGCTACAGAAACAGATGGGTGTTTATGCATAGTTGTGCTTTCAATATCCCGGTATGACCAGGAAAGAGAGAAACGGAGAGAGGGAGGGTGAATGAGTGTCCCTTGAGTTCTCATTCAAGAAGGTATGTCGGGCAGATGGTCGGGCTCCGTAAAGACAGACTCACCCTCCTCGGTCCTTCACTTTGTGTCCATATACAGTGACCTTACTGTAAGTAAGACTTAAAAATCTGTCATTGCATTACATGCAAATTATTAAACCAAGCTGCATTTGCAAACGAATGATGCTCGAGCTTTTCTCAGAACTATCTTCACTTTTCTGAGACATTTTTGCAATTTTTTAAACCGCCTATTCCAGAGGAGATTTGTATTGTCTGTATGAAGTCAGTTCTCCTCAAGTTCACACAGGTGTCCTACAGGTGTTGTTCATTACATTAACTATGCACATGCTTCACTAATGTTTGACAACCAGAAATCTGAATAATTTTGTCATATTTTGACTGGATATCTCTTTTTTCAAAAGAATTACTTGAAAGTGCTTGTGCTGTTTGGTATTTTGTTGTATAATGCAATGACGTTCTTAAGTGTTGCATAATATTCTTAATACTTTTTGAGATCACTGTATGAAAAATGGGTCAGGAATGACCACACGATTAATTCATTAATTGAATGGGAATATGTGGTATATACACTCACTTGCACCTGCAAAAAAGATAAATAATTTGTGTATTTTTGTGTATACTTTGGAGAGAGAGATGAAAGTAGATCTAACTAACCTCATTAAGGTGATGAAATCTGTTTAATCAAAAGCTACATTTGTTTTGTAACAGTATAAAACCCTTTCAAATGGAACCAAGTTGGAATCATACATACGAACACCAGGGAGAGTGTGTTAGGACGATTACGCCAAGTGACCTGGGTAAAGGAGTGTTTGTAGACAGGGTTAAAAGAGAGGAGAAAATGAGGGATGAGGGACGTGGAAGAGAATCCGAGGAACAATGAAGGAATGTAAATATTTGCGGTGTCTTTGTTTGCAGTTAAATCCACCTGTCAGAGCAGATGGATGAAGTCGGACGAGGGTGTTTTACTATGCGATTCAATTTAATTCTCTAAACAGGCTTTGTGACATGAAATGAATTTAATTGGCATGCAAATATTTAGAGGTTAATTGCAGATAGCTTTAAATATATTTATACTGTTGCTACAGACTTTGTTGCTTTCCAGTAAAATGCTTTACTGGAAAATACGTTAACAGAAAAATACAATAATACCGGTATTGGATCCATTGTTTAATACAACAACCGTTAATACAATAGATTTCTGGACATGCACCATTGGATGTTCCATACTTGGAGTATCATGTAAATACTGTGGTGTATGAATAATAATAATTAATAATTTAATCATAAACCAAAATATCCATAAGCTATTATAGAAATAATTGTTTAAAATAAATGTAGATTCTTTGGATGTAAAGTTCATGAAAAGTGAAAAAAAAAAAAAAATCAAATTGGCTCTAAATATTCATGAACAAAATACAAAATTATTCAGCCCCCAAAAGTAAAATGTTGTAGAGAATGGTTTATTCCTTATAGCCTTCAATAAATGTTGCCTCTAAGTGCTTCCAAACTTCTGTCACCACTCTTTTGGAATCTTAGCCTATCTTTGGTTTTCATGTTGCCACTACTTTCTTTGAATTCCAGTAAATATTTTCAATGAGACTTAAATCTGTAGATCTGTAGAAATATTGTACGACTGATCCCTGAACCAAACTTAATTGGATTTGGATGTGTACTTTGCGATGCCTTCGGAGCACAGACTGAAGCTTTGACTGAAAAGCTGAAGCATTTTGAATAATTGGAAATCATCAAAATCTTTGCCAAAATGGCCTGATACTTCAAAAAATCCATGATGTCCTTCATACAGTCAAGATTTCCACTTCCTGCAGCAATGCATCCCCATAACAAGACTGGTCCACCTCCATGTTCGACGTGTTTTTGCAACAGACATACTGCTGACCTTTGGGAGCAAAAAAAAAGAAACAAAGTCACCTACATCTTGGATGCCCTGGGGGTAAGCAGATAAACATCAAATTTTCATTTTTGGGTGAACTATCCCTTTAAAATATGCTGCACCAAAACAATGTTATAAAATATTTGATCAGGGCTACTAAGAAAAACCCTGAATTTACTACCAATGGCTTACAAGATGACCTGATGAAAGGAAGATAAACATTTCAATGCAGAGAGCTCTAGACAAGAATATGCTATTATGAATCTGGATAGGGCTGTGGAGTTCTGGAAGAATGTATTTTGGAGTAATGAGACCAAACTACGCCAGAGCGTGTACACACCTCACGCACCAGATGCCGTGCGTGTACCCAAAGACAGTTGGACATAGTGGTGTATTAGAGGTAAAATATGATATAAATACTGTTCGGTTTCTTGCACAAACTGATTGTTTCGTGTGTTTGGACATCAATGTGTCGTCATGAGCCGCAGGGTTTAATTTGGATTTGTCTGTGCATGTTTTTTTTTACTCTCATAGATTTTGTTACCATTTGCAATGCCATGCATTATATGACTGATAGACTGCAACAGTTAAAGTTAAAAATCATCATATGTGTTCTACTGAAGAAACAAAGTCACCTACATCTTGGATGCCATTGGGGTAAGCAGATAAACATCACATTTTCATTTTTGGATGAACTATCCCTTTAAACTTATGATAAAGACTTTAGGAACTTTTGTCTCTATAGGAACTTTGTGTCTTGGAAATCTTTATTTAGCTTCAGACTTTCTGATGCAATAAAACTATTCATTATTTTCTTTATAGCTTTTGTGAGAGCTCATTTGACTCAACTGTATGGGTTAAACTGAAGTATATCAGCTTGATTCTGTTTTGTTATCTAGTTTCTAATGGCTTAATTGTGTTTTAACACAATTTTGTACCTTACCATACAAATAAGTGACTTAAAGACAGCAGTGTTGAATAGGGGTTGAATAATTATGACATAAAAAATTTAATATGCCAGTAAACTGTTATAGATGCAATTTTTCATAAAATACTGGATCTAAACTATGTGGTTGGCTGGGTTTCTCTGTATGTAACACTACCAGTTCTGCACATTTTGAGCCTTCACTCACATGAGGTGATTAAGTATAAGCCATTACATCATAACATTTTAAAGATCATGAGAAACATAAAATCAGTCAAGTGTGTCCAAACATTTGAGCGGTAGTGTATGTGCATTAGTATATGTGTGACTGCTCAAATGTGCGTGCCTGTGAGTGTGTTTGTGCATGGCTTTCCATCTCAGGGCCCCTCGCAGAGTTCTGCTCCACATTAACCCATCGATAAATCAGCTGTTACTCACTCCTGCTGTCTGGCTGCACACTGGGAGGGAGGGCCGAGAGAGCAACGGATGTGCGCATTGCTATGTCCAGACATGATTCAATTTGATCCACAAGTCAGATGGACGTTTCGGCTAATATGAAGGGGTCTCCTGGGTCTGGAATAATGCATATTTTGATTGTTGCCATCATAACAGTTCTCAGCTAGAGTACAAATCAAGTTTGCAATAGTTTTTTTTAGTATGATGTGTTCAGAAACTGCTAATTGGAGGCATACAGAATGTGAATGTTAAAGGGGCCATATGATGTTGCTAAAAAGAACTTATTGTGTGTATTGAGGTAATGAAATGTGTTTATGCAGTTTAAGGTTTAAAAAAAACACATATTTCCCACATATGTACATTCTGTTTCTCCTCATATGCCCCGCTTTCTGGAACGAATCGATTTTACAAAATGTCATCGTCTGAAAAGCGGAGGGTGTGCTTGTGATGGCAGCTATCAGTGCGTTTAGTGATTGGCCGAAAGACCTCAAGCGTGTGATGGAAATGGTACGCCCTTTACTATATTGTGATGCCCTGTCAGGCCGGAGCTATGAGACAAAAACATTAAAACCCATTACAAACTAGGCATTTTTTTTGCATCCAGTGGGGACATAATTACAGCTTATAATGACTTATACTGTCTTTTTATGCGTTGCGTAAAGAAAAAAAGACATGTGGGATTTTCGTGTTAGAACGCGTCGTTTTAGGTACACGTGGTTGACTCTTAACTTTTATAAAGAATATCTCTTTGGATTTGAGACTTTAGTCTTTGCAACTTTACAGATCTTCTTTATGCACCAAGAGCTTGTAACACTCCAAAGAGAAAGGAAAAATTTAAATCACATCATATGACCCCTTTAAAATGCATGAATTTGTTCAGCCATAGCTCTTGATTAAAATGCTGCTGGATTCTGAACTGGATTCATAAACCGACATATACGGACCTGTATAGAGTAAGTGGCCATAGCGGTTACCCGGCATGTAACGTATAGCAGCCATGTGTGTCTAGCACGTGCCACTCTGAAGGAAAACTGGCTTGCGATAGTTGAGACCGTCGGGCTGTGTTTGTTAGCTGTGTCCTCGTTCGTTCCTCCGTGCACGTTGAACCATGTATTAGACCTCCACACCTGCATGTTATGTTTACCAAACTTTTCATCCATGGTGATGTAATAGTGAGTGGCAATATTAAACTGAATTTCCTAATGCTGCATAATGGCGATTATGCATTAATTAAATATTTAAGGCACACTGAACTGGGACATTTGAAACTGTATCATTGTTGTCAACCAGCAGTGAGAACATGTGATTTTTTTTGAGGGTCTAAAAGAGATGACTGATATTGCTTTCATTTATAAGTGTATAAAAGCGTAAAAAGGCAACAGCAGACTCTATCAATTATTGAAAATGTAAGTGGTTTTTATAAGTTATTAAGTTTTATTATTCACCACAACTACTTTCTTACTCACGTTTAGTGCTAGGCGAGTATTCATTTTCGACTTTGGGCAATAGTGATAATGAATAAAAAGTATGCCAATAAAAAAATGATTCTTTGGTAAATCATTATGAAAATCATAAAAAGCAATTATGAAATAAAAGGATAAGTCTTAACATTTTTTTTTAAAGTCACTATTATGAGATACTAAGTGATAATTATGATGTAAAAAGTAGAATTATGTCATAATTATTACTTTTTATCTCACAATTTCAACTTTTTATTTAATAGTTTTTGTGTTAATTTTGACTTGTCATAATTTATGATAATTTTGACTTTATCTTATGTCAACTTTTTACCTCATTTGTCAATTTTGACTTATAGTGACTTAATCTCATGATTTTGACTTTTTGTGTCATAATTATATGTATATTATATGTATTATATTTGTGTCATAATTTGATGTTTTATCTTAGAATTATTACCTTTTATGTTAATGTCAACTTTCTATATCTCATCTGCCATAAATTTTACTTTAGTTGTGACTTTATCTTGTGATATTGACTTTTTATGCCATAATTATGATTTAGTGTCATTTTGACATTTTATCTTACAATTATGAAATTTTTTTTGTCAATGTCAACTTTTTCTTATTAGTGATCATTTCGACGTAGTTGCTTATCTCATGTTTTTTTTTTTTTTTTACATTTTATGAAATATTTTCACATGATTTTTTCTTATGTGGTGGAAATGGGCTTCCACACAAAAAAAGCAATACGTTTTGTTGCCAGTTAAAAGTGTCAGAGCTGAACGAAGCTCTCATTGTCAATCGCCTGTGTCTGTCCTGTGCTGTTATACATGCACAGGACAGACGCAGATTAGAGGCATGGTCAGGCAGAGGAAAGGTTACAGGGGCGCACAGGAAGTGATCCTCAAGCATAAAAAGACAGCACACATTTCACCCTGCACAGCTGTTAAACCAACCTAGCGCGCCACTGCGCTGGAAAATGCAAGCTCAGTAGAGCAATGAGAGAACACTGACACAAAGCCAACCAGAGGGAGGCCTGTGTGTTCGTGAAAACATGGCAGATCTAACCCAAACAAACAGGAACTGTGGAAAAACAATAAGAAGATAAATTGATTGCATCCTTTTTTCCTATATCTTTTGAATACTGAACCCATCAAGGGTTATGTGCTTCTCAAAAAGCAATACAAATTTGAGCTTATCAAAGTAAAATAGTGTTTCTGGCCAAGTTTTGTCTCCTAGGAGAGCGTTGCTCCACAACGATGTTAAGAAAACCCACCGGCTCAGCATCTGTTGGAGCAATAGCATTAATCAGCCCACTAATGGTGCTCGGCCTGAATCGTTTGGTTGTTTAAGTTTAGATGCGAAAGAAAAATCTCTCACGACTTGCTTACATTTGTGACCACACAAACTTTGGATTGCTAAACACTGATTTACTCTTGCACGTCATGTTAAGAGTATTTATTTCTGCCTTTAGACATTATTTACATCATTCCCTATATCTCTCAGTTCGAAGGAATTCACACGTTATTTGTAATAATGTCTCAAAAGAAATATCCCTTTGATTTTGATCAAAGTCTGATTATAATTTCTTTTAAAGTGCGAAGTGTTTGTTATCATACCACAACAGGAGATAATTATGACTGTTGATTACTCCTCACTTTGTTTACGTAGAAATCAATGCTGTTGCGTTCAGAAAAAGGCTTAAATAAATGTCTTTACCGATCCACTTCACAAACATCCTTAACGTATCAGAGTGAAGTAAATGGGAAAGCAAACAGAACTATCAAAATCAGCATAAAAACAAAAGAAATGGCACAAACAAACACGTGTTATCAAAATATAAACACAGACAGGACTTTAGAAGAAGCATTCCTGTCGCGGTAGATAACACCATGTGGGAGCTATCATGGCCCCATCAGCTCTCAGGAATACTTTGCTCCTGCCGAGGATGGCACCGACTCAGACAGGCTTATGTCCTTTGCCAGCAGTCATCCTCATTTCCTCATCCTGAGCCGGTTTTCTCTGCAGTGGTTTGGAAGGGAATTAGGAGAAGCTATGTTCTTGGACCAGTTGATGCTCTCCGAGGCACCAAAATACACTTGGGCTTCACTGATCTGCAACAATATAAACTGTAGTCACAACAGAATACCTAAAATGTTGGCAAAACATTTTTATTTTTATGGTACCCAAAGGTCAAATGTCGCATAATATCATGGTGTTAATGCATAGCCAAACACATGGTACATGTTCAAAAACATTATATGATTCCATGTCTAAAATACCTGTGTACACTCTTAAAAATAAAGGTGCTTCACGATGCCATAGAAGAACCTTTTTGTCTAAATGGTTCCATAAAGAACCTTTAACATCTGAAGAACCTTTCGTTTAACAAACGGTTCTTTGTGCGAAAAGAACGCAGTCACTTCCAGAAATATACGAACCCAAACACGTTTTAAGAAAGAGATGGGTCTTTAAGAAACCTTTGACCCTGAAACTACAGAGATTCTTTGTGGAACCAAAAAAATATGGTTTATTCCTATGCCATCGCACGACAGAACAGCAACACACCAACCCAAACTTCAGAACCAGCAACCGTTTATTTTTAAGAGTGTAGCTAAACAACATAATTGGAAGAATTATTCAAATCCATCCAAGCTGCGGTTCTAGAATTCCCAGAATTTATCAAGCGGCTAATAACTCGCATGCTCTGGTTTGCTCAAATATAGTCAGAATCCTAGAATTCTCTCGCGTATGGCTCTTATTTTGTCAGATTGGATTCTTGGGGAAATCTGAAAGGGGGAAAAATATGCTGTTCTATTTTGTCTTAGGTGTAGGGTTTTCAGGTCTTCTCTTTCCAGTGTTCGCTAACATTTGCTTATCACGCTAGGCTACAGGACAAAGCATCTTTTATAATCGCTCATTTCATGTTCATTCCAGCATTGTAGAGCCAAAGCAAAGTGATTAAAATAAATTTTCCTCTTGATGTTTTAATAAATTAGTCTCTCAGCTTCGCCAGAACTTCTCTCGTCTTGTTAGCGTAGATGGAGAAGAAACAGCTGCTACAGAGCACCAATCATTACTCAATCTTACTGTGAGAGATATAATTGGCTCTGACTTCATGCCAAGGTAAAGCTGGACAGGCTCCACGGACTTATTGTCCAGGTTGACTCTGTTGATGTAGACTTCTCCAAACATGGTCTCATTTCCTTGTTGTAAAGCCCCGGTCCGGTCAACCCACAGAGATATGCTTAAGTCCATTACGTATCACCTAATGTCTCCAGTTGAACCTTGTGCTGTGGACGTGCAGTTCTTAATCTCTCCTAAATAAAATCACTGTTTGTTTTTGACAGTAATGTATGTTTCAAAGTCTCTGCCAAGATTTCCGTAATCTCTTTGCAGTCTTATACTTCTGGTCAGCTCTTTTCCATCCATATGTCAAAAACATGTTTTCAGATAAATTCTTCGTATTTGAAAATATACAAAAATGTCCACTATATGCTATTTAAACAAAAATAAGATTCTTTAAAATATTTGGCCTTATATATATATTTTAAAGCCGTTTTAGAATATACTGTGGCATTTGAAGGTTTTAATGAAATACATTTTCTTTGATATATATCTCAATCTTTGGTGTATATATATATATACACACTCTAAAAAAACGCTGGGTTGTTTCAACCCAACTTTAGATCAAATATGGACTAACCCAACTGTTGGGTTAAATTTTTAACCCAAAATTTGGGTTAGTCCAACCACTAGCTCAAACAACCAATATGGGTTTGTCCATACTTTACCCAGTGGGCTGGATTGAACCCAGTATTTTTCCGAGTGATATATGATATAATCTTATATATAGATCTATATTATATATATATATATATATTAGTATATCATAAGCTCTCTAGTTGCGCTCTGTTTCTCACAATTTCATTTTTTTTTGCAATTGAGAGTTTATGTCCTGCAGTTCTGACATTATAACTCACAATTGCGAGTTTATATCTCACAATTCTAACAAAAAAGTGAGAATTTTGAGATAAAGAGTCCCAATATTTTTTTATTACATGGCAGAAAGCTTCCATATTGGGTTGTGCTCATGTAAGGTTACAAGCAATTATTTTTGTCTGATTTGTCTGATTAACATAGACTAACATTAGCTGCCTGCTGGTAGGCATCATAACTACATCATTCTGATCCCAAAAAGCCACTTTTGAATACATTTATCCACATGTATGATTACTGAAAACCTGTCACAAGAGTCGCTGGTGATGAGCAATAGAAATCCCTTCAACAAAATGTGCGGACACTGCAGGAATGCTTGCACTTGACATTCTCTGAACCCTTTAGCTGAAATACCCTACTCCAGTGGGGAGCATGTGACCGGCCGTGGAATGCTTCTGCCAGAAGTGAGCCATTTTAAGGGCGGCTGGGCAGGGGATTTGCCTGTAGTGCTAATCTCTATTTGGCAAGGCTGCCGGTGGACATTACATGAAAAGGACTATTGAAAAATAGATTAATGAGAGGAGCAATAAAGAGAGAGTGAGAGAGAGAATGAAAACGATTCATCATTTGTCTCGCTCTACATCAGAGAGTAATTGCACTTGGATGAAACTCTTGAACCCCTAGAAAGGGCAGAGTTTAGACGACATCAATCTACTTAGTGTAACGACAGTCAGACCTGTATACACTCCTGTTGGCCGCGTAGACAGACGCAGTCATCATTTCTTTAGTCTAACCCCTTCTGATCTGCGCAGATGTTGTTTCCATATTTATTTAATATCTATTCATCATTCGCGGATTGCGTTGTGATGAATGATGTTATTACATTTGTTTGCACAAACATTCCCATTCGTTCCTTTTCAGTTTGCTGTTTTATAAGCATCCACATACTTTCGTCAATGACGACTCAAAAGGTACATGTGTAGGCATATGAATTCCCAACTCTAGTTCCAACCCGCCCATATTCACTGAATGCATAGTCACACTAGAGAGATTATTATTATTTTTTCCCTGCTTGTTTTTGTTCTATATAACCATTCACAGGTTGGATTACTTAATCGCCTGCATTGAAGTGCAATAAAAGCTGCTGTCAGTCTATACAGCTCCACGCAGCGCATAGCAGTACAGTGAAAAGGCAAATCTTTGTCCTACTGTCCTTCGAGAAGCCTAAAATTAATGACAGTATCGGTTAGAGTGCTGATGGCAAAAGCTCACACTGTGCCCGGGCTTGAAACCGAGAGTAAATATTAGGACACACGATGCAAAATGAGCAGGAAACATTGTGACTGCATAGAGGTTCATGAATGTGGATTTTTGCGGGAGTGTGTATTGGTGTATGGAAGCAGGAGAACCTCTGTGACACCAAGGTGTGTTCGTTTAGCTAGAGGCGGTTGCCGATTGAAGGAGTTTTCCTCAGTGAATGGATCCAGGAATGATTAGTGGACTGTCAAGGAGAACATTATGATGGAAAAAGGCAGCTGGGTCATTCTACAAACGAGGTGACATTTGTGTCCTTCATATTCATACGTGTACTTTTCTAAAGACGAAAATCCTATAAAACTTGAATATTGTATTATACATTATACTTTCTTATCTAATAGAATGTTTACAAATCTACAAAAAATTACTTGATTAAATGGGAAAAGACCCCCGTTTCATAGAATGACCAGGTTGTTATAATGAAAGGCTGGACCTGAATGGTTTCCATGCGAGAGATGATCTTCATGTCTTCAGTCTGGCTTCAATCATGGTTTAAAACTGTAGACATGAAGCTCTCAGCCAGCAACAAACATCTGATTCCTCTCTCTTCTTAAACTTTCAGAACAGCTGCACTGTTTCTCTGTCATTCTTTCATCTCTTCACTATGCCCAAGCTAGTGCAAGATGGATATTCTCTGACAACCAACCCCCCCCACCACCTTTTCTCTGCCACACAGTCCCGAGTGAAATTAAGATGGATCACCATATTTGTCATCAGTAACAGCTGTGTTATCCTGGTGAAAATAAAGATTAATACTTCAAAATTACACATCATCTTGGGTACCTCAAAAGCCCAACCGGTTTTCATTTAAGTCATGAGTTGAGATGTTGTCATTGTTCTGAAAGCACAACTGCTTACATCTTTATTCACATCCAGGCAAATAAAGATGTTCTCCCATGATTTATTTATTTTTTTTTAATTATTGTTTTGGAAGTCTAGCATTTAGTTTATGAATTTCTCATGAACTTAATTAGATGATTGGGACCATATAATGAAGTGAAAGCAGCGAATATGTTCACAGCAAACATTCAATCTCATTTAAAGACTGTTTAAAATATATCTCAGGATCTCTAAAGTATAGGTTGTGCTGTAAAAGTGAAAAGGTTTAAATATGAGTTTGTTTTCATTCTTGGTAACGTCATACTGTAATTCCTATACTTCTGTTTGTGTTATTTCATGGATTTAAGGACTTGAGTGTCAGGTTTATTTTTTCATTCATTCATTTTTTTTTTTTTTTGCAATAAAACCAATTGACTGGTGGTGTAAGTTGAAGAGCAAAAGTAAGTGATTTCTTTCATGCTGAACGGTGAGTTTGGGTTTCATTTCCAAACACTCAGCTGAGTCCTTACTTTACCATCGACCACTTACAGTGTCTCCAAATATAGACGGATACTGAACTGGAATGCAAATAATGATTATTACAGTCCAAGCAGAAGAGAGGAATGTTTGGTTGAGCCGCAGGGTGAAATCGAGGTGAAGTCAAAGTATTTTGAGGGTTTTCTCAGAACATTAGATGGACTTCCTGCTTATATTCAGCTGATACAGTTCCGTCCTCTCAAGGGTTTACTGGGCTAAAATCTGTGCTTAGTAAGAGCCAGTTCACATCTCTGAGTCTAGAGTTAGTTCTCCCTCCAGATTTACCCACAGAGTTGTTTTAGCAGCCCAGGTGGAGGTTTAACACATTACTGTGCTATAATAAAAGACTGTAAATCAGGTTTTTGTCAGGTCTTGGTATGATATATGCTGCCTATGAATGGGGTCAACTGCCTCTCGCTGTCAAAACCCAGCTCCGCTCAAATGAACATAAGAGCGATGGATCCGCTAATGTATAAATCAAAGCACACGCAGGAAACCTTCACCTACAATAATAATTTACCCTGATAGATGAGTGGGGGGCTGGCGAGTCCCTTAATTATAATATGAAACGGTAAGTATATGGCTGTTTAATGATATGTCAAAATGTTTTTTGCTGGCGGGGAAGAATCCACCCTGATTCTCGATGGAGAGCCATAATCAGACCGTTCTTGAGCACTTCGGCCAATACTCTCCTGTAAGCACTCATAATCAGTTGTAATGAGTTTGACTGCTGCCATTTGCTCTCAGTCAACTCTAAATACATAGAATTACCTCATCCGGGCTGAAATATATGGAAGCAATTAACGGCTACCTCTCACAATCATTTGTGCTTTGAGAGGCTGAAGATAGATTGATGTGAACGTACATGTGTGCACTTTTTAATTTCGCCCTAACCAAATGGAATCTGATGTTTTCCTTGCCTTGCAAAAACGTTAAAAATGGAACGAGATTCAAAGGCCGTATGATTTATTTACTTCACAGTGCCGTTCGGATGTCAGAGGCTGCCGTACTTCCTGTACTTGAATTAAAATCTAATTTTTATGGTTTCTCCATTTGCTGGTGCATCGCTGAATGCTTTACGGTTATAATTTTACCGTATTAAGTTCATAAGGTAATGTCTGCGAGCCGAAGACTTGTATTTCTGTCAGATTGTAATATCACAATGAAATACGAGTGAATTAAATGACCCATGTGACTAGGCTTTACTTTAATTAAATTAGCTGCAAATGTATTGTTCATACTGAAAAACGAATGGTTTGTAAATGAATGATTGTGCAAATTTGTTGCAAATCTAAGCATGACTGAATTACTCAATTAAGGCAATTGCTAGTTTCGTATTTACTAGGTGACATGAATCAAGCTGGACTTTGCACTCCAGCCAAGTTATTTGAAACCAAATTGGTCCTTTGGAAATTAGGAGATGGGAAAAAAATGCTACAGTAGAGTGAACGGCTGAGGAATTTAATATGGCACATTTACAAGAGCCCTCCTTTGCCAGATTATCAGAGCACGCCCGGCTGTATATTATATTACAGAAAACAGCACAAATCCATCACATGCTGTGTTGACATGAGAAGATGCACAGCTGACTGCACTCCCTTTTAACTGAGGTCCGATTCAAACTCCAGTCCATCCTCTCTCGTCGGATTATCGCCACTGATCTCTGGCCGGACCAAGCTGTGGCCACTGCATTCGCTCCGGAGTGGTTGACCAGACTAGTTTACGTTGGCTGTGTTAAGCATGTGTGTTTGTCTAGTGGACAGTGGCCATAACGTGATAAGCAAAATAATTCATTGGTTTGAGGACTATTTAAAAGCAGAGGATGTAGGGAAATGTGGGGAGTCTCTACGAGCAGCTGGCCCTGAAAATTACTCTCGGCAATCACAGGGTAAAACATAAGCCAAACGTGATTAAGTTCAATCCCATTCTAATAAAGGCACACATATGGAACCCTAGCTGGGGTTGGCAGAGGCCCCAGTCAAACAGTGCCCATTTAAAACGCTCCCAGGGTCGCCTCCCTTTCACTAGCCTCAGCCACTAATACCCCTCGCAGTGATTGTGCTGGTGTTTGTTGACTCCACTATTTAGAGTAAAAACCTCTCGCTCTCACCTCAGCCGTTCAGATTTGCAGCAATTACACAGACTTGTGTTGACTTTTCCCAAAGTGCTTAACTCCTGTTTTTATACTGTAGAAACAGAATTCCATTACAGTACACCGTAGTCTCCTCAGGTCAGTGTTTCCCTATTTAGGAGCTATTTTGGGCTGGGATGTATCACTGGAAAAGTGCCAATAGTTCATTACTTGAAACTGTAACAATTGTAACTGGGCTCAATTTATCAAAGCAATGTTTTGTTTGTTTTTAATATTGTTTATTAATATTGTCTGTTTTATGATGTTTTCATAGATATATACAATTATTCACGTTTAAATATTTTAATTATTATTTTGAATTGATAAAAAAAATGATATAGCCTACAGTAATTTAATTTAATTTATAAATCAGTGTATTTTTTTTATTGTTTTTTTTTTTTCATTCATGAGAACAACTTTTTTTTGTGAGCTTGTAGATATGTCTTTTTATTTAATTGCACGTTTTTAATACAATCTCATATAGATTTATTAGTATCTGTGTGTGTGGCTGTGTGTGAAGTTGTAGTATAGATAATACTGTTATATATATATCATATCGAATACTAGCTACATAACACACACACCATATAATATACTTATTATATAAGAAGTCTATATATATATAGATATATTAGAAAATATAGACAATACGTGTAACTTTTGATTATTGAAATTTTGAACTTTTTTTGATGGAAAAATATACTGCAGTAATGTAATTTGAATTTAGGTTTCGATACGTATTATTTCAAAGGTACATTTATTATAATATATTAGTTATTATCTGTGGAACTACCATATTTATTCTATTATACATATTTATTTAATAGTCCTTATTCAGTAATTATCAATTGTTATAAATTTATAAATGATGACCAATGTATATGACCATTGGTAAGCTTGGGCATCTTGTATATGATTTCTTTACACGTTTTCTTTAATAACATAGTCCAACCTACATATTTCAAATAAAAGTTACTGTCTGCGTGTATATAATTAGATCGTTCTAATATAAATCTTTATGAATGTTGATCTAACTTGTAGTTCTGAGTAGGAAAATCACATGATGTTTTTAAAGGGAATACATTTATTGTCACATTGGAATATTAAAATTCTTTGCATAGTTAACTCATGTGCATAATTCAAACAAACCAGTTCCAAAAAAATGTCTTCATGAGAAAACCTTGTAAATGTACAGTATAACTACATTCAATAAACAGTCAAACCACTTCTTTCAACAGACTCATTTGAGAGGTGCAGACTTACAGCTGATCTTCTAGAACTTTAATACATTCTCAGACTTGATCTATAGGATCCAACCAGGCTGTTCCTTCCTTGCAAATCCGTGGCCACTTTTGATGGCCCAGCCTCTCTAGCAGAGAGAATGGGGAAGGACGGGAATGCTTGCATCAACCCTCTCCATGGCAACATGCCTGAAGCCTGTCCTGAAATGCCTGGGGGTCACAATGATGACAAAACAGTATTTAACCGAGCACACTGCTCCGGCTATTTACAAAAGGGTTGGAGGGAGGGGAGAGAGCAGCTTCACAAAAGTCAATTTACAGTACGGGTCAGTACATCTCAATACCTTTACAATTCCAGTCAAATTCTTTGTGTCCCCCCCACTGACAATAAGTATCTAGCCCACGCCACACACAAAAGGGCGGCCGGCTGTTTATGGTCTCCGCTGACATTAACCCAACAGATTTCGGCTCCTCTCCATTAAACTGCTCTTTCTTTTCTCTATCACGCCTTTCTTCCTCCGTCACACAGGTCATTTTGAGTGTGAAGCAATCGGAGAGCGAGAGATACAGCAACTTGCCTTTAGCAATAATTAGTTCCTCTGTACGGCGGAACAATCGGCCTTTTTCCGAGCACCAAAAGGATTCTGCTGTTAAGAAGACATTAGCTGCCGTAACAAAGGGGGTCCCGGCCTTTGGAGCCGTTGGCCTTGCATTAGCTCATAGTCCTGCTTCCGTTTCAGCCTGGCTTTGAGTCAGGACACAGTGATGGGAGAAATCTCCCCGTGAGTTTGAGCTGCACGCATTATGCTCCCATCCCAGCCTAATCCTGCTTTTATAGGGGTCAAACTAAGGTCAGTCCTCAGAGCGTCCACACAGGACATGATGCTGGGGTTTGTGCACACATCTAAAGATGCAAATCTCACACATTGAGGGTTTTAGTTTCAAAGTGTCTTAGGGAAAGAGAAACTTGAAGAACTGACAGAAATTTAAAATCTTCCAGTCAGCTCAAATATCTTAAAAAGTATAAATTGTCATTCTGTTTCTGAGTTTTGCGATCAGCAATTCATATAAATTGAGTTACAAATTATTCATAAAGTCAAAATAGTCTTAAATTTCAGCTTGTGCATAGCAGAGAAAATTTAGGCAGAGGAAACCAATTAAATTAAATAATGAACAAAAATATATTTATTTTTCACCCCTTTTCGAGGTGATCAGACCAAGACTGGAGAAATAACATTCCTAAACTCCTGAATTGAATTAAACTTAATCTGCCGCAATGAAGCCATGCTATTCAAGCCAAATCAAATATATTTATTTTGGTATTTTTATAAGAAGGTAAGTTTTCAGTGCCTCCATATTTAGGCATATACAGTGTACATTCTCTTGCTTTATAAGAAATAAAATATAATATAAATTAGATAAAATTGTGTTTTTAGCCAAATACACAGCCAAATTTAGCCAATTTGTCTGCCTGGTTAGAAAAAATATTAAACATCTTTTCTTCTGTACATTATGATGTTTTGATGCAAGTTGAATTCTATGTAGATTTATGCTGTATTCTGAAAAAAAAGTTTTTTAAACAACTGAACAAAAAGAGATCTACACAGAAAGAAATTACTTTGAAAATGTATTTAGAAATTGAATGTAAATTTTGCAAATACTTACAAAGAAATAGCAAAATAAATAAAATGCACATTACATTTTGAAGTAGAAACACTGAAATAGTATTTCCTTATAAAATGTATTCCAATAACATTTTATTTTACTTAAAACAATCCTTTTTTTTTGCATTCTATTTATTGGTTGTTAGCATATTATGTTGTTATGTGGTTTTTAGAGTGTTGCTAGATTGTTTGAGTATGTTTTGACATATGCACTCAACAAAGTTTAATACTTTAAAAAGTATGACATAAGTATGAGCAATAATAAAAGTGATGGTTACTTTAGCAAACACTGCTAACAATATAGATTTATAATATCAGACAATGTTATTGACAACAGCCTGAAAAGTCATTACTGGCTATCAGAATCTGCCAAAATTGATTTTTCCGTTTGTTTCCATTAGTTAATTCTGTTAGTCTATGATTAGTATCCCACACTTCCACCTCATGACAGGAAGACCTTCACTCTCCTTTAAAGGTGTGTGTGACAGGTACAGATACTGGCTAAACAAAGTGTGAGAGAAAGAAAGTGGGACCTCCACGTTCTCTGTGAAGCGTCACCTCCATGTTTGCCATCCTCTTTTACCAGGGTACCACGTCATGTGTCTTCTCATTCATCAGTTGAGAGTCACTAGTGTTGGTGATAGCTCAGGCCTCTTTGACAGAGAGAGGACAGGGGTGACTAACACCCCAAACCCCCACCTCCAGCTGCCAGGACAGGGCACACAACTGACAGAGGCATCCTTGAGTCTGTCAACAGAACTAGCTGTGGGTGCTGAGGTACCCCTCCCATCTGCACAGGATGGTTATTTCCTCTTTGCCCTTCCTGCCCCCACAAACAGGCCCAAACTTAGATGCACAGACATGCAGTGCCATTCAATACCATGACTGACTTTGTCCATGCTAAGTTCTTTGATTGAGCATGTGAACTTATATTGGACTTAAAGGGATAATTCATCCAAAAATTTTGTCATTTACTCACCCTCATGTCGTTACAAACCCGTATGAGTTTCTTTTTCATGTTGAACATAGAAGATATTTTGGAGAATGCTGGTATCAAACAGTTGATAGTCCTCATAGACTTCCATAGTATTTCTTTCCCTACTATGGTAGTCAACGTGGACCAACAACTGTTTGGTTCTTTAAAATGGCTTCTTTTGTGTTCAACATAAGAAAGAAACTTGTACAGGTTTGGAATGACATGAGGGTTAGAATAGTAAATGATTACAACATTTTTGGGTAAACTACTTTAAAGTCTGAGTCAGTTTACAGCTTATTCTGGACAAGAACTGCCCACTTATACAGGAAGAGACCATATACAACAGTTTGATGACTAAATAACGACCAAATACCGTGCTGCAATCTAGTACAAATGGCATGGAACAACATGAAGAAGATCAAATGAACGTAATGTAGAGTTAATGAAATGTATGTCACCAGACTATACTGTGACAGAGATATTGAATCTGAAGCAAGAAGCTTATCCATTCTATTTGCTTGCATTTCAGCTGCATTGTAATAAATTTATGCAGTTAAATGTTATGTAGTGTATGCAATGCGCAATATAAATAATTTAGACACAGCATGTGTTTATGTATATGTATTATGTTATGGGGGTTTTGTAAAGACATTGTTATATGAGTTGGGGGTTTAACATGATGGTGAATTATGGGGGGCTTTTGCACAGTAAGAGGAATGGGTTGATGTAAGAACAAATTCATTCAAGGATGTTGACAGCAACGTTTCATTTCTAGCAAGATGCTGTGTCAGCTCCATAAAATCAATATTTTTTAGTGAAGCTCATAAGTATTACAGAGTACATTTTAGGAAAATACTATTTTAAGAAAATGCTGGAAAATTGTTTCTACACCAAATTTTGTAACTGGTTTAGAAGTTACGAGTTACAAGAGCTTCATGTGATTTTCACAAAATGATGCGTGAACAGACTGGATACGCCAATGTTTTTGGAGCCTCTAGATCTTTAGCCCTAGCCCTAATCTGCGTTGAAAGTCTGGTTCAACACTGATACGGAGAACAGGATGTAATGAACTTGCTTACTATCTGCAATTGTATTTAGGTTATAATCGACTTGAAATGTGATGTACGAGCACGCCGCTTCCTTCTCAGCGGTCCCTCTTTACAAATGATTTTCTGTTACAGGATTTTCCTCGGCATGTATGAAAACACCAGCGTTGTTCTTGGCCTGAGCAGTCTCAGCATGAAAAACCTTATGAGTCCATGACAACAGCTTGGCTAGCTAACAAGGAAACTGTTCTGTATACAAACTGTGCACTTTCATCATTAAAATCCTTTCAGAATACGTGCTAATCACCCCCACACTGATTTCTTGACTACCGCAAACAAACGAAACACTGTAAAACCTCCAAAGTTTAACCAGTCTGCTTTTCTGGCCTAGATTGTAAGCGTGCAACATGGAGAACATGTGCTTGCCTGGTGGTGTTCATGACCTCAAAGTGTTAAAACAGAGCTAAAGCCAAGAGGCTCGTCTTAACGCTAACCTCTTGAAAATCTTTCCACTTGGGTCGTTCCATGAGAAGCAATTACGAAGAAATTTTGAACGTAATAAGGAATTGAGCCTGAATTGTTTTCATGTAACGTTTCACTCCATCTACGTCATCTCTGTTGTTGCAAAACCTGAATAAAACAAGTCGTACTTGCAGGCCCCTGAGTAATGACTGGAAAGAGTTGAGCTCATTGTGCCAAGCGCGAGGTTTTGCTAGCACTAGCACGTTGCTATTTATTATTAGGCTATGGTGTCCAAACAAACACTTTCCCAGGGTTTTTGAGTTTGAGAGACCAGTTCTTGTGTGCTTTTAATCGGAACAATAACTAGTGTGAGATGATTTATAGAAGTGTCATGTGTAATTGTGCTAAATTGTTATTTGCTCAAGACATGGAACTTAAATGAATGACAACTATGTTTTTGCAATCAGTCTTGCTCAACATCTTGTGAAAGTCCATTTGAATTAAAAGAAAAAATTGAGTCTTACAGGTTTAAAGGGTAAAGATTTTTAATTAGTTCATAAATATTTCTTTTTTAATTCAGCATACAAAAATGACAGTATGTACATCCACAGATAAGTGGTTCACGACTTATTACGGCCTTAATAGGTGACCCACATATTCTGTTCACATGCTCAGAGAGGTTTGGCATTTGAATGTCAGCATTTTTTTATGTTGGGTAAAAATATAACAAGGCACAACACATACAGTCCAATGTCCTTGTTAATATACGTGGAATAAATACAGGTATTCTCCCTCTAGAATTGAAGTAACCAACCAACAGATGGAAGTCATTGTAAGTTCCTCATTCAAAAGCCACATTTGAAGTTCCCTTTGCGTGATCAGCACTTTCTTTATCTCGTCAGTCTATTAAACAGTCTTAACTGGTGAAAATCAAGTACCATCTGAGCACTGAGGCCTGAATCCCTTAGAACTTGGAATGTGGAATCCTCTGGAACGTCAAGGCTCTAAGAAGAGTGCTGAAAATCAATGCCAAAAACAGGGAAAATGTACCTTTTTAAAAAATAAAAATAAACGGACCAAGGTATTGTGTAAGAAAATAGACTTTTAGGATCTGGATAAAGGAGCATATGTTTTTATTTTTAAAAAACAGATGAGGAGTAAAAATCCTCTTGAGGACGGTGAGCTGGGTGTTTTTAACAAAAAACATGTTCATTTGTGCAATAAAAAAAATAAAGTCCAGCTTCTGAGTTTATAAAAGCCAAAAATAAACCATGTCTTCTCAAAAGCATATAAGATGGAAAAGCGTAAGACAAAAGAAAGCCTCGTTGGTAACATGCTTTGGTTATTTGTGGCCAAGTAAGTCAGGTAGACAAAGGTTATGCTCCACACCCAGGCTGAATATATCTAGAACAGAATCAAGTCTTGAAATTTTCAGCTCGTTCAACCACAAAGTCTGGGAATTCGAATGAGAATTCTGTCCAGTTCTGTTACAATGAGTAGAGCACATTCCAGATCTCCTTTAGATTAGTTTAGCTGAGAATAGGTACGTGTGACGGGGATCAGGACAATTGTCAAGCGATGGAGAGCCGACTCATTTGCACACGTATTTCTCCACTGTCCTCTCGCACTTCTTGCACGTGACATAGCAGCACCAGTGGTATTTGCAGTGGCATCGCTCCACCACTCTCTCCGAGTACGGGTTGTAGCCTCTGCCACAGCACATCAGATCACAGCTGTCACTTCCACTGGAGGTTTTATTGCACTGCCTGCAGAAGAAACAGACAAAAAGAACTTTATAGTACATGCTGTACCACCAACAAACATAAAAACATTATTGCTGTCATTGGTTTGGCAACGATAATCATTCATAAGGCAGGCATTTTTAGGGGACTTTTGTTTTTTTTAAACAGGTTGTCTTAAAAACAATGATAAAGCACATGCAAATATGGGTAAAATATAATTTTTTTTTAATAGAAATATGTTTTCTATTTTTTTTTATAGAAGTAAATTTTTAGTCATATGACATTTTTATCAGCACTTCATATTGAGGAATATTGTTTCTAAGATTTTATATTTTTGATAAAATAGTATATCTGTATTATAGTTTTTTCAATATATAAATATATATTAAAATAAATATATATTTTAGAGAATATAGTATGAAAGTCCATTTTTTAATTTATTGACATCAACAACTTCAATCCTGAGAATTATGTTTTTTATAAAAAAATCGTGAAAATTATTATACATATTGTTGTTGTTCCTTTTATCATTTTTCATATGTTTGATAAAATAGTACATTTTTAACATTTCTATATTGAGTGACTGATCAGTTAATATTTGAATAAATCTTTTCTACATGTATCTATTATCATTTTTTATTTTAAAAAACAAAATAATTTTATTTCAATATTTAATTTGTTAATGTTTATATTTAAAAATAAGTTGCGCGGGGAAAAACAATTTATTTACGTACTTATAAAAATTAAATAAATATACTGACTAGTCAGTTGTTAGACAACTAACTCATACCTAATCTGAACTGTTTTGTATATGGAATTTCAGAAACATGACTTCAAAAATACATTCACACAAATAGATGTCCAAACATTTCTGTGTGACCATGAGAGAAATTACTAAACATAAGCGTCTTTTCAAACCAAGGTAAACATTTAGCCCAACCACATATTAAACCAACAGCACTAAACCTTCTTATAACTCGTTTTAAGAGCCAGATGATTCGTACCCAGGGAACATTTTCTCTTGCATTTAAGTGGATCCTGCAGACGCCCTCATGTACTGAAGCCTGAGGCATCTCGAGCAATGAACAGCCCTGTCATAAATCACGCTCTATACACTAGGGGTCGGCCTGTGTGTAGCCCTCTCAGCGTAAGTGCATTGTTTTATAATTGTGTGGTGTTAATGCTCAGGGTGCTGAGAGACAGACAAGAGGGGATGGCTACTAGAGAACGAGAGAGAGAGAGAGAGAGGTGAAGAATGCTGTTATTTAAAACTAAAGTTACAGTCTCTCCGAGGTCAATGCTGAAAGGGCAGAAAGGCAGGTACATATGCTGTAGTGCCTCCAGGAGCTAGCATCACGCGTGGCACGCGGCCCGATCCCTGCCACGAAGTGGCGTGGGCGGGTCGGTCAAGACGGTTTATAATTCATGACGATGCGGATCACGACACACGCACGCTTATTCATTGAAGAGTCCGATTCGTACATTTGGCTGCTCGCACACACATGTCAGCGAGCAGCGGCGCGTCTCTAGAAGTGCTGGGTTTTACCACTCAGCCCGCGGCCAGACACACGCGACAACATGCCTTGTCGCAGCCGCTAACTTTTACAGTTGTCATCGTCTCCAAGTGCGAGCAGAACTCACGATCGGTCCAACCAGGGCTTGTTTATAGAAACATCCTTGTTAATCCATTCGAGGCCGGGGGTACAGTCAGTTCCTCCTAAGCAGGTCGTGGTACCTCGTTTCGTTTAGTGTGATGCGCGCAGAGCACCTTCAGTGGGGCGTCTATATGACGCCGCTGCCTGGGACGATGTCGTTCTGTATCTGAACTCAGTGAACCGGTGCCGCACTATTCCATCATGAACGCAAGATTTAGTGCAGAAGCGGCTCACGCGATCGGACGCGACTTAGAAAGGACACATGAAGCCCGTAAATGTAAGTTCAGTGAGACTAAGGGCCAGGGACCAATGACCTAAGTCTCGCGCTTGATGCGACTGTTAGTAGTCCCAGATGTCCTGCCCACCGGAAGCAGTTTGCTCCGGAATCGCAGGCACCGCACACACGAAGTAAAGCATACGATGAAGCCATCTCTGCGAGGTCATTAGAGTAACAATCACGGGTCATTCCTCTTAACGGGACTCTCGTAAATGCACCCAAGACGAGGATGTGCAATGATAGCCCGCTGCCGAATCATACAGCGCAGTGAAATCTCGCTGAAACCATAAACCAGGTCACACATTTCACGCACAGACCTCAGAATAGACAAAGACAAATAGAACGAAATTGTTGGACACGATTCCAATTCATAACGCGTACGAAATAGAGACGAGTTCTATTTTTGCTTACTATGCCTAATTATCCTAGAACAACATTATAAAATAAACTAGCGCACATTCCCAATCCCAAAATCTCATTCGTATAGAAAGCAGTTATACCAACTTAGGATGCTGCAAATGAAAAAAAGTTTTTAGTGTGTCAATGCCACACACAATTTAGGTAAAAACAACATTTTATAAGAAATGGTGGGGGTACAGAACCGACATTTTTTTTGTAATTTTATCTTGTATGATTTTTTCTTATTTGCCCATTTAGTTTTATCCAACGCACTTTGACATAGTGAGGGAAATATATTTTGAGTGGTAAGGATATTTGGTTTGCAAGGAGGAAGCCGGCTTGATAATTCTGGGAGACATATATTTTCGCTATATGTTTAAATACTTCGAAATAGTTACAAAGACAAGTGCATTAGCACTAATATGAAAATATTTCATGAAATTCATTGCCATAGTTGCATATGGACATTTTTACTATAAGTTGCCAGAAATAATGTAATATTCTATACTATCTAGTACTGTAATACAGCAGCTGTTTATTTAATCCAAAAAAAAAACAGGCTCGCTCTCTAGTCATATATCTATATATATATATGAGAGTTTCCCGTGCAAAAAGCCTCCTAAAAGCCATTCTTGGGTCAAAAATGAGATAACGATACTGAGTGAATGCTCTCCACACATAGTAGCCTGTCATCAAGTACTTTCACTTCAAATGCGCTAAATCCCAGACTCAACCCATTCAGAAGTACCAGTACTTACATGGAAACCTATACATAGTAGCCAGAAAGAAATGCTAATTTTAAAGAAAAACGTCAGACGTACTTAGAGGCTTTTGCATCTGAACTCTTCATATATAACACACATACACATGCACTCACATTCATATTATTATTTGGTCTACAGCAAGGTTGATAAGAAAATGAGCAGCCCTTTTATTTCCAATGGCGGAAAGTACACATGTGCTTAGTTGTCATATTTGATTTTGGGGTAATACATGACCTGGATGTCTTCACAGGGTTCATGAGATAGATTCACCCTCGTTGTATGATATAATTATAATAACTGACCTTTCATAAAAAACTGACATTAAAACATAACACAATGTTCATCTGAGGACAGCAGGTGTTTTAAAGACAGGTATGGGGTGATGGGATAAACAGAGGTGCTGGACCCCTTGCATACCAGAGACCACCATGGAAGCAACATGTGCGAAACACACAGTTCTCTGTTGACGTTCTCTATTGATTACAAAACACACCAATGTCTTGTGACCAAGTACCAAGCACTAAACATATGAACAAAGAGCAAGCGTGAGTAGTCTTATCAGCACTAAGGCTCAGGATGCATACTGTGTGTTGAGTGCACCTGACATATAGCATGTCTCTAGGTTATCAGCACACTGACCTATAATGCCTATAAAAACCTAAACACTTACGATGTTCAACTGAAAATATTGAGTTTAAGAATTTGAAAAGTTATAGACATTAATGTATTTTATTGTTGCTGCCAGAATTTTTGGAGCTGTAGTTAGGAATGTGGATTGCTGAAAATTCATGAACCAATAGTTCCACAAAGCTTAGCCAAGAAAAGCAACACCGAGCACACTAAATGCAAACATAACAAAAGCGAGGAAGCTGAGGTTATTCCATTCTTACCTAAATCTACACCTGTGTCTTCACTGATAAAGCAATAGGAAATAAGCAGGAAGAATTCATTGTCGTGCTAATCTGTGTGTGCAGAGCTGCTATCAGCTGAGAGCTCTTAGCTCTGTGAATAGCAGCATTACTCACAGACAGACTGTGATAACAGTAAAGAGGACACAGTCACTTTGGACATGTCAGAGACACACGTGTACACACACACACAGTCCGGCTTTATTAGGGCTTTTCAAAAAAATAAAATAGTGCCACCACAGGAGGAAGAGATGAGACATCTTATAAAGTGCCAATTAAAAACCTAAGGCAAACATCTCATGACACGATCATTGTGTTTAGAGACAACCTGCCAAGTTAAAATAGTTTTTAAAATGTGAAATATTTTGTTATTCTGATCAGTGACAAATCAAAGTTCAAAACAAGGCTTTTAAAGCAAGTTAAATTTGATTCTGGTTATGTCAACTTTTCAAGGCTTAAGTTGGTGTAAAATGTTTACAAATGTTTTCATGATCAATCATCGCCGTCAATTAGTGTGTCTGTTCCTACTACAAATGATTGGTGTGAATTCACATAAATGGAATATTTAATAAAAAAATATTTAATGAAATAAAATATATATTTTTAATTAGGGCCTGTGAAAATATTGGCAGGGAATTTATAAATCTGACCAGGCAAGCAAAAATTTTAAAATGAACATTTTTCTCACACATTTATAAAAAACATAATGCTAAAAATATTTTTTTTTTTGCATTTGGGCCTGTGAAAATATTTAAATAATTTTTAAACCTGACCTGTCTGGGCTAGCAAAAAAAAAAGTCCTTATTGTTGAGCAGTTATGTAATTTGTTAATTAGTTAGTCTCACCTGTCCTGAGTACCAAAAGAGCCCAACTTGTCATTCCTCATGCAATAATCCGGTGAACTCTGCAGATAAACCAGCTCATTTTCTCTGACTGGCCGGATGTCGATATCTTTGGGGACGAGTTGTTTGCGTGTGCCCATGGGCCGATGAACCACCTTAGTGGCTGACAAATACTTGGTCTTTAGGTCAATGGCGATGTCCTTCAGGTCCTGTAGGCCTCTCCAACAGGTCCGAATGGAGCAAGAACCAGAAACACCATGGCATTTGCACTTCATAACCAGAGCGTCTCGCAAAGCCTGTGTGGGGGGGACAAGTGGAATGGATTCAGATGAAGACAATAAAAAAAATGACATTTTGACAGTCTACGCAGGGAATGCAACATATTAGTGAATTTGGACAGCTTTTGCTCATTACACATCATGTATCAAATAAAGAACAAAACTTTGAAATCCAATCAAACTCAAATGTAATAACCCATTTTAATTATAAATGTGGTTTGAATCAGACTCCATCTGTCAGATTAAGTCATGTGATTTTGGTTTTGTAGTGAATTGATGCCACATGGTTTCTGTGAGGCACCGTTTACCTGTCTGCCCACTTCACTATTGTGAAGATGCATCAGCTTGTTGGCATTCGAGCCAGACTTCTTCTTCATCTTCATGGGGGCATCAGAAAACTTGGAGCCCATGAGGAGACCATAATGCAGGTTATCAGCACAGCCGCCCCACCTGTACCCAGGCTCTGGTATTTCACCTGGAATCGGACCACACGAGCACAGCCTCAGGTCTCCGGATGTGCATGCCCGTGCTATAGTGTGACTTATAGCAGCTGCGGAGAGCGCATATACAAATGCAGATTCCCTTGTTCCTAAAAGACAACAAAACAACTAATTAAAATTAGTTGCTTATATAAAAAGAAAACTTGAATTCTGAATATTTTGACTTTTTTCCGTTACAAAAAAGCAAAGCAACATGAGAAACCCATCAGTATGCAGTATGAAAGGATAATGGCGGAGATTATGAAACGGTTCTCACAGTGCACATATGTCATGACAAGATAATAGGTGTAGAAACAGGAGAGGCTCAACTTGACCCTGTACAAGGTACATCAAAGGCCGTCTCCTTAGCGGTGCACTTTAATAGGTGTAGAAACAGGAGAGGCTCAACTTGACCCTGTACAAGGTACATCAAAGGCCGTCTCCTTAGCGGTGCACTTACGAGAGGCAGGAGTGCTCGAACTCCTGACAAATGCAAACGGTCTGCGGGGAAGGACGTCATACAGTTCTCTAGAACTTCAACAACATTTAGTTTGACCATCTCCGGCATTTGGATCACACTAAAAGCTAGTAATAAAAAAAAAAAGCGTAGCATGGAAGTGTCACCGCCGTGTGGAAATTCAAGACGTGACGCTGCATCGTTAATCGATATTGACTACACAATATCTTTTTTTGGGACTATTTTTTAAAATTGATTTCATATTTCTTTAATTGGATCACGGCTGAAAATCACATCTGTGCTGCAGGGGTCGGACGCAGGGTAAAACCGTAGGCTTTAAACGACTGTGAAACCAGGAAAAAAGGCAATTCTCTGTCCATTACTGACTAACTCGCTCAATAGCATCTCTCATTGAATAGAATGGATCCTATTGTTTATCCTCACAGCAAACGCTCCTCCTCCGTGAAGCCACTCATCAAACGGGGCATGAGAAAGAAGAGCGACGCGCAATAATTCTGCTGTTCGGAGGTTTCCGGGTGGGCAGGGGTACGATTTCTTTTATCATGCAGTGAGGCACTTAGGCCGAATTGCTGCATTTAACTGGCATAGTCTGCGTTACCCGGAGCGAGAGTGTTTAGAGATCACCGTAGGCTGCTTTTTAAACCATTGCCTTCATAAAGAGTTAGATGGGTTCCTCAGACCTATTAAGGCCTGAATGGAAACCACACTTGGGTATAAAGAGAGGTGTGTGGTTGCCTTGAAGGGGCTGGCAATGGACGGACAGCAGCCCTTTCGCAAATTTAGGGCTTGCTGTGTCTAAACAGAACATCTGTGGATAGATTTCAGAAAAGCTTCACACAAAAGAGACTTCAATTGGAAATAAATCCTCTTTGGACATGATTTTCCGCTGTATCTCACCTCGTTCCAGGTCCGGGAGGAATTTTGGAGCATCAATAGATGAACAGTTCCAGCGCATGTCTGTGAAGGTCTTTTGGCAGACCTTTTTAACCTCCCGTGCTGCTTGGATGATGGTTTGCATGAGTTCCAGGTTACTCCTACAGAGCTGAGCCTGAGAAGAGACGAGGCCTGGCAACGTCTTGCAGTGCTGGGTCTTGTTGATGTGTTGTGTGGTCTGCGAGAGCGACCTAGATGAGGAAACGCATGTTTCAATGAACACTGGATGTTTGTGGACTGTGTGCATTGATATAAATGTCTTTTGAATTGTAGAAATGTAATCAAATTTTATATTGCAAGTTAAACAGACACTTGAAATACTCATTAAAATGTTTGGTGGTGTGAAAAGTGATTAAAATATTTGTGGCAAGTCTTGAATTTAAAGTGATTAAATGAAGCCTAGTCAAATAAACATGGTTAAAGCCAACTCTAAAATATTAGGAGTAACATCAACGGTTTCAATACATTTGCAAAAGCGTTCTCGCATGCATTTAGGCTGCGGGCTAAAATCGTTCAGTGTCTCACACAAAGGCATGCAAACAACAACCCATTCCCAGAGATAATCAATCAAGATTAGACCAAAATGGAAGAAGATTATTTCTGCATCGCTTGGAAGCAAGAAAAGGCACCAAAAAGCAATTGCCAATGGAAAAAATTGTTTATCTGCAAAATGATTTTGGTTATTGTTAAAAGTTTAGTGAATGTTCCATGGTGCTGTCGGACAATGCCAGAGGAATTTTTGCAAACTTAAGTCATAGTAGAAAATGCAAATCATACATTTTATCTTAGAAATTATCTCCAGAGATAAACAATATTGATTTCAGTAAGACTTTGTAGTGAAACGTTCCGAATTGAAGCATGGCTTTTTATGATTCCTTCTCTTTTACTACAATGCACACATGTATCACTATTCGTGAGAACCAACTAATGCCTGCTCTACCTTTGCCTGTTTCAGATTAAGGGCCGCCACTTTATGTTCCATGATATGCTGTGACTGACAGACCCGTCTTAACCTCTGCACACACATATACACTCTCCATCTTTGTTATCCAGGGAACACAGGTGTTTATGGTGGCATCTGTTTTGCATTTCTTGCCATGCAATATCAAGACTGTGGAAACCTCTACCAGCATCTTGTGCATGTAAAATAGCCTCTTCACGACCCAATTTCTCCACCATCAGGCTTTCGATCGCAAAGCATCAGCAGTATGATTATGTGAATCCAAAACATTGTGCAGAAATCAAAAGTTACCAGGAAAATAGTATTCAGTTGGATTTTCCTTTGATTTAATAGAATTAAGTTAAAATTCTGTGAAGATTTTTTCCAATTCCGTTTTTTCACTACCAAGAAAACATCTTTTCCCAGGTTCCATTTTTTTCGTTGCAGATGATTTGACAAATCAGTCAGCTTGTAAAACATCTTGAATGCATTTTAAACGGTTTCGGTATATAATAAAGAATAAAGAGCAACTCACAGCCATCTGATTCCTGTGCACTGCTGGGACAGGAGCAGGAATGTAAGGAGACAGAGCGGGAGTGAAGGGAATGTTCGCTTCATGCTGTACAATAAGATCCAGCTCGATCAGAAGACACTGATGCAGGTGCTCGCTGACCCCACTGCTTCTTGACAGTTATTATTAAAAGCCAAAAGCCATGGCACTTATTCCTGATTTCCGTCCCTCTCCTGCTTGGAAAAATAAAAATCTGATTTAGATTACACAGATCACATGCAGCGGACCCTAGGTTCATGTTATACTCTGATGATTACTAATGTGCACCAGACATACTTTGAAGATTTTTTTTTATGTCTTTATAAATAGCTTTACTATTGCTCCAATATATTTATGTCATTCTATTGCATTACTGTATCACTTTCGTTACGGAGTATTTAATATCATTTAAATTAAAAATGTGTATTTGTTTTTTTTTGTATCTCCTTGTGACAAGAAAACACTGGGAAAAAAGCTAATTAAAAAGTGATTAGAAAAGCAATATGTTTTATTAAAAAATATATGTCCACATTTTTCAGTGTTTTAGTACTCTGCATGCAAATTTCTGAAATATAGGTGTGGCAGTATTTGGAATGTTATCAAATGTTCTCAGATTATTCCATCTGCTGGAATAAGAGGGCAATAAACAGATACTAGCTCCCAGTGGACAGGCTGTCTGGCCTCTGGCAGGATGCTTTCACATACAGACAGTGATTGTCCAGATTGCAGAGAGCTTGCGGTTTTTTTCCCCTTCTGGCTATAAACCTACACCAGAAAACTATACATTAAAAGTGCAGTTACTATTACAAACGTAAATGACAATACTTATAGTACACTACATTTAAAATGTGTTCTGCTGTTGAACTTACCACTATGATTTCAACTGTAATAATTTCTGTTATTTTATTTATTTTCAGTCGTTTTCATCAATAACAAAATGTAAAGAGCAGATTGTAACTTTGATACTACATTGATTTTACTAACAAATTTTAAACGGCTATTAAACTTTTCTTATTTTCAGTTTTAATGCGTTCTTTTTAAGTGAACTAAATATAAAGAAATACAATGCAGTTTATATCCTATGCATTATCTATAATTTAGACATGCTACCATCGTACGGCCAGCCATACGCAATCCAAATATTTTAATATTTCTTCAGAGCTCTATGTAGGCTAATTAAACAAATCTCATATGATATATAAATAACGGCGATTTAAAGATATGAGCGATTCACTTTTATTGTGTGTAGATAGATGCAAAAGCAATAAAACAGCTGTTTCACTCTTGCAGGCTGCGATTTCTCTAAGTTTGACTTTATCTTTTATCTCTTGTTTTTTCACCTTGGGTGGAAAGTAACGAGGTAAACTTAAAATGTAATTAGTTCACTCGATAGAACCCCTTTAGCTGGTCTACTATTTAGGTAGCCTACTATTGCAGATTACTTCCCAGTCAATTTACTTAAATTGCATTAGGGATGATATTTAAAAGCTAAAACATCTTTAAGTAAGTTGAGATACGCTATCAAGCGTACCAAGTTAAGAAACTTTGCGCACAATAAATGAGAACGCACTTTCATCCTCACCTTTATCAAACGGAGACTGACGCCAAAAAAATGTGCAAAGTAATCCCAAAGTGTGTTTTATTCAAATCCAGCCAAAATTCTCTAGCCAAAGGTCTAAATGTGCGTTAATCCGTTTTTGTAAAGTCCAAATGAGAAAGCATCATGCAACAGTCCACTGATAAAGAGATGCGTGTTGCGGTGTTACTCGCGCGCTGGGATCTGCTGGACTGACGCTGCAGACGGAGCTCGAGACTATATGAGCCCACGCGCCACTTTGATCTCGCGCTGATGTCAGGGGCCATTAGCATAACAAAGTGGTTAAGGTTTCCAAACCAAAGAAAACGCTGAAAATATGATCTGTGACACTTCGACATCTCGCTGCTTTTGACACGGAATTTCAACGTTTTTTTTAAAAAGGCTATTTTCATTATGGGTCGGTCGTCGAAAAAGGTGCGTTTTGTGTCCCTCATGAATAGCCTGTGTGTGTAAACGATTAGTTAAAAAAATTAACACAAACTCTTACTGTGATATTGTAGGAAATGATTTAATTTATTATTTTTTTTATTTCCTTTTCTGTTTCCAACACACACATTTAAGTGGAAAAATATATTGATTATTTCTATAAATAACTTTAGATTTGGTTAGAATAAAAACTGTTGTTCATAACTATGCTCTGTTAAAATTATTTACAATTCCATAAATACGTAATGACATCATCATCCTTTCAGCATGTGAACTCAAGGACAAAGGTGTGATTTATTAGCACTTCATCATAGATTTTGTCAGTAGGGCATGATTTTAAATAGTCCACCCTGTAGCCATTATTTTGTACAGTAGTGATTTTTGGAGTGGATATTTGTTGAAATATCAGCATTAAATTTCCTTTCTAATAAACTACTCATGATATCATGCCATCGGCTAGTATTATATTGTAAAAGCACTAAATGGAACAGACACCCTATTACTAATTTCCTGCACTGGAAACCTCAAGAGGTGAAAAATCGAGGGAGCATCCATTTCAGGAAATAAAATCACAGAATTTGCTACAACGTTGGAAATATTGCAATTCTAGTGTTTGCATGGTCCATAAAATTAAGTAGGCTATGCGGCTGTATGCCAGAGTTTCTGCACTCGTGCCATTTACAGTGCTGTACACGGCCCATATTGGCCACTCCAAAAACAAGGCGATTTTCCAAGGACGCGAATACTGATTTCAACATGATGAATACGTCCTGATGCACATTTCATATTAGCCACTATATGACAAAGGTTGTTCTACATTTCACACGATAAATGATTTAACCTCCAGAAATACTCCCAGTAGCCCATTGAAGTCCACATCTGAGCAAAGATATTTCCTAATTTATAAAAATGAGCTATTAAATTCTTTTGTTGTTTTTGGTCTATCAAGAAGTATAAAAGAGTCCATTAAAGGATTCATTATCATTATGGATTGCTAATAATAAATATAAATGTGTTGAGAAAATATTGTTATAGAATAAAAAAAATAGGCCAGTATGTGTGTCTATTTATTACAGGTCACACCACACACAATGGCCAAGTTAATATTTTAACCATCTAAGGTAATTGTCATTTTAATAGTGTCTATGGTGTAATAAAAGTCAAGATGTTCTCTGGCCATATGCTTCTCTTATTAACCTGGCTCTCTGGTCCAAAAATGCCTCCTTCAGTGAATTCCGTAACACTCACACAAGTTTCCCCTGTGAAACACACCACACAACCTAATTTTCGAATAACGATGCAATTAAAATACAATCATTAAGACTTTTCCCACTGTTAACAGTATCTACTGTTTTATATAAAGCAGGCAATTCCACTGATTTTGTGGTTAAGTGTTTAAAAGTAGGTGTGTGACTATAAGTTTGAAACAAAAGAGCAAGCAAGAAAAAAAAAAACAAGAACAACAAACATCAAAGCTGAAGTGCAAAATAAAAAAAGGTCCACACACACTGCATATGAAAAATATGTACATGAAATTTATGGCAAATTGCTTGTAAAGTACAAAACAGTGTTACAATAGTAAGGTCAAAGCAGTTAGGCCTACTTTCCAGTAAATGAGCAATGAAAGTCTGTTTTGTTCTATGCATTTTGTCCTACCATCTACATATTTTTTCGTAACACTTGCAAATGTTTTGAACGAGGTTATTCTCTGACGCTCCTCAACATCAAAAGAAACCCGATGGATGTTTCTCGCTATTAAGTTGAATCGAACTGCACAGATCCCGTTTGTTCAAGGTCTTGCGTGTGTATGAGTAAACGCCAGGCGCTACTTATTATCTTGAACTGTATTTACTTATGTGCAGTAAATCACACACTATAACCTTGATTGACCCACCGAATGCCTTTCTTTTTCACGTCCTGTTGCATAATAAAGCATAGTGAGGGATGTCAGGAAGACAAAATGTCACACAGACTTAAATCATTCACTCTAATGAGGCCTGCGAGAGAGGCATGATATTGGAAACTGTAGGCATGACTATTTTAGTTTAATTGATTTAAGAAATAATCTAATAAACTAATCCTTCTCTCGCAGCTGAAACCAAAGCAGCGAACAGAAGAAAAAAAAAGAACAGAAAAGAGGGCAGCATGTATACTTAGAGCTAATCTGATACTCTTAAGAGGTACCACCGACAATTGCCGAAGCATGACATTTCCATTCGCCGCCAAGCTGCACCGTTTCAGCTCAATATAACGTGAAATGCCCGTGGAGCTCTAATCTTGAACCAAAGCGATGGGAAAGCAAATATACGCATTGTTTCACTAAACACATCTGCCCACAGCAAATTATTTAAATATGCGGGAATGGGAATTAGCCAAACTGAGGGGGATGTGCTGGAGATAATAGACTTTGGACATGAATAAAAACCACAGGCCTTTTTTTCGAGATTCAATGCATTCTGAACATTGTGGACAGATGGAAGTATCAATAAATGGGTCTTGTTTTAATGTTGAAACAAACTTATTTATGATCTGTTATATGAAGTAAACAAAAATACACATTCATATCTTTCAGAAAGCTAATTTTGATGTGGTGTGAAGCCATAATAGCAGCATGTTTATGGAAAAACTAAGTCCTACAGCCATTTTATGAGGGATGTGAAAAGCATCTAGTAGCAGTGAGATGTGAATGGGCATGAACTCTTAATATCAGGTCAAACGGGACTGAAGACTGACCAAAAGAGCCGTGACCTCTCTAGTGTGTCTGTGTTAGAGGTTTTAACACGCAGGCTCTCAATTCCTTCCCGTACCAGGATCAACACCACAGCCACTTTGATCTTCCAGCCTTCTTCTACCAGCATTGAGAGTCTTACATAGCCTTAGGCTGGTTCATAGAGGGCACGAAAGCTATACCGGTTATATAACTGAAATTGTGCATGGGGCAGAAAAATACATGTGCTTTGAAAGAGAAAATGTCTTTTTTTTTTTTTGATATTTCGCATTTGAAACGTTAACTCGATTGAGCCATTTTAGACATTATGTGGTGGCTATCCATGTGTGAAGTTTAATGCCATTACTGAGACTAATGATTTAACTTTTGCATAATGAATCATTTGCGGCAGCTGTGCCAACTGCTCCGCACTATTTGTCTTCTATCGGAGACATCATCAGACACATAGCACCATTTATCCTGACACATATTCAGATCGTTCATTCTGAGCTTGTTGAAGGAGTGCAGAGACACAGTGCCCCCCGTCCCCTGACATCTCTGGTCTCTGCCCTGCTCACAGCTGTCTCGTGTCTCAGTGACTGTCAGCGGCGCAGAGCTAGAACTGCACGGCTGCATCTGAGCTGCACATCACACTCCTGATATGTATCACTAAGAATGCAAAGTTACAAGAACAAATAAACTTCAATCAAAGACAAAATAAATCTGTCCTAATGCCTGTTAGTTAAAAAAAATGCCTTAATATTGTCATCAGCAGTGAAGATTTAATGTCTTGTGACAATATTCTATAATAAAACCTGTTCATCATTATATACTGTATTAATTTAATACTTGATACTAAACATGTATTTCTATTGAACAACCATGAATAAATATATATATAAAAAATGTGTGTGTCTAAATTAATGCACTACAATATCTACTACACCATTCAAACAATAAAATAACAGAAATTACCCTAACTTTTGTTCCAGTACGCAATATATATTGACTTTCAGACAAGTCTAACTTGAAATAGAAAAAGTGAGACACATTGCTCTGTGTGAATGCATGGTTCCAGCAACGAATGGTGGGAATCGTTACCCGTTTGAGGCAAAACATCTACACAGTCCAAACAGAACACAGCAACAATGTTGATTTGAAACATTGTTCAGCAGCTCTGTGTCTCCTACAAATACAGAATCCATTTGTTTGAGACACAAGAAAGGCAACAGCGTCTGTTTGGTGCTGTCTGCTACGCCGTGATAGAGAGTCTTTTGTTGTCTGGCTGTTTAAACTAGGAGGAAATGCATCATTTTGGCTGCAGCACTGTGTCCAGACAGTTTATTTAAGCTAAGGTGGGAGAAGCTTTGTTTTGGCTGTTCTTTTGAAACCTGTTTTAATTAGGCAATCTCATAAAAACAAATCATGATTTAATAGGCTGAACGAAGAAAGACCTGACAAACAGCTTATGTCGGCATGCCAGTATCCTGAGGTTTTGTTTCTATTGCAAGCATGGTGGTGCTGATGTTCAAATGGCTTAAATGTAAGCAAATTACTGTTTAGGAGAACATTTTAGGAAGTTTACATACACTAAACATCAAGAATGAGAACCGCTCCCCGCTTTCCCCCCACAATTAAGATTCTTATTATATGCAGAATCTAATTCAATGCTTTCAGTGCACAAAAAAAGCGCAGAACATGCTTTTGCGTCTGGGTTTGTGTGTTCTCAGGTGCTTTTTGCTGTAAAAACACTAGGACAGTCACACTCAGCAGGAGAACTCGGAGAGAAAACGTTCAGCGTCCAATTCAGACTGTTTAGAGAGTTTGGACCTGTTCTTCAGAAAGGGGCCATTTGTTTAGGACTGGCCCTCTCTCTGCTCTTTGAAGGCGATGGCCCCTTTCATGTACCAGATGGGAGGTACTTTCAAAAACACAAGTGACTTGTCTCACTGTATGGGCAACATGCACCCGTTTGTTTTTTGCTATTGGTGTCTGGTAACATTTGCTACTTCAAAGAAGTCCCTCAGATATGGTTATATGCTAACTGATTTGGAAAATGACAAAACTTGCTACAAGCAGAAGTAGACCTTTCATGAAAGCAAATTCTATAATCATTAACAAACATGCGAGGAACTCGATGCTCCACAGCTTGTCACTGCAGTGTTGGAGCTGTGTGGGGTTTGATCTCTCCACTTGTAAATGATAAAATAGGTGGGAAAGACAAGGAAGCGAAGGGGAGGAACAATGAACGCTTGTTCACAAGCCAGTGTGAAATATGGAGGGAGAATTAAACTACAGCTACAAACAGCAGAAGCATGAAAGGCCTTACAGACATCGCCTTGTGTGTGTCCAAGTTGTCCTGTCCACATTTGAGAGAGCATTATTTTCCCCTCAGTACAAGATCAAAGCCTTTACCCATCTGCCAAGGAGAATGCTGGGACAGGCGATACAGATGAGATAAAATCAGTATCACAGCGATTTTATCGGTCAGAAGAGACGCACTTTATGGCAAGAGCGTTTTCTACTCAAAACAAGATCAAAAGAAGCTGCTCATCAACAAAAGTGGGTGGGTTATAGAGGTTTATACAGATGAGATATAACCACTGTCATTGGAAATGAGACAGCAGACGGAATACATGCTGCTACAGCATTCCTAGCAAAAGCTAGATAAAAAGCCTGTGCAGCATAAGAGCCAGAGGAATACAGTTGGCCTTAAACCAATACGCAGGACATCATGTATGTCTAATGTATCACTACTATTTTACACTCTTAAAAATGCTGGGTAAAATATGGACAAACCCAGCAATTGGGTTGTTTTGACCCAGCATAAATGTTTAACCCAACATTCTGGGTAGTAACCCAACCGCTGGGTCAAAACAACCCAATTGCTGGGTTTGTCCCTATTTTACCCAGCACTGGGTTGTATTTAACCCAGCATTTTTTAGAGTGTAGAATAAACAGTCAGGAGCATCTATTTTAGCTGTTCACACAATAAGTGTTTGACAACTTGACAACTAGATAACAACAGGTAAGACTCTTGTTATTGCCAGGAATTTTGGATCCAGTCTCTTTAGAAGATCCTGTCAGAAGATATTGATGATGTCTGTTGTGGTTTCAAACTGCTTCACAACAACATCCCCATAAAACCTTGAATCTGAGATATTCCCTCTCATTTGTAATGACAAATATTTCATTAAACCCCACAATCATAAGATTAAACAATCACAAGCATCACAAGTTAAATAAGTGATATAAAATATAAAAATATAGGTTAATAAAAACAGAATAAATGATTAAACGATAAAACAAAATGAAGAAAATCAAACAAGGATGCATGGCTGCTCTCTTGAAGCTACACACATGGGTTGCTACTGAAACTTAGATCCTTCACTCTTGAACCGTCCTGTTCACACAACCACTTACATAGCATTCAAATAACTACTGTATGAATGAATAATGAATGTCAATTCCTTTTTTGTTCTCATGCTTGCCTTGAAAATCACCTGTAGCCTTTGTGATGGATTATCTGTGAAATCTTAACTAACCCATAGCTACTTTTATACCTGAGTGACCTCTGATCTATCTGACTAGATTTAAAACCTTGATAACACACAGCTCACATCTCAGTCTGTGCAAGTTGGCCAAAAAAAGGCATTACACGCGAGACATACATGCAGCAAGTGGCTATTGCATTTTATGATGTGACAACTAGTTATTATTCAGTAGGGCCCAGTTCACACATCAGGGGTTCAAAAATGCATATAGCAGATAGTGGCTACTGAATCTGAAGTCTTGCACATTGACAGGAAACAGCTTGTATTTTGCTTTGAGAAATAAGATGGCTAGAATGAGGTCGTCACTCTTGTAAATCCGTGAGTAAATGTAACCATATTAGGGACTTATATACATAACTTACACCGCATTCTGCTGCTGTGTGAACGTGGCCTATTATAATAGCCTTTCACCTGACTTGCAGAGTTTGTATATCAGTCTCTAAAGATTAAGAGAATTTGAACCAATGAGAGAATGGAGTAAGCTTTCTGGGTGGTAAGAGCACAGACTTGGCAAAAGTTTTGGGTCTAGATGAACACTGATCTACTAAGGCGGCGGAGATTAACAGGGCAGAAAGAGGTAACAAGTAGAACAATAGATAACTGTACAGACACATCTGTTTTTGATCAATAGCCTTCTGTAGGATTAAAGCAAAAAGAAACCAGAGTACCAGGGTCGGTTATAAGAACTACAGACTCTCCGATCTGAAAGCAAAGTAGTCGGGAGAAAAGGCTGCCAGAGCGGTAACCTAATCACTCCAAATCACAAGATAATCCTACTTGCCCTCCACTCTTACAGCAGGGCATTATTCATATCGGCAGGCACTCAGACCTCAAACTCTCATAAGCAAATTAATCAGTGAGACACATTCCTAATACTCTTGATTTAGAAAGCCAAAAAGCACAGAGTTATTTCAAGAATTCTAATAGCCATATTAATCTGTCAAAGATATGTCCATTTCACTTCCAATGCACTCAGGTTCAGTTATAAGCATGGGGGAGAAAGTCGAAACACTGAAACCACTTAAAAACTCACAGGTTAAACCATGGCATTTAAATACATGAGATCTGATGTTAAGGTCTAAATTTACATGCAGAGTACATGGACAAAAATTTAAAAAAAAAGAAGAAAAAAATGTAAGTGTTTCCGGATCTAACCAACATATTTGACATTGGAATAACTCAAACCAAATGCATTATTTGTTGGTGGTTCTGAGATTTTGGCTAGGGATTGCTGGCACGGAAACCTTGACACCCAACCCGACCCACAAATCCTTTTAAGCCCTCTGCCTCTCTCTCAGGAGTATAGTTAAAACCATGCTGTGCATGGACATGATTATGCACCGCCACAGGTCCTACGGCATGGCCCAGCCTTGACTTCCAGCAGGAAACAAGCTCAGGAGTTCAATTAGGGCAATTTTCAGTTTGGCCAGGAGATTAGCAGGCGATATACCAACTCAACACGAGGTTTTTGTTTTTTGTTTTTTTTATTAGTTATTTATTGATATTACATACTTTTTAATCAGCCATTTGAAAGAATACATCTGATTTTAGAACAGATTATAAGATTACTGACCATTTAGAATTTAGAAAATGGTTATGAAAAAAACGCTGATGGTGGGAGAGTCTCTGAAGGCTAGAGAAGACCGGAGGACTCTGACATAATCCTGTCTGCAAACAGCACTGCCGGGCTGTCCAACCTTCAGAGCAGACGGATCCGTTTGCTCTGTGGATGAGCCGGGGTAACACGAAGAGATAGCTCTTTCACACCGGGCTGAGCAGACACAATCAGACCCTTGTTCTGAGAGGAGGGAGATGGCAGCACTGTTTCGGCCTACAGACAGAGAATACATGAGCCCTCTACAGTGTGATCAGAGCAGAGGATGCTCCAGATGAACACACAGAGTGAAACAATGTTCAGACTGAGTGCTTTTGGAGGAAAGAGAAGAAATGTACTAATCCCAGATAGCAGTTCACAAGAGGAAGCGTATCTTGGCATTTCAGCTGCCGTTAATGGCTTTAGGGGTTTTAAGGCTCATGTTATTAGCCTGGAAAAGGCTGCCAAAGGAACAAGAATTCAGTCCTTAAAGATAGGCAAGATCTTCATAGTTTGAAAGTTTAAAATAATCTAAAATTCATAACTATGCAACAGTGTCCTCGGATCTACAGTATTAACTGACAATAAGATGTCTATTTTGTGCCTGGAAGGATAATATACAAACTCACCTTGTGATGTTGCAACTCCTGTTGCTAATGAACATTTAAGGGTTTCTAAAGATAAGAAAGAGAAGTTAAATGTTGGCCTTGTAACTTTGTATTTGACAACAATTAATATCACAAAGAATTCATAAAAATCTGGCCAGCAGATCTCACAAATAATAATTTATTGCTTGTGGAAAATGGGGAGAAAATCAAAACCACTGTGGTTTGCGAAATGCATTGGTCGATGAAAGACGGACAAGGACTTGGCTTGTCAGCACACTATCGAACACCACATTGAAAATCCTTTGGGAACTGACCAAACAAACATTTGTTTTGAGGATAGATGTTGCACAATATTGTCTAACCACACTTTGCCAGAGTTGGACAGTAACTAAGGACATTTACTTGAGTATGGAATAAGTAAACTTTTGGATGTTGACTTTTACACTCCACTACATTTATCAAGATTCAAAGTAGGAACGTTGTTAGCAGCTTTGAAAGCAGTGGGTGATTGTCCCTCTAAAAGTGCTTTCTTTTTTTCCAGGACAGTTATCAGTAATCACTCTTGGGGATACAGGAAAGGATTTCCAAGCATTTTTTGCAATGACCAGTTCCAAAGGTTGATATTTATTTACAACATTCAAAATAATAGTTAATGATTGTGGTTATATTAGAAACCAATCGTCTGATTTGCTAATTGTGTAAGTGAAAAATTACGTAAAGCCAAGAAGAAATGCGTGTTGGGTTTATAATAAAACACAAAAGGTGGTTTGACTGAAGCAGCACCGGCACAGACAAGTCTGTGTCTGACATCAAAGAACAGCTGAGAGCGATTAGACAGAATTTTTAAATTTTGTTTGATGTCAATACGGTGCTGTTTTGATTTTTTGTTAAAGCAGTGTTGCTGTTGTAAAGTTACACAGCTACAGTTGTGTTGCTGGGTTTTAAAGCAGGTTTGATTTTTTATTTTCTTCCTTATCAGTCTGTTTTTACAGCAATTTCCCTGTCCACTCTGTTCAAATGTGGATGAATGGCTACACATAGATGTGTCCAGAGCTGTGTGAGATCACTACCATCCTGCTTTTGTGGGGGTGGGTTGGGGTGTTAAATAATTTTTTTTGTTTCCCATATGTTTTTAACATTCTAAAAAGCTCTTTATTCCAAAGATACTACAAGTAGTCAGGGTACTCAGTAGGGTTGTAATAATGTATTGTAAGTGGCTTCAGGGTTATTGCAAGACAGTGCCTTGCGAAAATATTCATTTTTTTCACGCTTATGTTGCTGCCTTACGTTAAACTACTTTAAATTACTTTTTTTTCCACGTCATTCTACACTCCATACACCATAATGGTAAAGCAAAAAACAGGTTTTTAACATATTTGCCAATTTAATAAAAATAAAAAACTTAAATGATTCCATTGCATAAGTATTCATATTATTTGGGACAGTTGAAATTTAGCTCAGGAGCTTTCATATTGCTTGTAGATGTTACTACCCTTCGAGTGAAGTTAACCTGTGGCAAATTCAATTGAATGGGTATGATTTGGAAAGAACCTTAATTCCAAGCATCATGTTTGAAGGAAACCAGGCACTGCTCATCACCTGCAGAGTACCATCCCAAAAGTAAAGTGTGGTGGTAGCAGCCTCATGCTGTGGGGCTGTTTTTCAGTGGCAGGGACTGAAGGACTCATCAGAATAGAAGACAAGCTCAATGCACCAAAATATTGAGCCTTAATGAAAACCCAGTCCAGAGAATTCAGAACCTCAGACTGAGCAGAAGGTTCACCTTCCAACAGGACAATGACCCTAAGCACACAGCAAGAGTGGCTTATAGACAACTCTGTCAATGTCCTTGAATGGCCCAGCCAGAGCCTGGGCTTGAACCCAATCAAATATTTCTGGAGAAACCTAAAAATGTCAGAATGGCAGATAATTGCCAAATGCTGATGAGCAAAGCTTGTATTAAAAAAAAATCTAACAAAAAAATACTTGAGGCTGTAAAGGTGCTTCTGCTAAATATTTAGTTAATGGTATGAATACTTATGCAATGTACTTATTTCAGTTTTTTTATATTTTTAATACATTTACGAAGTTGTGGCAATTCTGTTTTTGCTTTGCCAGTATGGTGTATGGAGTGTAGATTGATCTGGGGGAAAAAGTACTTTAAAGCAGTTTAACATAAGGCAGCAACATAAAAAATGTGAAAAAAATGAAGAGGAATGAATACTTTCGCAAGGCACTGTATTACATACAATAATAAAACAGTGCATTGACATAAAAAAGGAAATTTACTTTTGGTACTCAAGTACTTTTAAAAGCAAGTACATCTGTACTTTTACTTAAGTAAAAATCTGTCTTTACAACTTTTACTTGTAATGGAGTAATATTTGACAAGCATTATCTGTACTTTTACTCAAGTAATGGAGTGTTAATTGTCGCCTCCTGCACTTTGCCATTTAACAGCAGAGGAAGATTAGAGAACGAATGTATCTGCACAAAGAGTTTTGATGAGATTGTTGATGCTTAAAAAAAAAAAAATCATACATTTGTCTTGATACAAACTTAAGTCACTTAAGTTGTTGGCAAAAAAACTTGGAAATGCTACCCTATAGGGAGCAAAGAAAGAAAAATACATAATTTTTTTGGAATAGTCTTCATGAATTTCTGAACTGCTACTCTACTTTCTCTTGACTGCAAGTCATATATTCAATCTGCCACAAAGTAATAGCAGGCCTTAATTGATTTGTAGTTGTAATTACTGTTGCGTTGTCTTGTTAATAGGTTTATTTTCCTGCCTTTCCAACCACATCTACTGCCTCTCTCTTACAAAAAAAACGACCCTAAAATGTCAAAGGCTCTAGCCCCCAAGGGTGAATCATAGGTCCAAGGTTACATGGAAATGGGAGACTGATTGCTTCTCAACGACATCTCAAAATCTACTCCTGAAAAAAATATTCCATGATGAATCTGGATTCTATGAACCAAGGGTTAAAGAATGGCTGCAAATCATCGACAGGCTACAGGGGGCCAATACTATTTTGTGAAAAGCCTGAACTCTTAAAAAAGGCATTAAAAAGTGAAGACATTAATCATTTAACTACTACTTTAACTTAGTGGAAGAGTAGAGGACACTGGCAGGAAGTGGGATTCTTCTCCTTAGTTTTGGGGGGAAAAAACAATCAAGGCAATAAAAAGTACACATAAATAAGACTAAATCAGTTAAAACAAGGAACTAAAATAACTGAACGGATCACACAAGGCAACACATGAAACCAGCCAATGACATCAGCTGTTAGACTACCACCACAATAGTGTAACATTAAAAAATTGCATTAGTGTAGCATAATAAATAGAAATAATTCATATTAACAGCCAATTAATCAACAGATTAAAAAAAAACATTTATAACAAGTCAATTTATAAAATAAGCTATATTAAAAAAAAGCAAAAAACCATAACTGCAATTATTTATCATAAATAATTATGTATCATTTGACATGATTAAATATGCTGTTGTATTATGCATGTATTAGCATCAGTCACCCTGCTCTCTTGATATTGATGTCAGTAATGTGGGGGAGAAGAAAAAAACACTAATGAATCCATTACACACAACTAACTTCTTTGAGGGTGATTAATGTTCCTACAATTAAATTAGATTCTACTATGCATAACAAACCATCTAGGGGAAAAGTCTCAGGGAAAAAGTCTAAAAAAAATAAAACAGGGATGAATCAGTACTTACCCACAGGTACTTGTTCAAGTATAATAGGTGTAGACTGCCATCTTGTGGGCATCCTTAAATATTATGGCTTTGAATTGAGCAGAGATTGAAATGTAAAACACTGCTTCTTTTCAATGATTTTATTTATTTTAGTCAAATATATATGAATGCTTCCTTTGTGAGGAGGGCTTCTGGGAGACACGTTTACAGAAAGATCCATTCATCTAAATAAAACTGCAACCAAATCAAACATTGTAACACGCATAATGATACAGGGACAGACTGGTTTTAGCTTGTGCCGTGGGATGACATTGACAATATAACACAGTCATAATTCATTGTGATAAAACACGATTCTCTTTTCCTCACAATGTATCTCAGAATATTTATGATTTGAAGTCTTTAAAAGTTCCTGAAGATATTAGGAAATTCCCCAAAAGTGTGATGTGAAAGTGTCCATCCAGACTTTTTGTGTCACATTATTCAAAGTGTTATGTAGGGTTTTTTGCATAAAGGCACAAAGCAGTAAGGCCCCCCAGGGGCATCCTATTCTCATTTTTTGGCAAGACATTGGTCCCAATTGGCAGTCCTCTTTTTCCATGCCACTTACGTAAAAGGAAAACAAATAATAAAAAAGACAAAACATCAATAAAACCATTATGTGATTATCCTTAAGAGTGTACAGGTCTAATTCATCTAATAAAATAAACATACTGAAACCTACAGTCAGATGTGATCTACAGTTTAGAGAATACAGTAGGACATTCTGAAGTTTCAGCAGTGTATGACATCCTATTAGACAGCTTGTTTGGGGGCAGCTAGTTAAGCCAAGCCTACTACAGAGGATACAGCTCAGATTTCATCTTTCCCTGTGTGAAGCTACTCTGCGTGCTGGAGATGGGCAGGACTGCCAGGAGCCTAAGGATAGTTGAAATGTTGGGAAAAGTCTCAATGTCAGAAGTTTTGAGAGTGCCGAGAACAGTGTTGGGTAGGTGCTGATGACTGGCAATACAGTCTTGCCACCTGTCCCTCCACCTCTGCAGCTCATCCTGGAAGGATTTTGGGTCAGGTAAGACATCTTGGAACACCTTGACAAACTCAGTGTCGTTGCAGCATCCCTCCACTTTGGACATGACATAAGGCACAACCTGCAAGCAGCGAACAGCTGACAGAACATCCTGGGAGAGTCCTTCCATCTCAGCAATACAGTGCTCAATGGCCCCTTTACTGATGTCCTCTCTGTAGTGCACATTTAAGGGTGGTTGTAGTGAGGGTATCTGCTTAGAAGCCAAAGCAACAGCCTCTTGAAACCAGGTTTGATGATGTGAGTCAATACTGTTCATTTCACTGAGAGAGGGTAGCAGATCAGACACGCGGTTTACAGCTTGATACACATCATAGGAACTTCCCTGAAGACTCAGGCTTATGCTTTTGGTGAGGCTCAAGATGTTTTTCATAATCACAACTGTCAATATGAAATCAAAGTTTTGGATATCAGAAAGGAAGCTCTGAGCCTGTGCTGTGTTTGCCTCATTATCTTGGTTCCCTTTCATCTCATTCAAGCAAAAGACGATGGCCTCTAGAATGTCTGTAGTGAGTTCCAGAACTTCATGGCTCATTGCCAATTGATTGCTGCTGATCTTGGCTTTCAGCTCACTGGCCTTCCTTTCGTCCTCCTGGAACAAATGTACAACAGCCTCCTCTAGTCTTACACGTCGTTGAATATCCTCAGAGAACCACATGAAGAGCTGCTCCAAGCACTCAAAACAGGGAGTTATCTCTCTCAGGGAGGACAAACCGTCTAGCAAAGATTTTGGAGTTACAAGGTTCGGGAAACTGAAAGCATGAGGGAGTCTCTGGGAAAGCAAAGCTGAAGCCTGTGTCATCTGAGAGACTGTGGCACCTGGTCTTGCCAAGTTTAGACTTCTACAGTGTGCCAAGTTCAAACCCCACTTCTCAGAAAGAGCGATGGTGAGCGTATCAACGAATGAAGTAATGTTTGTGGAAAGCGGGATAAAGGTCAACATATTTTCACACTTGATGTCTTGTTTGTTAAGGTAGTGTATTCCTACAGAGATGTATGGTTGGCCATCGATTGCAAACTCTTCCTCAGTGACTATGGAAAAGAACTTTATGTTGCACAGTTCCTTGAGCAATTCCTCTCGAGCAACAGCATCATAGGGGGTAAAAACTATTTTTTGTAGTCCAGTGCCATCCAGGGTAACTACTTGGTTTGCACTATCCTGAGCCTTTACTCCAGACTGGACTGTGCATTCAGATTCTGCTTCCATGGGGTGATCCGTAATATCCTCAGATGAAGCAGGTGTGCAATGGTCAGTAACACTTGGAGTTATTGCAGAGAATTGATCAAGGCAAATGTGTACTGCTGCAGTTTCTTGGTCTGAGCAATCTGGAGCCACTGAACTGAACTGATCTGTGCCACAATCTGAAGCTACTTTGGGCTGCTCAAGGCCAGCCTGATCTATGTTGGACTGATCAGTTTCACTTTGATTCCCTGGTACTATCTGATCATTTCCACCTTGACTGAGTGCCACAGACTGATCAGGCACACTTTGATTCAATGCAACTGCAAGAATAGTTTCACCTTGAGATTCTACTACAGACTGATCATTTCCACAGGGTTCATCTGCCACAAGCTGATCATTTCCACTTTGATTCCCTGATGCTGTCTGATAAATTCCACTTCCGTCTTCTAACCCAAATCCACTTTGATGTTCTACTATAGGCTGATGAGCTGCAACTTCCACAAATGTATCAGTTACAGTTTGATCTGGTGATGACTGATCAGTTCCACCTTGCTCTACTGTTACAGACTGATCATTTCCAGACTCAACAACAATGAGCTCATCAGATCCACAATCTCCCAATACTAACTGATTAGTTCCAACTTCATTTGGTAAGACAGAGTGACCAGTTCCACTATGATCTACTGTTACAGACTGTTCATTTCCAGAGTCAACTACCATGAGCTGATCAGCTCCACATTGATCCCCTAATATTAACTGACTAGTTCCAACTTCATTTGGTAATATAGTTTCTGTCTGAGCAGTTTCATTTTTACCCTCAACTACAGATTGATCTGACTCAACTTGACCAACTGCTATAAATTGATCAGGTACACTTTGATCTTCTGTAACTGACTGAAAGGTTACATCTTGATCTGCTGTTACAGACTGATCATTTCCAGAGTCGTCATCTACCATGAGCTGATCCGATACATTTTGATCTCCTAATACTAACCGACTAGTTTCACCTTCACTTGGGAACCCAGTTTCTGTCTGAACGGTTTTATCTTGATCTTCTACTACAGAATTATCATTTTCAACTTGACCAACTACTATGAACTCTTCTGTTACACTTGGGTCTCCTACTTCTGACTGACCAGTTACACTTTGATCTGCTGTTAGAGACTGATCATTTCCAGAGTCATCTACCATAGGGTGATCAGATATATTTTGATCTCTGGATACTAACTGAATAGTTTCACCTTCACTTGGGAACACAGTTTGTGTCTGACCAGTCTCATCTTGATCCTCTTTTACGGAATGATCACTTTCAACTTGACCAACTACTATGAACTCTTCTGTTACACTTGGGTCTCCTATTTCTGACTGACCAGTTACACTGTGATCTGATGTTAGAGACTGATCATTTCCAGAGTCATCTACCATAGGGTGATCAGATATATTTTGATCTCTGGATACTAACTGACTAGTTTCACCTTCACTTGGGAACACAGTTTGTGTCTGACCAGTCTCATCTTGATCCTCTTCTACGGAATGATCACTTTCAACTTGACCAACTACTATGAACTCTTCTGTTACACTTGGGTCTCCTATTTCTGACTGACCAGTTACACTGTGATCTGATGTTAGAGACTGATCTTTTCCAGAGTCAACTACCATGAGCTCATGAGATTCACTTTGATCCTCTGATATTAACTCACCCTCATTTACTAATCCATGTTCTGTCTGAATAGAATCTTGACTTTTTACTACTAAATTTACAGTTTCAAATTGACCATCTGTCACAAACCGATCATTTATAATCTGATCTTCAGTTACTGACTGACCGGGTTTGTCCTGGCCTGCTGCTACAAAATTATTATTTCCAGAGTTATCAACAGCCTCAAGATCATGAGATCCAATTTGTTCCACTGATATCAATTGACCAGTTTCGCCTTTATCTGCGATCACTGTTAATAACTGACAAGCTTCATCCTGAACTTTTACAATAGACCGATCAGTTTCAACTGGACTAACTTCCAACTGCTCAACTACACATTGTTCCCCTGTTGCTGGCTTGCCATTTCCACCCTGATCTTCAACTACATATGGGTCATTTCCACTCACATCAATTTCCATGGGTTGATCAGTTTCGCTTTGAAGGACTGACTCGAACTTATCATTTACACTGTGATCCACTGACATGAGCTGAACAGATTCACTCTGATCCTCTGACACAAACTGACCATCTGCTAAGCCTGTTACTGTGTGACAACCTTCATCTTGAGCAACTATGGAGGAATCGGTATCAACTTGAGCAACTGCCGTGAACTGATCAGGTACACTTTGTTCCTCTGTTGCTGGCTGGTCAGTTTCACCTGGTTCTGTGGCAACAAACTGATCAACTTCCATAGGTTGATCAGTTTCACTTTGATTAGCTGATACTGACTGAACAGTGCTAACTGGCTCTTCTTCATTGGACTGCTCAGTTCTACCTTGATTAGTTACTATTTGATCCCCTGTTACTGGTAGACCAATTCCACACTGATCAAGTACTTCAGACCTATCATTTAGATCTTGAACAAGTGCGATCAGTTGATCACTTCTATCCTGTTCTGCTGCTGTAGAATGCATAACGGCATCTTGGACAGATTCTGTTGGTTGGTCAGGTGTGCTGGTTGGCAGAGAGCTACAAGCAGGGATGACTTGAGCTGCTGTTGTGGCTTTGTCTGAGCTGCTAACTGTTAAAGATGATGGCTGGTCAGTTTTATTTTCTTCAGCTCTTTCCATTTCACTAGAGTCATTGGTTTCCACTAGATTTTCCTCTGGATCACCAGTTTCGACATCTAAACAAAGGATGAGACATAATATTTAATAAAAAGAGATAATTGCTTATTACTAATATTTTTCATTTAACATTACTGACCGATTCCAGCAACATTTGCCTCTTGTGGATAATCCGAACCATTTGTATCTACAACCAACTCCTGTGGAGCCATGGCAATCACCTCTGCAAAGGGACAGGAAAGAGTGTGTCAGAATAAAACACAACAGCAATTTCATTACTTTGAAAGCCCATTTGAGCTTACTTACCACCTTCCATTCTCAGGTGATTAACTCTTGACTTTACCTACATGTATGAAAAAAAAAAAAAAGAAAGAATTTTTTTTGTTTTATCAGTTGATATCAATGTGTGTTAATTTGATATTTTTGGACAATGAGAATTATTAACACACAGTGTAAACACCAAGAAATGTACCACACCTGAGCAAGAAATTGAATACTTTCTGGATCACCCGCCATGCATTTCTCAATCACCTCTTCCAGGCTCTGTAGTGTTTGGCGATGCATAAGAAGCATCACTGCATCAGTCTTACTACCCCGGTTGAAGATACCATCTCTGAGTAAGGTCCTCAAAGAGTTTAGCGTCGTCTTCATTAGATCGCACTCCATGCTAATGCTGGGCAACACGGCCACAAGTTTAAGAAGGGTTGCAACATTTGGAAGGTTTTTGGCTTCATTATGGAGCAATGTCTCAGAGATGGAGGTGGGAGGACAAACATCTTGATACTTCTCCCTCCATACCGTGGCCCAGGTGTTAATGTCTTCTTCCGCTGTTTCTGGTTCAGGGAGATCACTCAGGTATATAGTGTGCAGTTTATCTGCAGATTCTGGGAGAATAGACAGAGGGTTGCACGTTGGCAAAAGGGACAAAACTTTCAGGGCTTTTAGGTGATTCTCTGAGAAGTTAAACTTCATTTCTATAATCAAACCATTTAGAACTGGTAAGCTAACTGCTTCCATGTAAGATGTTTCTGGTGAATCATAGCCACTGACAGATTCCGCATAAGACAGCAATCCCATGACCTTAGTTGCAAGCTCCACTGCCTCGTCAAACCAGACAGAATGCACCACACTCACATTGCCCAACATCTTGCTAAAAGTATCTATTATTGGCATTATCTTCTCAAGCTCGCAAATAATGTCAGCAGGGTTTCCACAGCGAAACACAGTGCTGCAATTCCTTAAGGGCGCACAGGCATTCTTCAAGATCACTAGGGGGATGATAAAATCAACCTGTCTAAGAGCTGTGGACAGGATCTGGGAATGCAGTGACATGCTATCACTCCATGACCCACTGGAGTTGGTGCTCACAGAATCTAAGCAGTTCAGGACTCCCTCCAGCATGTCCACCAAAATATCAAAGAAGTCTTCTCTCTTCTTCCATCTGGACAGGCAGGTCTCTGGGACCTCTGCAAGTGCTTCCCGTGGGGTATTCAGCAGCCCATCCATGGTCTTGGCAAGTTCACTCTCTAATTTGGGTGACTGGTCAAAAAACTGTAATAGATCTTCAGCTGTCTCTAGAACCTTTGTAATGGATGTATTTTGTAGGCTTAAAGCCAGCCAATAGGCAAGTCCACAAGATTCACTGGGAGTGTTCACAGCTAATGGATAGCTCTCTAAAAAACCCAAAGCCATCTTCCTGAGACTTTTGCTCCCCGTACCAAAACACATGATGGACTGGCCACGACAGCAGCCCATCTGAAGTCCCCACTCATCTTCAAGTGTTGCTGAAAGAGCCTTAGCTTGCAAATCCACATCGGAGCTTTCATCAAAGGGCAGAAATCCTATAAGCTCCACTTTAGGAATGCAGTCATTCACATATCTAACAAAGACTGGCAGGAACTTCGCATCACCCACTGAAATAGCTCTATCAGTGATGATAGAAAAGAAAAAAGAGTCCTGAACTTCAGTGAGGATTGTTTCTCGTATGACCTTCACAATACTTTGTAACATTTCTCCCTCTGAAAACAATGTCCCTTCCTCCTTCACCCAATGACATAAGGCAAGTTTCTGAACAACAGCATCTTGCTCTGGTTTATCAAGGTCAATCAATGAGCAGTTTCTCCTTGCAAGCGTAGCTGCTTGTTTAAAGACTTCTTCACAGTTTTTTATGTTGTCAGCTGGTTCATCAGAATGGCCATTCTCATCTGGAACCTGCTCCACTTCTTCAACCTTTTCACGCTGCTCCTCAGCAGCCACTTCCGTGCAACCAGCAACCACTTCTATGTTTTCAGACTGCTGCGGAGTCTCTATGATCTCTGCTCCCTCTTTGTAGATTTCTGCTTCTAAAAGTCATGGTAAACATTATTTTAGACAACGAATACAGCATTTTCAATAAAACAAATATTTAATGAAAGACTCAAACATTAAGAACTCAAATGCAAAGCAATTCCCAAAAATGACATACCGCTGCCTGTTATCTCAGAATTCACCACAAGTATTCGGGAGTCTTTGTCCTGTGAATAGAAATACTACTTATGAACAAAATTGAAAAAAGCAATCAACGATCACCAGCTGATATGAATCAACAATAGTTTAAAACAAATTTCAACTCAATCAACGATTTATACTGTAATATATAATCTATTATTTAAACCCTTTTAAAAATGATATGTTATTATAACAATTATCATCACAACTTTACAAACCTGCTGAGCTTCCCTTTCCTCTACTTCATCCATGTGGGTGTCATCTGCAATGTTGGAAAAGTGAGCATTAAAGTCAACATGAAATGAAAATTCATCCTACCTATTTTCCAAACGCATGTTACTGATCTTATTGTGAAAATACATGCATGTTTTGTTTTTAATTTTTTTTTACCTCAATTTTAAATTAAAATATACCTCAATCTACTGGTAAAACAACAGACTTCTCTTTAATTACTGACTTCTCTACTTGGTGTGCTTAAATACTGCTTCCACTTTTTCCTCCCCCAAAAGACAAGAGGAAAGAAAGCATCCAGACATTGATTCTTTAAAAAAGAAAAAAAAGCCAGCAATAAAAATATTATTACACACCTTCTGCTTTTATTTCAACAGTCCTTCCTAAGGTTTTGGATTCTTTGTCCTGTGAAGTAAAACAGACTTTAGGAACACATTTGGAAAGCAAATTAAACAAGCAACAAATTACTTAAAAACTGATCCTTACCAGGCAAATACCCTCCAGTGTCTTAGGTGTGAGCTTTAAGCACTGAGCAACCATTCGGTCTAGGTCTCTGTTAAAGTCAGTGCCCACCTGAAGTACGGCTAAACACGGCAATCTGTCCATAGGTGAGGTGTTGCTCAAGTAGTCTTGATACATTTTGTGCCGCTTCACCTCACCACAATATTCTAAAGCTGTGCTTGGCAACACACACATTATCTTCAGCAATGTGTTGATGTTTACGAAGTACTGCATGAGGGGTAGACGCAGAGTCTGAAAAATGGTCTCTGGTATGGTTACACTAACTACTTTTGTTTTCCACTTCACTTTCCAGCAGCTTAGCTCCGTGAAGAAGTTGTCAGGATCGGGAAGGTCACCAATGTACAATGGAGGTTTTGACTTGAGCATTTCAAAAACATAGCTCATTGTCACGGAGCACGGGACCAAGGACAATAAGTTGAGAGCCTCCTTGTGGTCATCAGAGAAATAGTCCTTCACCATGTTTATAAGGTGGTCAACTAAAGGGACACTCATTGCGTCTTTATAGTATGAACCTGGCTTCAAGAGACTGTCCCTTGGAACAATCACGCTATCAGGCACTTTGACCTGCACACCCAGACTCTGAGCAAAACAAGAAGCTTCATCAAACCAATTCTGATGGAAAACCTTGATGTTGGTTTTCACTCTGTTAAGTGTGGCCACAATACCACTGATCTGGCTGAGCTGCGAGGCAGCACTAAAATGGTCTTTCTGTAATGCTGCACTCAGTTCTCTGGTGAAGGATGAGGCATTTTTTAGCGCAACAATTGCCACAATGAAATCAAAGTCCTTTATTAACTGAAGTAGTCTCTTGGCTCGGTTGGATACTGCCAAACTCCATCTTTGTGGTTGGCAGTTATCAATATTTTCAAGCCAATCTACCAGAGGCTCCAAAATCTGAGCGAAGACTTCATAAGAGTCGTGTTTCTCAAGCCAAGAGGAGCAGAACTTTCCTTGAAGCTCATGGATTTTCTCATAGCTTTCTCTTAGGCCTATGGCTAAGACTTGATCTAACTGTTTCTCGAGGGCAGGCATGCTGTGGAAGAATGACACTATCTCCTCTAACGTGTCTATGGCTCTGATGACTGCAGCTACTGGAACTGATCTTGACCACCAGGTATTGAATGAGTAACATGAGCAGTGTGTGCATATAGCAAGAGGATACTGCTCCTGTATTTTACATGCAAAGGCCTTGAGCTTGTAGGACACTTCCCCAGAGCCAAGGTAAGCTTGACCTCTGCAGTAGCTCAAATCGAGACGCCACTCTTTGGTGACAACATCAAAAAGTCGTTCGCACATGGCCTCAGTGTCATGAGTAACTTCGATAAAACCCAGAAGCTCAAGGCGCATGACATCAAAACTATCAACAAATCTGATGAACATGGGTAAGTAGTCTGTCTCTCCCAATCGGACAACTCGGTCGATAAACAGGGAGAAGAATGAATTTACGAGCTCTGAAAGAATCCTATCCCGTACAACATCCTCACACACTTTAAGGACTTCATTCATCTCGGATTTGGTCACATATTCTACTTCTTGATCTTGATCACCTTGAGTGTGTCTGCTTTGCCTGCCATATGCTGCCGTGACAGCGGTCTGTAATGCAGATTTTAATGCTTCTTTATCGGTTTCTGCACACTCAAGCAGTTTCTGTCTCTCAATGTCCATATTTAAAGTCATCTCTCTTGGTTCTTCTGTATCTTCTTTAGAGGTGTCATTTGCACTGGATTCAGGAACTGTTATAGGGGTTGGAGTACAATAAATAAAATCAACAACTGTATTTAACAAAATTCAGCTCAGTTAAATTTATTCTCGTTCAAGCTATCAAAACCAGAAAGGTGAGAAGCTTTACCTGATGGTTGCACTTCCATTACATCATCCTAAAAACAAATGAGTAGATCAAAACGGTGAACAGCTTGTTAAAAACATGCTTGAGTTTTTGGCATTATTTATCTCCAGAAACTAAATATAATTAAATACAAATCAAATTTAATTAGTTACCAAAAGCATACTTACTTCATGTAATAGCTGCAGGATTTCAGGATATTTCTTTACATACGCCTCCACCATTTCCTCAGTGCTGAAGTGGACATCTTGATTGACATAAACAAAGGCCATATTGCTCAGTCTCTTTTCCACTTGTATTTTTTTCATGTAGGACTGATAGCGGTCCAACACCATGTCATAGTGCCCATACACATCAGATTCTGCGCGGACACAAGGGATGGTGCCCAACACTCTCAACAGGCTCTGAACATTTGGGTAAAAGCCTATATCTGGGATCTTGAGAGTAGCAAACACACTGGTGGGAAGAATCCTTCGCTTGCTAGCATGTCGCCATTTCACTTCCCAACAGCCCAGCTCATCATAAAAGGAATCAGGACGAGCCAAGTTATTCAGGTTAGCATCAGCAACTTTGTCTTTGCGGATGCTAAAATTGTGGTCAGCCATATATGAGGGCACCAATGACAACCATCTGAGGATTCTTGCCATTTCAGTGCCTAGGACTCTTTTGACTTCATCAACAAGGTATTGTAAAACCTTCTTGCTCAGTGCTTCCCTGTAGTAATCCTCCAAAGAGGCTTGCGGTTTCTCTGCACCATCACCATTTGTCTCCATCTCCACTGGCAGACTGACTGGCACCCCCAACTTCTTGGCTCTGCCCACTGCATCAGAGAACCACTTTCTGTGAAAAATGGCGATCTCCTGCATATGTTTGGTTAGAAGCTTCAAGGCGTTAGAGATGGTGTACTGCAATGTGCTGCTGATGCTGATTATTCCCCGGAGGCTGGGGTTCAGGATGCTTACACAACACAGTGTGTTCTTCAGGACCACAAGTGTAATGATGAAATCAAAGTTCTTCAGCTTCTCTTTCAGCATTAGAAGCACTACGACGGTGTCTGTGTCCACATCTGAAAGGGCACTGGTGCACATCTCACCAATGCTGCTCAAAAGCGGCTCCAAGATATCAAGCATTGTCTGGAAAGCATCAGTGGCGTATTCCCAATGGTTCTGACAAGACTCCTTCACTCTGTCCACTTCACCTTTGATGTGGCTGTATGAAGCAGTGATCTTGGCATCAAGTTTCTTCGCCAGAGTTTCTGATTGCCTAATAATGGCAGCAACCTGCTCTACAGTATCAACAACGTCCTGAATTGGAAGGATGGGCATGGAGCGAATCAACCACACATTGAAGGCATAAGGCTCACTGGGGGACAAAACTACCTGTGGAAAATCCCGCAGCATCCTGCAGGAGAGATCCTTCAGTTTCTGACACATGGCACCTGATGACAGGTAGGTGAAGCCGCGGCAGTGCTCCATCCGCAGGCCCCACTTGTTCCGGATCTCAGATATAAGCATAAGAAACAGAGTGTCAGAGTCAACATCGCAAGGAAGGAATCCCATGAGGTGTTTCTGTGGAAAGCCTTCACCAGTGACTGAGCGGATAAACACAGGAATCTGGTCCTTGCCCTCAATGCTTACTCTGTCTTGTAGAAGTATGGAAAAGAAGCGTGCAAGGCGCAAGCTATTGCGGATCTCCTCACGCATCACATCCTCACCTAAGGTGAGCACTTCTTTTTGGTCAATCTTCTCTGCGCATATGGTGTTGACAGAGAGTGGCCTAGCTGGGTCATTCCCCAGTGGTTTAACAGCGTTAAGAGATGCACTGTTGGGGATGCTAAAACCAGTGAAGGCTAAAGTCTCCTTGAAGTAGTCTTTCAAAATTTCTTTCGCTTTGTAAATAGCAGGATCCTCCTCTGATTCATCATGTGCAGGAGGATTGTGTGTTTCGCTGTTCTCAGCTGAATCACTCTCAACTTTATCTTCTGCCTCTGGCACAGAGGGGTTTGAGTTATTGGTGGTACCTTAAAAAAGCAGAATACATACACGCTTAAAAACAAAAATGCAGAGAATCTGCTGTAATTAGTTTGTGTAATTAGAAAGAGAAAACAGAATTTAAAAATGCTGACATGGAAATGCACTACCTACCTTTAGTTTTCTTTGTGGCAACAGGCTCCTCTCCTGTCTGAAAAAAATGAAAACAAAATAAAAAATCTATCATTTGTAGTCAACGCTACAATGTGTCCATAATGACAAATAAAAACAATGAATTAATAACAATGATGGCTACACATTATAAAATGCTTGTTGAGAACTATTACAAGCATGAAATCTAATTTAAATGAGATGGTGGAATCACATTTGCATTCAAATGATAAGTAATCTACACAGAACTCAATCCCCAAAGTGTTTGTTTACCATGTCACTTTGTATTTAACTGCATCAACTTAATTAAAAAATAAAAAACGGGCAAGTAGTTTGCTCCATTATTTTAAGTTAATAAAAGCTTGTATTGCATAAGAATGTACTGATAAGTAAGTCTTTGTACTGAATAAACTGATAAAACACTGATAAAACACTTTGCATTGAATATCTACTTGATGCTACTTATGTGTGCTGGGCTCACTGTGCCACTCTTTACAAAGGAACTCTTTAAAATCCATTCTGTACAGAACAGTTCATTGTCTTCATTAGGCTATTTACCAGATTTTGGAAGACCTGTCTTTAAATAAGTTGCTAGAGACCACTCATTATTATATATAAAATGTTCTTGTGTTTTGTCTTATTTTGAGATAAACTCACATATTAAAGAAAAAAAATATGTTTTATATTGTTAAAAAAAATTAAGAAAAGTTTTTATCAGTCTATTCACAAAGCAAGGAAGTTATAAAACAGAATAAAAAAAGTTTTTCAATTTTGATGTGTACATTAGATACTCACTTTCTCCCGTGTCCTTTTTCTGTTGCTAGTTTGTGCATTGTCCTGCTTGGTTGCAAAATCAAATATAGTAGGAACGGCATCATCCTTCAAAACAGATTTCTGAGAGCTCTGAAATAAAAAAGGAGTTTTACACATTAAGGGTTAACTGTGCCATGTCAGGGGGTGGGGGGCAGGTTGAAATAATTGGGAATGTGTGAATGCTTTATATTTCAAATAAAACATGAACATAAATCAGCCATTTATACAAAATACAATTTAATTACATTCTATGCTAGAGGCTTATGTTGCTGGAAATGGTTTTATTTGTAAGGCACCCATAAATAAATGTAATACTGTATAAGTATTTAATCCTCTCTACATTTTGGAAAAAAAAAATAAAAAAAAAAAGTATTTTTTTTTTTTTAGTAAAGCAAATGAAACTTTACAAATGGCTATTCACAAGACCAATCTAATTGTATTTCATTTACATGCAAAGTTTACCATAACCATGTAGTTGAGCAACCGGACCCGAACACTACATTATTTTGGGAAATATGCTACATTTATTAATGCATAGCTAAACTTTTAGCAAAACAAATAAACAAACAAAAAAGTGGTTTCAAACATTAGTAATTCACCAGTGTCAAAAATGATGCAGTTTTTCTGGGGGAACATAGGGCACATGCCAGCCTACTGGTCAACCCTACACATCAATCCTAGTAAAAAATATCATTTCACTGGTTTTGTTTACTCACATCATGACAAAATAATAATACAAATCTCACTTTTTCTTTAATAGAAGATGCTCACCAAAACCATGCAAACTTACTTGCTGACATATCATTGATGTCTCAAAGTGTTTTGAGCACAATCTGTAGTTGCTGTGTAAATCTTCAGGTGTTTTGGTCTCCAGATCTGTTCTGTGGCACTTACCCACCCATTGTTTACATCTAAAGATATGAAGTAAGGTTACTGCAGTAGTGCAAAAGTGATATTTCACCATTATTACAAATCTCAACAATCAAAAATCACAGGTCTAAAACAAAGCAAATGTGTTTAATAACCGCCACAATAAGTTTGACATCCAAATCCCACAAGAAGAAAGCAAAAGTACAAATCAAGCCCCGAACAGAATAACGTATTCTGAGGGAATTAAATTCCTGCCATTTTGGGAAGGGCCTGATGATGGCGAACGTGTACAGGAGTCAATTGCTTACAGTAACCCCTTAAAAGTTGCAGCAATCACGTTGAAGAAATGCGAAAGGTAGCCTAATTTCATGATTGCCAATTAAAAAACAGGCCCTGGCAAAGCAAAAAATCTTTGCAAAACCAGATTAATGGAAGCCGCAGGGAAAGCATAAGCCCACAATAAGGGAGCCATGCATTCAATGAATCATTGTAAAAGGGGGCAGAAGCTAACCAGCTAACAAACGATGCTAATTTGCTCATTCTGTACTTTCTGTAAATAAATATCGAAATAGGTAAAAAATACCATCGATTAAATTGCGATTGCATTTACGCCCAAAGGCTGCACTCACCGAACGGGATCCAGCGGGAACCTAAAGAAGGAAACGTTGGACTGGTCCGTACTCTGCTTGCAGTTTGCTGCGGCACAGCAGTCGGGCATTTTGGACTTAATCAAAATGAACACTGCATTGCACGAATCCTTCAGCGCAAAAGGAGACGCTTTGGCAGCAAAAAGCGCGCGCGCATCTACATAGATTTCACGCTATTGGGCGTTATTTCCAATCGTCGCGTGCATTCTACTGGAACTTGCTCATGGCCGAAACGTTGCTACTTTCTCAGAGGAATCAACAACCAGGAAGAACACCTATGTAGAGCGGAAATGGACTAAACTGAAGACGGATCCCCCCAAAAATAACTCCATCACCGTCATTCTTTCCCCTTCTCATGTGCATTTCCAGAATAAGTCACGCAATGGCTGCACAACTGATTTTTACAAATATCATCACAAAATGATAACTCAAATACAAATTTGTTCCCCTTCTCCACGAGGCGCCCAGGTTTTGTTGTAACCCGCGTGAACATTCGAGGTCACACCCTTTTAATAACAGAAGTTGATCATTTTTTGAAGTCCTGAATATTTCATAGGACTTTAACCCATTTAGTCCCACATACTAACATCTGACTTTGAATGATCCAATATGCTTCGTTGATGTACTTTGCAACGATAAATGACAAATTCAGCTTGTTTTGATTTGATGTTAATATTTCATATAGTCACACAGCTGTTTAATTTTATTTTGCTCCTATGAAAGGTGTCATAAAACACAAATAAGCGAAGACCGTTGCTATATGCTAATGATAATAGTTATAATACATTATTTGACAAAATAAAATATTTAGGTTTTTTTTTATTGGTTTGGTACTATTTTCACAAGTAAGGTGTACATTTTCAAAGCTCTTAGTATAAAATCAACTAATAACACTTGTAGCACCACTAGTCATTCTTTCAAAACCTGATCTCATGATTTTCAAAACACAAGATCATTGTGATATGTATTGAGAACATTTGAATTAATCACCAAAACACAACAGTATGATCTTCTTTCAATTTAGTACTTTTAACAATCAGTTCATTCAAGACCAAACAATGCAAGATACGTTTCAAATCACTTGTTGCTGAAATAATTACAGTAATACAGGCAATAACTGTCATGCTAGAAAATACACTTACATTACCTAACTTGCATATCTTACATAAAATCAATAATGTTTGTAAAAGTATTTATCCAGTGTGTTATCTATCAAAAGGTGTGATGAAGGTATGACATGGCAATAAGGTTTTGTGCTAGAACAGAGTTTACTGTCAATGCAGTAAATGTCCTCACTGTGCCATATGACTGAATCTCTGCTGTAGCTGAATTTTTCAGATGAAGGGTGAGGTTTAGTAATGTGCACTCTTTATCATGGTAATGCTTCTATATACAGTATCACATGGCATAATGTAATGTAAAATGCTGTATTTGATGCTATCTGTCTCCCTTCTTCTGATACATCTCTGATCAGTTCCTCTTCCGTGTGTCCTTGCTGTTCACAATATGCAAACACACGGTTTTTACAAGAGACCGTCCTCAAAGGAGGTTTTAGGTGATTTTGTCAAGTTTTGTTTACTTCTGGGTACCAATTTGTCCCCGAAATATGGTTACAGGAGTAGGACCACCACAAGCCAGATTTTCCCTAATCATTATGGGGACCTTCCATAGGAGTAAGGGTCATCTTAGATCATGCCTATGGCTAGAGAGTTGGACTTGAAACCTAAAGTTGCGGGTTCGAGTCCTCAGTCTGGCAGGATTTAGGGGGTTGAGTAATGTCAGGTCATGCTATACCATGATGATGGTGAGAAATCCCTGGACAAAGGCACCGAACCCCCACTGAGGTCATTGGCTACCCACTACTCCGGGTGTTTGTTCACTCCACACTACTGTGTGTCTGCACTTGGGTTAATGCAGAGCTCAAATTCAAGTATGGGTCACCACACTTCCTGTCCTTTCCTTTTCCTTTAAATGATTCACTGATTCCATTAAGATGAGTTAGATTAAATAGTAGATCAAATGGTATTAATCTGATAAAGTCATGCAAAATGAACATTTCAATAGTAATAGCCCTTTTTTTTATGAAAAGCATTAACTGTGAATGAACTTTATAATAATTCAATTTATGCATTCAGGCATTTTTTACCAGTATGTGTGTTCCCTGGGAATTGAACCCACAACCTTTGACTCTAATAAACGCTCTACACGAGCCCAGATGACACCTTATTGTTTTTGGTGTGTATTGTGTGAAAAAATGCACTTTTGATTTATCTGTTGTGATATTAGTATTAACAGTTTTGAGAATTTACGAATTGCTTGTGAAAAATTGCGCCAAAGCAACAACAAAAAAAATAATCTCACATTATAACTAAGAACAGAAACATAAGACGATTTTTTTTTTTTTTTTTTTTCCTTTTTGAAGAGTATGTATTTAATTCTGAAAAATGCATTTAACAGTTTCAAGACAGTCATGGAGTTGGTCAGCAAAAGCTCTTTTTAATGTTTTCAAATTCAAACTGGGGGTACAATTTTATATACACCATAGCATGTTAAATGAAATGGTAGAACAATAAGAAAAGGCTCAAGTCCTGCTAATCTTGTACGACTGTACATAAAAAGCAAAAGTAACAAAATTATAGCTGCAAAATTACAAACTGCTGATTGACAAGATTCATCATACTGCAATATGTAAGACTGTGCTGCTGCCTGTAATCAATCACGATTCTCTGATGGCACACTATCTGGATACATTTTCAAGTATTTCTCCACCATGCTGTCCAAATCATGCTTAATAGCACAGTTAATATAGAACAGAGCCATGCTCTTGTTTCTGTGATGCACAGGTGTATCTTCCAGGTACGCAGTCAGTCGTTGTTTCGCGGTGCTGCATTTGTCATTTGTCAGAGCAAAGACTGGCAGATTGTACAGGACTTTCAGGAGAGCACACACGTTGGGGAAGAACTTCACATCGGACAGCTGAAGCGTCTCGTAGATGGTTGATGGCAGTACAACATCTTTAGTGCCATGCTTCCATTTGATCTTCCAGCAGTGTAACTCGGCAGGAAAGGTGTCTGGGTTCAGCAAGTCATCTTTATAAATGTCTACACTGGTCTCCTCTGCAGTGTTGAACTTCAACTGTCCCATGATGGCAGGGACAAGTGACAAGGACTTCAGGGCCTTCAGATGATTTTCAGAGAAAAGATCAGACAGCTCCTTAATCACATGGCTGACCACTGGAAGGGTGACTTGCTCTTTATAGTAGGTCTCAGGTTGGATTTCCTCACCAGATGTCGGTCGTTTTCTGAAGTACAGCCTGGGTACTTTCACTGGGATTTCAAGAGCTGCAGCCAGGTTAACAGCCTCCTCAAACCAGAACTCATGGTAGACCTCGATATTCTCGTAAACTTCATTCAGCGAATGCAGAACCGCAGTTAGACTGCTAGATGCGAAGAAGACCTCGTTTGTTTGGCCTTGCAGATTCTTACCAAAGGCTCTGGAGAAGGAAAGTGTGTTCTTCAGCACTACTAACGTCATGACAAATTCAAAATCGGCCAATGCCTCGGATATGACAAAGGCCTTGTGTGCCACTTCATCGCTCCATTTGTGATCTTCATTATCATGGATGCTATCCATGCAAAGCAGAAGAGACTCCAAGAGGTCGACAGCTACTTCGAATGTATCATGCTGCTCGGTCCATTTCAAATAACAGGCCCCTTTGAGGACATTGGCCTTTTCTTCGTTTCCCTGGTAGTAGATCGAAATAGCACTTTCCAGCTGATTTTGTAACAATGGTGACTTACTGAAAAATGCATCCAGCTTTTTCAGGGTACACATGACGAGATGCACTCCTGTGAAGGTCATTGTGTTTGCCAGGCAGATGTTTAGAGAGCAACTGGAGCAAGGGGTGAGAACTGCTAGCGGGTGTAACTCAGCTATTCTGGTCACCACTGCTTTGACCTTCATAGCGGACACACCAGAACACAAATACGCCTGTCCTCTGCAGTACTGCATGTCCAGGCCACATTTTTCGGTCACTTCACCAATAAGCCTCTTGGTGATAGCCTCCACATCACCTTCAAAAGGCAGAAACCCGACAAATTCTTCCCGGAGGCAGTTGGTCTTGCCCACAAAACGTATGAACAATGGGAGACGGCTCTCTCCGCATATCTCAACCAGGTTGTCTACAACCAATGAGAAGAAGCGTCCTTCTTTAACTTCAGCCAACGACTCTTCACGAACGCAGTTTTCGATCACTTCCAGCATCTGCTGCAATTGAGTAGAGGAGCAATACTCGAGGTTTACGGGCGACCCCTCAAACTTCTTTCTGAGGAATTCATCACCTGCGTTGATGCGGTACTCCAACAGTGCCTGGAAGTTGCTGGGAGTGAAGCTTTTGCTTCTGGGTTCTTTGTCGGAGTGCCCATGCAGAGGGATGTTCTGCGTTCCCATCATCATGACAACATCGAACAAAGACTTGAGATACTCTTTATTCAGCGTTTCCTCATCAATGACCTGAGGGCTGCTGTCAACCCCATCGCCATTTTTGCTCTCACTGATCTCTTTGGTTGCTGCCTCACTATCATCTTTCGTTGGCTCACTTTGGGAGTCCGCTGAAAAAATAAAAAATAATAAAATATTTGTGTAAATTCAGTAATTATTTTGTATAGCGGAATTCATGTAAATAAGTAGAATGTGTCAAAGAACTTTATTACAGCATTACTAAATAAAAATGCATTTAAAAAAAAATCCCTCCAGATTACAGATTCAGCAAGCCGGGTATGTAAATATGTGAGAAGATTATATCGTAATATCTAAATAGTACTGCATCATAAAACAAAGGAACAAACAAAACACACAAAAACAACTCACATTTACTCTTCTTCGCTTCAGGGGAATCCTTATTTTCTGTCTGTTAGAAACATACCAAATTCATTACCAAAACACTTCACATTCAGTATTTACACATAATTGACATTTACTTTAAAAATGTTAAGAGACAGGTTTAATACAGTACAGTAACAACTCATTGATCAATACTGAGCAACTCTTACCTCATTATTCGACCGTTTGAGGGAAGGATTGTCAAATATGGTTGGTAACGCATTATCCTTCAGTACGGTCCTGAAAGGGCTCTGGATAATAATCACAATAATGCGCAATGCAATATGTTAGAGATCATGTTATTTATTCATGGGAAGTTATGATGTCAGTTGTTTTATATGCTATATTTAAAACTCTTACACAACAATTTTTAATTCTTGTATAATCTTGTACTTTTGCAGTTTTTAATATTTATATTTTCACTGTAATTTATGTCACACTTTATGTTCACATCAGTGAATCGCAAAGTGAGCAGAAACAGCACTTAAAATACACCCTTTCCCTGATGCATAGCCTATACCATTTCTTATAATGTAAAAGTATAATTCATATGAAGGTAAAGTACATTAAAAAAATACAATAATTACATATGAACTACACAAAAAGATTAATAGCAACTTACGGTTTTGGTTATCAAGTTAGGTTCAAAGTGTCTGGCACACAGTCTGTGGTATTTGTTTAGATGGTCCGGTGTTTTATCTTTAAGGTCTGAGCGACTGCAGTTTTCCACCCATTTCTTACACCTAGGGAGCAAATATCTCATGAATGGAGGGCTGTTAGCTTCTGCCACAGCACATTAGTGGATATAGCATTATAATACTGTAACAGTGCATATTCTCTGAATTGTTTTGTTTTTAATGTAATATACAATGTTATTGTGTCTAGCTGCTAATACACAACATCCATAATGGCATCAATGTAGTTCATATCTATGACATACATTCAGTACATTCAATCAGAACTGCGTTTTATCAGGCAGTTGGCCTAATAAACACACTTTCTTATCTTATTTAAACAATACAACTGCAAAGTAAAACTGTGGTGCCTGATAAACAACTCCCGGTTATATAACAATACTTTGTGCAGCATGTAAACATTACATTTTGACAGTCAACTTAGCATCTGATCTGCCAAGCAAGCTAACTGGCTCAATACAGCTCTGCACACAATGTCTGTAACTTACTGGAAAATAAATGAATGTTAAACACGAAGTCGCCTATCGTCTAGATGACAGGGTAAGTTAGGTGAGAAAACGTGTGTAACTTACCTCTCTGGGTCCCGTGGAAACCTGAAGAACGCCAGCACCGAGTGAGTGCTGTTCCTGGAGCAGTTTAGAGCCGCGCAAAAATTAGGCATCGTGCGTTCACTCGGAGTCGAATCTTTAAGAGCGAATCAAGTTCATTGGACTCACCGTGATGATATTCTGAAAGAACAGCTTAAAAGAAAGTTTAAAATATATCGTTTTTAAGACTAATAAAGCGGTAAATTGGTCGGCACTCTAGTGCTTTGTGTGGCCTGGAGGAGAAGCGCGTTGGAGTTCGTCTCCGTCCCACAATGCTTTGCTCGCGCACAGCGAGTTCAAATTCCCAGCCAATCAGCATGCGCTTAGCCGTTCACAGGAAGAAGTCGGCGACAGTTAGGGAGGAACCGTGGATATATTAGAAAAATAATTTTATGAGCAATATTAAAGTAGTAGTTCGGCCAAGAATGTTAGATGTGCCATTTACTCACATTATTTAAAGATTTACAGTCTTTTTTGAATACAAAAGAAAAGTTTATAGCCCTTTCATTGCGTTTCTTTCCCATATACAGAAATGTTTTTATTAATCCTTAACTAGACGCATCAGACAGTAAAACCAATTTTTCTGTTACATTGACACAAACTGCTATTTATATTGCATTGATATATTCTTTATTAAGATGTCATACAGTCACTAGCTCAGTGATCACAATTATGGTTAAAATACAGTGAATGCTCGTCTTGCCTTTAAAAAGACATGGTCACTAGTAAGGGATTCATGAAATCCTCTGTAGAAAATAAGTAGTTATTTTAAAAAGACTTTACTGTAGGTTCAGGAAATTACACATTTAAAAGAAAAACCGAACAGCTGAACAGTAGCAACAGAAAATTACAGTGAGAGAAAGGCAACACATTCTTTGGTTTTGTTCATTTTTCAAAACAAATCAACAACAAAAATCCTTTTTACAGCCATGTCAAACTTCCAGGTCCACAAAATGAACAAAGCAGTGTTAAATGATTACAAAAAACATAAAAGGCGCATATATATATATATATATACACACACACACACACACACACACACACTGCATGAGCCTTGTTAGCATAGAAGATAACTTTTTATAATAGTGCGTATAAATCAAATACTTTGTCCTATAAACCTGCTATAAGCCGCTGCGCAGTTTTACCGAGATTATTAGGCTCCAATGCAACAAACACTTAAATATTAAAATAAACTTTTTAATAGTGTCACATAGAATGCTTAAAATGTAGGCATTACAAATGCTTATAAAGGTCCAATTTGAAAGTGACATCAACTTGTACTGCTTAACTGCATACTTTTGCAAAGTCTTCAGGCCGATCAGGCAGGTCTTCCAGTAGTGCTGGGTTTTTTCTGTAGATGAAAGCATTTGCATCTGCATCTTCCATCTGCACCAGCTCAGCCAATGAGGAGACGCAAGTATCGTGGTCGTTCAGCATACCTGGCAGACGAGAGGACTTACGTTGGATTCGTGTCGATCGTCGAACAGGAGTCAGAAACTTGAGGTCTTTGATGGTGCTTTTGCGTCGCGAGCCACTGCCTGGTGCCGTTTCGCAATCGATTATCTTTTTTACACTATAGGATGAGAAAACCAGATGAACACTCAAACTTCTTACAAATGTATGCGTCTTTGTACATACCGTTAAATTACCCCAAACTCACCTTTGCAGATAAGGAGTCGTTTTCACATTGTATTTCACAATGGATGCCCCTGCCATCTCTGGAGTGGTGCTCTTCATCTCCTCATCACTGTCATCATCTTCACTCGCAAATGGCTTCTTCTCCTTAGGTTCCTGATCATCATCCTCATCCTCATTCTTTATAATAGGTTTCTTAGTGTCTTCTGTAAGGTCACTTTCTGAGTCTTCCTCAACTCCCAGTTCCTCCTCTTTCAGAATTTCAAACACTTCATCCATTTCCTGCGCCTCCACTTGCACTTCCATTCTTTTCTCTGCCACCACGTCAGATTTGTCAACATTTACACCTGTCGAGGATGGGCAAAAACATATGAACAATTTATAAAAATCACATCGCGACTCAAAAAGAGAATGCATTTGTTTATTCTGGTAATATTAGTGTTAATTAGCAATTTCTGCATAAAGAATATGGATGGGAATCACCATCTTCACATGATGAGGGCGTCTCCATTGCCTCCAATTTATCACACAAGTTCAACACCAACTGCATATTGACGATGTATGGCTACCAGGAACTATCAGTGCGAGAAATTAACGATTAACAAAATTACAAAATACATCAGCGAATATCTCTGTCTGTCTATTTATCGGTTTCACAAATAAGACTCTCTAATGGTTCTTACCGACTCCATTCTTATCTCTGGGTCGACTGGCAAATCCATATCACTGTTGTCCAACAAGTCTAGTGTGGTATTCATAATATTACTTGATCTCCTAGAACACACCGTTTTATTGTCAGGGACTTCGATATCATTAGTTTGGTTGTCAGTCTTCAATGCAGTGGTTGGCTTTACAGCCTTAGTCTGGACGACAGGCTCAGACTGGGCACCAGTTGTGGCTTTGGGTCCAGTTTTAGGCTGCGGAGCTGGTTTTGGTTTTCTTGAAAAGGTTGCCGAATTTTCAGAGATCGGAGGCCTTCTAAGAGTCTTTCCCTTAGATGCCAGCCACTCTGCAAGCTTTGCTCTGAAAGTAGAGTACAAATGAAACATTAGACAATCGCATCAATATATTCTCTTCTATCAGCACATTGTCACACTTGTCCAGTTAAAATCAATCAGGTTATGCTTGACTCAAGTTTCTAAAATACAAACTATTGTTGAAAAGTTTGGTGTCTGTAAGATTTTATGTTTTTAAAAAAAAGTCTCAAGACTGTATTCATTTGAGGAAAAATAGAGTAAAACAGTAATTCTATTTTAAATGTAGTTTAAGATGTCATTTATTATTGTGTTGTCAAAGCTAATTTTTCAGCAGCATTACTCAAGTCTTCAGTGTCACATGATTTAACTTCAGAAATCATTCTAATATGCTGGATGGATGCTCAAGAAAATATTTCTTGGGCACATTTTTATTAATTATAATCTCCGTTTAAAACAGTTGTGTAGAATAATATTTTTGTGTCAAGTGTGATGCATTTTTTTTTTGCAGTATTCTTTGATTAATAATTTTTGTAACATAGTAAATTCTTGGATCAATTTACTCCCCCCTGCTGAATAATAATAAAAAAAATTATTAATCAATTAAATATTACACAATCTTACTGACCCCAAACTATTCGATGGTAATGTATTCAACTCACCTTCTCTCGTCAGCTGTCTCTATTTGTATTTTGTACTGGCTGACTGTACTTGTGACAGGCCTGCAGACTTTCTGTTCAGTGGTGGCTGTTTTGGGTTTCTCCACCTGCACCGTCATCTCTTTCTTCTTCGAAGCGATGGGTTTGCTGATGGCCAATCGCCCTGTAGCTAGAGGGGCTGACCTGGGAAGAGCACAAGCACCTGCTTGGGAGACAGTGCCTTGGACCTTTTGAGGTATCCGTTTATGGGAAACAGACTTCTGGACTGGTTTTTCAGTGGCATTAAGCTGGATATCAGAGACAGATTTCGGTCTAGATGACAAAGCAGAGTTTACTCTGGGTTTAGTGGACGCTGGCAGGGAAGTAACAGACTTGGACCGAACTTTCGGCAGTTCAGGTTTTGGTCTGGTCACATCCTTCTTTTCTGTGGTCTTCACATCAGCACTGGGTTTTCTGAAACAGTCGATTTTAGACTGTACTACACGACCCTTATACGTACCAGGTTTGGACTTCTGGATGGCAGAGACAGTAGAGGGTGGTTTTTGAACTTCTTCCACAAGCTTCCTGTGTCTTACAGTCTGCTGTGTACGGAAGGCCTGGCTTAGTGTGCTACGCTTAGTAGGATCAGCATTAGTTTTGGTCTTCGGCCTAACATTCTTTTCCTTCTCTCTTGTTCCAGAGTTATCCTCCTTAAGGTCATTCTTTGACTGAAGGGGTGCAGATCTACAAATCACTTTTTGTTTTGATATAATACTGCTGGTGACTTGTTTTTGTGGTTTAGTGTTTTCCTTGTTGCTCTGAATAGAAAGAATAAAGGAGCAGAATTAAGCAAACCACATTTCAAGCACACAAATATCTGTCACACATCTAAACGGGAGAAATAAATGTTTGAAATCTATAAAAGAGCTGGTCTGCTTCACAAAATGCAATGATCACCTTTCTCGCCACTGACTCCATTCTGTGCACCTATAAAGGACAGCTCTTCAAAGATGATGATTATTTTCCCCTGCAGAACATCACATTGTTATAACATTAAAACAAGCAAAACAAGAAAATTTGTCTCACAAAATGGCAACTTTTTACCGCTTTATTTTGCTGGGTCACAAGCTTGATGTGTAAACTACATCAAAATTCTACAATACATTTGACTTTCATCTTAATATTGTTAATAGAAAAGGATGGAGTTGCAACCAGACATACAAAAATACCTCATAAACATGTCGAACATTTTAATTCAAAATATTTCCCAATTTTCTATCAGTACTAAAAGAATCAGAGGAGTCCCTAGTACATTAGCACGCTTCAAAACAATCCAAATCATGACAATAAGTTACTCACAACAAATTAATAACAGTTGTCAAAAAACCAGCATCTACTTACGTTATCTACTGCTTCTTCAACCAGTCAGGTAAGCCAAGTATAAATATCTCAGTTTAATAACTGAATTTGAAGAACAATTATCCTTACACTCAAGCACAGCGCACGCTCTTTCAAACAAATTTGAGTTCAGCGCGGCGAGCTGTCGGATTGGCGAAGACCGTTTGTGAGTCACTCTAGCCTTCGAATCGTATTGGCTGTTTCTGAACACGTGGTTAAAATTGAGTCGTCCTCACCCCTTTTACAGAAAGCTGGGAGCAGCCTGTTTTGAACCTAAATAAAATTCCTCTCATAAGCGCTCAGTTTCAAAACTGTTGACGAACCCAGCTGCCCTAAATTCCAGTCTAATGACATTAATGTTTGATTTAATTTTAGATAGGCCTAGTCTTTGTAAGAAAATGTCATGTTTAATTTTATTTTTGATAGCTCAAGTCTCGTAAGAAAATTAAAAATGTTAGTCATGTGAGAAAACAGTGTGTATGAACAGCATATTAATATTATATATATATATTCTATATATATTTGATTTTTGTCTGTCTGAAATGTATACATTTATCTAAAAAAATATTAAGTTAATGTGCTGAAAAGTATGAAATTAGTAAAAAAAAAAATTTTAATGTTTTGTTGGCATTTTTTTAGGTCACATGGTGCAAGTCAATGATAAGCATGTCATTGAATATATTCTAAACTCCTGCATACCTACAGAATGCAGTTCAGAAGTTTGGACATTTTCCTGTTCATTTGTTCTCTCAAAAGGCCTCACATGCGGCAAGTGCATAGCAAATTACATTCAGCCACTAGATGGCAGAAGATTCCAGTCTTGATGCTCTAAACCAGCTCTATGCAGAAAATACCCGTTTGAACAGTATGAATGTGAAATGTGCCTGCATTTCAGTGTGTGATAATGAGTAAATAAGGAGCTTATAGCTGTAAGGTTATGACTCCAACTGTGATCTCAAATTGCTTCCACTTTAATTCATGCAATAGTTAATTCATGAGATATTCTGCTGACTGCATCATTATGTGAGGTCTGTCACACATGTTTGGTCATTTCTGCCAGTTAATTATGACCTTTATTTAAATAAAGAAGGGCAACTAATTTTTCCTGTAAACCAGCAAGAGGCAAGAGGGAACTAATGAAACTTACTATTATTCCATTTCAAGTAGACATGGACATGAAAAGCATTGTTTTCTTATTGGCTCACAATAAGACTTAAAATGAACATGTATCTACTTAGCTATCATTTACATTTTTTTTAAATAATAAATGTCATTCAATCCTGATGTTACAAGAGAAAAAATTTAAACATGGCCTACAGTTTCTCATGTGAAGTAGACTTCGCATATGGCACTGATGGCAACCATATGGCTCTATCGAAACATCAAGCCAAAAACAAAATCAACCAATCCCTGTCCTTTATTTAATCTAGACACACTAAACCTAGTTGCATACTAACAGACAATTTCTGTGAGGGAAAATATTATTGCTGGTGTGGTATCAAAATAAGACTCATGAGATGATGACTCCCCTGCTTCTCAAGGTTTCCTCTGCAAATAACTACATTGCGCTTAATCTAATGCAACAAGCAGAATCCTTTATGATATGAATAACCAGCATTTCTAAACTAACCATTTACACAGCTTTCACCTTCATTTGCTACAGAATTCGAGTTCAAGATGCACATTAATAGCATCACCTACTACGGTCAATAAGATGGTCACAGTGTTCAGATTTTGGTATTCTTTAATACTGTCTTATCAGATTTGGTGACCCTGCAAAATTAGAGAAGATTAGACATCATTAGAGTGAATTTGGGTAACATTAAAGCCATTCTGTGTGAAATCGACAGATGTAATGTATTTTGGTAGCTGCCATGGATAATGTGAATATTAGGAAATATCTGAAAGACATCAGACCCTCTTATCCAAAGACTCATCTACCCAACTCAAGACAATACAAGTGTAGGGACAGTAAATCGTCCATCAAAATGATTGAAGTAAGAGGGAATCACAGAGCAGAGGTTAGATGATCTTAATACATACAGACAGCTTGTTTTCCCTGAACTCTGACAGATTCTGCTTGTCTTCGCTAAAAACCTGGCAAAGCAATATATTTGTTAAAACTCCACCACGTGTAACATTGATTTTCCGTTGCCTTGCATTTACTGCAGCTTTCCACAATTGGCCTGTCCTTCTCACTGACAGGTTTAGCGTAATTAAGGGGAAACTGTATGAACTCCTCCACTCAGTCAGGTGTTAAACCAGGGTGAGGTTTGATGAAATGGTGTGATTATCAGTAACAGCTCATCTTCAGGCAGGCATTTGCATTTCTAAAACAACAGCTGAATGCAGAGCGTGTCTGTGACGGTTTTCTGATAGCGCTAAATGGGAACAGAAGATCGTCAATAACTTCTGATCAGCCTTTACATCTTCCCACAGCGTGGATCCCTGCAGTTTCACATTCCAGCGGCGAATACTTCAGCACTGCATCACCCTGTCGGAAATTAACACCAGGCAATCCATCATTCCAAAAGAGAAAGATACACGCAGGTTAAAAATACACAGATCATGCAGATCAGAAATGAAGTTTACGGAGTTTCTGTTAGAGCATTTCAAGAAAAGGCATTACGGAAAACAAATACACTAATACAAACCCTCAAAATGAACATTTGTAAAATGCAATCCTTTAAATATAAATGTTCATACATAATATCGCCAACAATTATGAGTTTTTAAATGACAGTATTTATTTACAAATGCAGGGAAATATAATGGACATTTATGCATATGTTATATAAAAGTTGTAAATACCAAACAAAGATCATATCAGACACAATATATTGTGACGTATATTATTGCAGCGGAGATATGTAAGGCAATAACAGGACATTAATGAAATGCATAATATAGAATAGGTTATTATAATAACACAATATACCAAAACACATCAACTTAAACCACCGAGAATACTGTACTTACACAAACACAATAAAAAAAGTGACATATAAGTGATAGTAACACAGTAGGTTCCTTCTGAACACAAAAATTCAAAAGTCAATAGGTCGTCTGACATATATTCCTTTTTAATGATACTGGCACCACTTTAAATGCAAAAGATCCCAATGTAGGTCAAAGATCAGTCGTAGGAAAAATCTCAAGTGGGAACTGCAACCGAAAGGTCATCATTCAGTCATGTCTCCTTGTATATGATATGCGTTTGGGAAGTGCACTGGATGTAGAAGCTCTCTGAATTGAAGAATGAAAGTCATGCCCATATATGTGTGTTTATAGTTTCCTCTACTGTTGGTTTTCTTCTACATGTTTAGTAAGGGTAGTGTTTCTGTTTCTTCCCTGCGAAACATGCCATCCACGTGCACAACAGCATGGCCACCACAGCTCCAGCCCCGGTGCAGTAATAAGCCCATCCGATCTCACAAGAACCTGAAAGAAACATCAACCTCAACATGTAATACTCCGAATTGGTTATGTTCACACAATATATAATGTGAGGCACAATATATTGTTAAATATGACTTTTTAATACTATTGTATATTGTATAGTTGGCATACAGGTGACGCCAATAAATTAATTAAAGCATACATTATTTCCACTCTGCTACCTACCATGGCACAGGAGGTTGCTTCTTTACGTTTATTTGTGAAAATTATATTTTGCTTTAACTTCATAAATAATGATACATTTACCCACACACACACATATTATATATTATATAGCTATTATATATTATATATATATCTGTTTGTGTGTGTGTGTGTGTGTGTGTGTGTGTGTAATATACAAAAAATAACACTAGCTTTCTCTATTCTTTTTTTTTTATTATTTATTTTATTTTTATTATTATACAATAACAAAATGCCTAACACTAGCTGGCGCTATTCTATTCTTTTTCTATTCTATCTGTTTTCCTTTTTATTTATTATAAAAAACTTGCTATGGTACTGGCGTTAAGCTACTATATTGTCCATCATATATCAAATTCATTGCTCGTTGTTTGATTTTGATTGCTTATGATGTTCGTAATTTGTAAGTCACTTTGGATAAAAAGCATTATTAAAAAATAATATATTAGATTGCTATTTTATTACTATTGTTGTTTGTTGTTGTTGTTAATCTTAATAAATACTAAGGTTTTTTATTTGAATATATTTAGTAAAATACAAAACAAAATAGAATTGATTACTGTGATATAACATGATCCTTTAAAATATGCTGATTTGATGCTCAAGAATCATTCCTTATTATTGTCAATGTTGTGCTGCTTAATATTTTTGTGGGGAATTCTTAGGAGGATTCTTTTGATGAATAAAAAGTCCAAAATAACAGCATTTATTTGATGTACAAATTCTTTGAAACATTTCTTTACTGTCACTTCTGATCAATTTAATGTGTCCTTTTGGAATAAAAGTATGAATTTTTCCCCTAAATAAATAACTACACAAACAAATCTTACCGACCCCAGACTTTTAAATGGTGAACGTAAAAATCTGAACTTGTCTATATACCAACGTACCAAGATCGAACTGGTCAGAGTTGTTGCCGCAAGTCTGTCTGACCTCTTCACTGTCCCACCCTAAAGGGTACAGGGCACATCCCGATCCGATCAGCAGCCCTGCAGAGAGAGAAAACACACTGTGAATACAAACAGACATAAAAGTAAACAAGAAGAAGAACTTTATAACATGACTAAGAGCTCACATAGTTTCCCGCTGTGTGAGGAGGAGAGCATGATATCTCTTGAAAAATAGATGATAGCCATGAAAAACAGCGCTTCAAGCATTTTGTCATTGGTCTGAAAAGCTATTATTTGTTTTACTGCACACAATGCAGGATCATTAGCTCATTTTTTTCCCATTTGACACAGATACTCTATCACACGCAAACGCAAACACACACCTCCGCAGAGACGATAAAGCACAAATCTTGTTTTCATCTGGGCTCAAGATCCAAACAGCTATGAAAATATGATAATAAATGCAGCAAGTAGCTTATTTATAAATGAGCTTCTTGGGAATTCTTTCATATTTTCCCTTTTATGTTCTTACCAATTCAGCAAAAATAAACAGGCATGTAATTCCCACCAGAAACATATACAAGTTTCAATATGGCTCCTCCTCTCCAGTGAGCTCTAAATTCTTACCAGAATATTTCCTAATAAAAAAGACCTGCATGTGCCTTCATCAACCCTGATGATTTGTATTATGGTTGCTAGTGCCAGGCCTCTTTTTTTCAGTAAGTATTTTGTGACTATGACTTCTATATATTTCTATATTCTAATTATCATTGTATATATTTTATCTAGTATATATTATATTAGATATATATATAACACAGTGGGTACGGACAGTATGCAGACCCCTTAACATTTTCACTCTTACAATATTGCAGCATTTGCTAAAACTCGTTCAAGTTAAGTTTTTTCCTCATTATTACACACAGCACCCCCCATATGACAGAAAAACAAGACTTGGGGTGACGATTTTTTGCAGATTATTAAAAAAGAAACTAGAATATCACATTTCCTAAGTGATATCAGACCCTTTGCTGTGACACTCATATAATTAACTCTGGTGCTGTCCATTTCTTCTGATCATCCTTGATATGGTTCTACACCTTCATTTGAGTCCAGCTGTGTTTGATTATACTGATTGGACTTGATTAGGAAAGCCACACACCTGTCTATATAAGAACTTACAGCTCACAGTGCATGTCAGAGCACATGAGAATTATGAGGTCCAAAGGAACTGCCTGAAGAGCTCCGAGACAGAATTGTGGCAAGGCACAGGTCTGGCCAAGGTTACAAAAAAAAATTCTGCTCCACTTGAGGTTTCCTAAGAGCACAGTGGCCTCCATAAGCCTTAAATGGAAGACATTTGGGACGACCAGAACCCTTCCTAGAAGCTGGCCGTCCGGCCAAACTGATCTATCGGGGGAGAAGAGCCTTGGTGAGAGAGGTAAAGAAGAACCCAAAGATCACTGTGCTGAGCTCCAGAGATGCAGTCGGGAAATCGGAGAAAGTTGTAGAATGTCAACCATCACTGCAGCCCTCCACCAATCGGAGCTTTATGGCAGAGTGGCCCGACAGAAGCCTCTCCCCAGTGCAAGACACATGAAAGCCCGCATGGAAGGACTCCAAGATGGTGAGAAATAAGATTCTCTGGTCGGTTGAGGCCAAGATAGAACTTTTTGGCCTTTATTCTAAGCGGTATGTGTGGAGAAAACCAGGCACTGCTCATCACCTGTCCGATACAGTCCCAACAGGGAAGCATGGTGGTGGCAGCATCATGCTGTGGGGGTGTTTTTCAGCTGCAGGGACAGGACGACTATTTGCAATCGAGGGAAAGATGAATGTGGCCAAGTACAGGTATATCCTGGACGAAAACCTTCTCCAGAGTGCTCAGGACCTCAGACTGGGCCGAGGGTTTACCTTCCAACAGGACAATGACCCTAACCACACGTGCTAAAATAACGAAGGGTGGTTTTCACAACAACTCTGTGACTGTTCTTGAGTGGCCCAGCCAGAGCCCTGACTTGACCCAATTGAGCATCTCTGGAGAGACCTAAGAATGGCTGTCCACCAACGTTTACCATCCAACCTGACAGAACTGGAGAGGATCTGCAAGGAGGAATGGCAGAGGATCCCCAAATCCAGGTGTGAAAAACTTGTTGCATCTTTCCCAGAAAGACTCATGGCTGTATTAGATAAAAAGGGTGCCTTCTACTAATTACTGAGCAAAGGGTCTGAATACTTAGTTAGGACCATGTGATATTTCAGTTTTTTCTTTTTTAATAAATCTGCAAAATGTCAACAATGCTGTGTTTTTCTGTCAATATGGGTCTGTGTGTACATTAATGAGGAAAAAAATGAACTTAAATGAATTTAGCAAATGGCTGCAAAATAACAAAGAGTGAAAATTTTAAGGGGGGGTCTGAATACTTTCCGTACCCACTGTATATACACATACAGGGTTGGGAGGGTTACTTTTAAAATGTATTCTGTTACAGTTACAAATTACTTCATTAAAACGGTATTCAGTAATGTAATCCAAGTACCACAATATAAAAGTGATGTAATCTGATTACTTCAAGTTACATATGTAAATATGTAAAAGCAATATCTAAGTACTTTTATTTAATTATGACTTTAAAATTAAAACTAATAAAAACTATAGTAAAAACAATTTGAAACGATTAAAAATCGTGTCTTGTTTCACCATCTAGAATAGATATTACAGCCCGTATATTTATATAAAAGACTATGCAGACATCTAGTGGCTATACAGTTTAGTATTACAGTTCTATTTTTATTATTATTTTATTTCTTTAACATGTACAAGTAAAAATAAATATAGTTTATACACAACATTAAAAATGTACACCATACACTCTTAAAAATAAAGGTGCTTCACGATGCCATAGAAGAACCTTTTTGTCTAAATGGTTTCATAAAGAACCTTTAACATCTGAAGAACCTTCTGTTTCACAAAAGGTTCTTTGTGGCGAAAGAAGGTTCTTTAGATTATAAAAAGGTAAGAAAGAGATTGTTCTTTAAAGTACCTTTGACTGAATGGTTCTTTGTGGAACCAAAAATGGTTCTTCTATGGCATCGCTTGAAGAACCTTTTGAAGCACCTTTATTTTTAAGAGTGTATACATAGTCTATTTTAAAATAAGTCTACATGTCGAAATGCATGTGAAATGCTATCTTTCTTTATTTCATTGACTGATCCGGGGTGTGGAGACTCTCATGTTAATTTCTACATTTTCAGGCTCATTTTCTGCTAGAAACCTTAGACTACAACTGCAGTCATGCACACCATGGAATTTTAAAGCACTAACAAACACAAAATTTTAGCTAACATGATTATTTCCATTCTAGTGGGACTTGTACCTGCAAATGTTCAAGTTGGTTGAGCAGCCTTTGTTAAAGCAAGAGTCTTCATGGCATGCATAGCTTACGCTGTACAACTATGTTATTTCCTTTATCTCCTTTGGCAAACAAACCTGTGAAATTTCAGACATGACAAGTATTTTCGTCCCAGGCCCAACATCGTAGTTAATTCCTCTCTCGCGTTTGAGAGTATTGTCGATGTGTTATTTGCGCACGCACCACAGCGACTCACGTGATCAACAGTTTCAACAGAACCGGGACTAGAGCTGCATTTCTCCCGGTGCCGTTTGCCCGACTTTTTTTTACGCCCCTAGGGCCGGGCTTCGGGCCAATTTTCATGTCATAGTTCAGACGCGGGCTGGGCCTGTTTTAGGCTTCTCCTTATTTTAGACATCCATCAATTAGTGAAAAAAATTGCAGCGCTGGTGGAAACAACACGAGACCGTGCTAGACTGTCAAGAGCGGATCGATGGTGTTTAGTGTCCAACAGCAGCAGCATGCGTGCAGTCAGTGCCCCCCCCAAAAAAAAAAAAGCCCCCTTTTGAAAAGATCTGCGTTCAAATGCACGCAATAGGCTAAAGCTTGCCGCAAAGCCCCAGCAAAAGTAATTACCATGAATGTGTTGGGGGGGAAATAGTAAGGAGATATTTTATTTATTTACTAATAAACTAGTGTTTTCTGAGTGTGTCGCAAGGATGAAGTTGCCGATCCTGATCCTGAACCTTTAGAGAAGTGCATCTTTACGGATTATGATTATAATGAAAGTTTTTTTGTTTTTGATTTGTTTTATTTCAAGTAGTAATTAAAGCTTTCTATAGATATATTTATCATGTCTGTGAGGCATGTATTCGCTGAGTTTCAGTTCATTTTTGTGAAGCGCTCCTGTTCAAGACCGAGACGGCAGAAAGCGCATCATGTTTGTTTTCTTTATTTCACAAAAGCGCTTTTTTTTTTTATTGTGAGTGCACACAAATAAAAGCAGACCTTTTACAGATTCAAAAGATGTATTACTCTTATCTATATGAGCAAAAATGACGTATCATTGAAAAAAATGCAAGTGATCGCGCTGGTGCCTCCATCTCCTGCAAAGCGCGCTTCAGCTTGCACTCTCCGCACAAACTATTGGATATAGGCCTAGCGCACATTTATCTAGGTTTAACGTTTAAACATTGTTATATGGTTGAACTGTTTTATATCTATAGATTTTATCTTAGGCAAGTCGTGATGATTTGAGAAGGCTAAATTGATCAAACATAGGCTATGATCAGTTCACTGTCTGCCGCTGGCTGCTTGGTCGTTACATAAAAAAAAAAACTTGTAACGAACAAAAAATGCTCCAAACGTTCTTTCTAAATTAACTTAATAAAAAACGAAACAAGGATAATCCTTATTTTTTTAACACTTTTTTTGTTTGCCATTACATACAAAACTGAAAAATTTTAATAGCTGAAACAGTAGTATAATCTGTTTTGGGAGAAGGGGAAAAAAAGTCGGGCTCGGGCCAGTAATTCTGATAAGCTGTCAGACACAGGCCATATTTGAGGCCTGTGCAGGGCTCTACCAGGAACTATGACGAAACAGTGCTAAATATATAGCGTTATGTCAAAATACTAATTTAATTTTAAAAAGTTATTTTTAATTACACATGTATTCCGGATAGTATTCCTCAACACGTTTTTACAAAATGTAACCGTAATTCTGATACTTTGTTTTTTGATGTAACGTAACGATTTCAGTTACTAGTTTTTGTATCCTGATTTACGTACGCCGGTTTACATGTATTCCATTACTCTCCCCCACCCTGTATGTATATATATTAGATATCTATATATACGGTATGTATGGTATATATATATAGTGATATATATAAATATATACAATACTGGTCAAAAGTTTGGAATAATTAGTGTTTTTCCTTTTTTTAAAAAAGAAAAACTATGTTTTTTATCAAAAATACAGTGAAAACAGTAATATTGTGAAATATTACAATATAGAACTGTTTTTATTTAAATATTTTCATGTTTTTTTTTTTTTCCCTACATTCAATATTTTTCTGATAGTAGTACAAAAAAAATCAGCATGGACCCATTAAATCGACAGTAAAAACATTCATAATGTCACAAAAGATTTACATTTGAAAATATATTAAAATAGAAAATAGTTCTTTTAATTTGTAACAATATTTCAAAAATATCACTGTTGTTACTGTATTTTAAATTAAATAAGTGCAGCCTTGGTAAGCATAAGAGACTTACAGTGTAAATGAAACATATTTAGCAGCTAGTGGTACCATGCTGTGTGCATACCTATGCGTGCCTTGTAATGTTTGCCTCTCTTTGTGTTTGGTTACAAATGATGGGTGTGTGATCTTCTCAAGTTGTCTGTGCCGACTAGTTTTTTGTCTGAGATAATGAGAGGACAGAGGACTGAAGACAAAGAACACTCCCACACACTGCCACACAAGCCCAGTAACAGTTTATTTTTGGAATGATTAGCTTTCATTTGTACTTCGACTTTGATGTCACAGACATTCTTTGATATAAAAAAAGCCTAGATTCCGGCATTAGTAACCCAGTTCTGTAGGACTTGCTCTTTGTCAGAACTTTCAAAACTCGTCTTTGTCTTTAAAATTCTTCAAATGCCTCCTGTTTCCTCCATCCATTCAAGCAGGCCTGAAAATCCATTACACTGAGTCAGGAACTTACAAAAATTACATTCTGCTTCGGAGTTCAAAACGGCAAAGGAATACAGAGGGAAGGGAAATAAGCTTTTAGTGCTTCGACTTTTGTTTCTCAGAGGCAATAAGAGAAGTTATGAGTAATCGATATTGATATTGATATTGGGCTAGTTATTATGTGTATGTGAGAGTGTGAAAAGAATGCAGACTTATGCATAAATTAACTTCTGCAGATTGCAGCCATACACCTTTCACCCTGGCGTGTGGTCGAGCACGTATGGTGAGGTTTGTAAAGTTGCGAGTACAGCAGTTCTCCTTGACCAAGACAAAAATGGACCATTTGCAGTACTGTGAAACGAGGTGGGCCTTTCATCACTGAAAAGGTGAGGAAAAATTGACAGTGATAAAGTGCTGCACACTCACACTCTTTTAAAAATGTATCTCTGTGGCTTGCAACGTGCTTCTGGTAGAATGCAGCACTGCGTTTTCAAAGTCATAATACCACCAGCATCGGGAAAGTTCTTAAACTGTATGTAGCGCATAGTGTATAGTCAGCGTATACTAATTAAATTGCATGCTAGTCAAAGTGTGTGCACTATAATAAAAGACATGCTCTAGAAAACTAGTTTTCATTTCATCAACCAAACAGTATGCACTAAAAACTAGTATGGACTAGGTATAATTCACTTCAAAAATGTACTACACAACTAGAATGAACTACACACTATGCATAACAAACTAAGTATGCACTAAATGTAGCATAGACTAGATAGATTGCACAAGAAAACTAGTGTGCAATAGGTAGCATTCACTACAAAGTACTACACAACTAGCCTGAAAGACACTATGCATCACAAAACAAGTATGCACTAAATGTAGCATATAGTAGATAGAGTACACAAAACTAGTATATACTAAGCACATTAGAGAAGATGTACTAAACAATTACACGGAAAGACACTAAGGCATTACAAAACAAGTATGCACTAAATGTAGTGTATACTAGGCCGAGTGCACAACATAACAAAAAATTTACTACACAACTAGACTAAACTAGACACTACATTACAAACCAAGCATGCACTAAATGTAGTATATATTAGGTAGAGTGCACAAAACTAATAAGGACTAGGTAGCACTCACTACAGAAAATGCACTACAGAACTAGCCTGAAAGACACTATGCATTAAAAAAATTTAATTATTACATAAACTAAATGTAGCATATACTAGGCCAAGCAAACCAGTATGCAGTAGGTAGAATTCACTACAAAAATGTACTACACAACTAGACTGAACTAGATTGAATTGCAAACCAAGTATGCACTAAATGTAGCATATACTAGGTAGAGTGCTCAACAAAACTAGTATGCACTAGATAGCATTCACAACAGAAAATGTACTATGCAGCTATACTGAAAAACACTATGCATAACAACATGTATGCACTAAATGTAGCATAAACTAGGCCGAGTGCACAACAAAATTAGCATGCACTAGGTAGCATTCACTACAAAAAAAATTAACTACACACACAACTAGACACTGCATTACAAACCACGTACGCACTAATGTAGCATATACTAGGTAGAGTGCACAACGTAGCTTTCACTACAAAAAGTACTACACAACTATCCTGAAATACTCACTAGATTACAAACCAAATATATTCAAATATTCGTTGAATTTAAAATAAAAATCCACATTCGAATGCAAAAACATTGCATTCATATTTTAGGTGTGAGTTAAGGAGGCAGCCTTATCAGCGGCGCACGAGATGCGATGACGATGTAAGTGTCATTGATTGCATTTGAATGATTTTGTTAGCCTGTCCAGTTGAAGCCACAAGATGCGGCGCTGCTGCGTTGTTCATTAAAAATATAGCGGAAAAAGAGAACATCAATGCGGAGAAGATCTTGTTTACATCAAAACCGAAACCAAGCCGTTCACACAGAACGCATATTTCACGCATTTTCTAGACGGATATCTATTACTGTTGCACTCGCGTCTCGCACAAAAAAGCCACATGTTTAGAAAGCCATGTAAAATTAATGCAAGTTTAACTTTGAAAAAAACATATATCGTAACTTTATGGTGTTTTTTCCCCCCCATCCCACTGCATCTCATGTTTTTAAATGAAAAATGTCCTCTTTGTGATTGGCTTTCTGCCCTTTGTATTAAACTATGCTTACATACATGATGCTGTTTTGTTTAGAGTTGTTTAAGCAACTTAATTATAATTGGTTTATAAACATTATTTTAAACATTATGCACTTTTTTTCGCAGGTAGTCATGTTCTCTTATGCTTTGAATGATGCGCCCTCTTGTGGCCTCAGGAGAGAAGCCAAAAGCTTTTCTTCACCCTAACTGAAATTATGCATTTTTAAATTCGAATTTTGATAATATTAAAATACAAAATGTGATTTTAGTTTTTCAGACATTTTGACAGCCCTAAAACCAAGTATGCACTAATGTAGCATATACTAGGTAGACTGCACTGCACATCAAAACTAGTATGCACTAGGTAGCATTCACAACAAAAATGTACTACAGAATTAGTCATTATGCATTATAACACAAGTATGCATTAAACGGCAAATACTTGGTAGAGTGCACAAAACTAATATGCACTGGGTAGCATTCAAGGCTGAACTATAAACTACGTATGTATTACAAAACAAGTATGCACTAAAATGTTGCATATACTAGGTAGAGGGTACAACAAAACTAGTATGCACTAGGTAGCACTCACTACAGAGAAACTACAGAAAATGTACTACACAACTAGACACTACATTAAATAAAGTATGCACTAATGTAGTATATATTACGTAGCGTGCACAACGAAACTAATATTCACTAGAAGGCCTACACTACAAAATAAAAATGCACTAGGTGGCCTTCACTACAAAATAAATATGCATGAGAAAAAACTAATATGCACTGTGCATGAAATTGCATGCACTATAAAAGCTGACTGTTAGGAGTTGTGAGTAATGTATATTAACAGATCTGAAATAAATGGTGGTCACACAGATTGAGCTGCACTAGAGCTCAGAATGTAAGGAACCCAAAATGAATTTTGCTTTGACTTGGAAATATGAATCTAAGGAACAAAGTGAAGAAAACAGCAGAAAGTTTGACTCAGTAGATAATGATCTCATAAAATGTGTGTGTTTACTCCATATGAGTTTCAGTAACAGGACGAAAAGGGCATTGTGTGCAGCTGCTACATATTTGTGTGCAGCATCAATTTCAAACAGAAAAGTATGTGTGAGAGAGAGGCATAGGAGGCGCTACTTCTAAACATTTAGTCTCTAAAGGATTCTCATGTTGCTCACATATAGAGATCAAGTCTAACCCGAAACCCATAATCCTGTTTTAAACCCTCATCTAAACACAATTCTCTCCCTGCATGAAGAATGGCAGGGTTTGAATTTTCAATCAGGCCACAAAAACAGTGAGCAACTTCAACCTTCTCACTCTCATGTCACATGCTTTGCCAATACTTGCGATTCCAGAACCTTGCAATGGAATGAGAAGGTTTATGTCAAGGGGATTAGCATTAGTTAATGTTTATCATGCAAAAAATATGGGTTTATCTCACCATGGATCCATTTTTGTATTTGAAGAAAATACTTCAAATATTTGAATTTAGTAAATGATGAAGAATTGGTACATTTATTAGAAATAATAAAAAATAATAATGTTATTTGTCATACATTTCTAAATATTTCACCATGGGTGCATTTTTATTAAAAAGATTTTAATTTAATAACTGATGAATAATTTTGAAATTTTAGAAAACAATAATAATATAATAATAATACGTATATTAATATAACACTAATAATAATTAATATTATTTTTAATGAATTTCTAAACTTCTGCATTTCTAAATATCTCACCATGGATCCATTTTTTGTTTGGAAAAAAACACAAATTTTAAGACTTTATTTAGTAACTGATAAAGAATTAAAAAATGTATTTTAAAAAAACAGTAAGCATAAAATACACACAGATAATTGACAGTAAAAACTAATCTAAAAATAATTTGAAGGCTTATTAAAAAGGACGAGGGACTGCAACCCCAGATAGGGGAAAACAATGGAATAGGTTGTTTTCTAGAGGTGATACACAGAACTGTAGTTATTGTGTAACGCAGCAGATGGTCCACTGTCAACACAATACAGAGCTCACACAGCCTGACAACACCGCAGGAAATGAGAGCGCCAAGACACCGTCTTCAGGGAAGACAGGACAGCTGAGACGACTGCCTTATCACAAAGAGCAACACCTCTGATTGCTACTTACGCAAGCTCTCTTCAGTGAGTGCACAGATAACACCTTCATACAGTATCTGAAGTGTTTTTCACCAAAAAAAACAAAACTAGAAACCACACTGTGGAGGAAGGGGCAGCAGTGCAGTTGCAGCTTTCAAGAGCTTGCCTAATCTGAAAGGAATGAATTAAACTTCACATTTCACTTACAATCCAAAAGATCTGCTGTCGGGAACGCGTGGGGACCAGTCACGTATGGATTCAGTAAACACTCCAGCACACAATGATAAGAAGTATCTCTTAGCCTGACAGCCGACAACAGTCTCAAAACATTCCACTTTCGGCTCCACTGCAATCAGTCATCTCATTCTCTCTGTCTATCCAAAGTCTTAACTGAGAAGAGAGGATACCACATCAAAGAAATATGGAAATTAGGGTCTGCAGATTTGTAGTTGCATGCCATTTTCTATCGTCACATTAATTTTCCATGACCCTATCTGAGATTGGGCCACAGACGTCTACAGAACCTGGAGAAAACCGGGAAAATTCCATTTTAAAATCCATTTCATGATCATAAGAACCTATAAACATCTAATAATATCGATACTATTATTATAAAATATTGTTATATAAAGCACACGTATATTATATACTAAATATTATACTGGTATATATATTATATAATATATATATATATATAGATTATATTAATATACATAACTAAATAGATAGACTTATATATAATTTTTTTTCAACTCTGTGCCGTGTTAATCAGTTTCAACCCTTCTGTGCAAAAAATTGTTAAAAGTCTATTTCAGAGTACATTCATGGGTTGAAGATCATCTAAAAATAAATAAATAAGAGATAAACATCATCAACAAATTCAAAAATATAAAATAAAGAATAATAAGAATATATTTTATACAAAAATCTTATACATATATAGACAAATGTACATAATACATGCTTAATAAATGATCTAATAATATTATACCAACCAACACAAAATTAAAAAATTATATATAAATAAATTCATAATAATAATAAGAATTAATGTTGCCTGCAAAACAACCAGATGTGTAATTCCACATGCATGTGTAATTCACCATAACCCTTTGGGTTTACTCATATTTACTCATAAGAAAACAGCTGTTGTGTTGACACAATGTTGTGCTTTACAAAGCCAATATTTCTCAAACAAAAATACTGATTTTGTCCAATTATACCACATGCTGGCCATGATTCAAAACTTGGGATCTTGAAAGTTGGACTTCTGAAGTTTGTGTGAAGTTTCTTCAGAAGCATACAGTCTTCAAATGTTTGATAATACCGCTATCATCGATCATGTTCTGCACTTCCATACAGTTTGGCACCGGGTAGGCGAACAATGTCAGACATCTAGCATCTCCCTTTGATGTGGGCATAAATCTGCCCCTCTTTATTAAAAAGCCCTGGCAGACTGCGATGGCTTCTGATTGAGAACAAAACCCAGCTGCTTCTCATTCTATCGCTGAAAGCAGTCATTGCTCAGAATTGGGGTGTGCGGTCCTGACATAACCATCACTTTCATGGAAGGGAGGCATTCATTCGGTGCTGGTGGGTCTTACAGGCTTTGGGATTTTTTATCATGGAGCTCTTTCATGACCTAGATGTCTGGCTCCATGCCTGCACTGCTGATCTCTCCTGCCCACCCACTTACATTCCCTCTATGCTCCTCAGAAAAATACCCATCTCCAAGGTTGGGGAGGATGAAGAATTGTGTTACGCTGGCTTAAAAATGAGCCTCTCAGCCTGATCATTTGTTAAGTGCTCAGATACTCTGGACTATATGCTGGAATAGACAACCCACTTCCGTACTGATAAATATCTCTGCTGAATTGGTGATACGGCAATATATATTTACTAGCTAATGCAAGCATCACATTTATCATTGCTCATACTTTGGGTTGAGGGCCTGAACCAGTGTTATTTTAGTATTATTATTTATATACCATTATAGTATTTATTACCATTTTGAATTTTAAAACCACTTAGTTTTATATTTTCAGTTTAAGGTTTAAACAATTTTGTTATGTGATTTTGCAAAATATCACCATTTAATTGTTTTAATACCATTAATTGGTGATAAACTCCAATATTGTTAATATTACAATGGATATTTAGTCTGTTTATCAAAGTTATTTCAGAAGACTTTAATGACTGCTTTAAGTTTTCAAACTAAGCAGCTGCAAAAACAGCATGATGATTAGCAATGCTACCGTTGCCTCTCTCAGGAGGGAGTGTCAGGTCAACTATGAAAGGCCTTGACCAATGGGCCAATGTGAGGTCTGCGAGTTTAGACAAAGTCCACGTATGTTCTCATAAGCAAGCACTTCTGAGGGATGATGAGGCTCCAGACTGGGTGCCATATCAATCAGCGGAGATATTTTGAAGAACATCTCAACTGTTTTTGCCTATAATGAAAGTCAGTGGAGTACAACGTTCATTGCATGGACAAAAAACATTAAGACATTATTTAAAAAATATCTTCTTTCGTGTTGCACAGAAGAAAGTCAGTCATACAGGTTTTTTGAAGAGAGTAAATGATGACAATATTAATTTCTGCATGGCACGCTATCCCTTTACTGACCAAATAAAAAGGACTGCAATCCATTGTTTAAAAATATTTTGCAAGCAAAAATATAATTTGGTGCCCCATAACAACTCTTCGTGATTAAAGAAACAGACAGCCCTGAAACAGAGACGGTTCTTGGCTTTAATGTCACCCATCTAGACACTTATGAAAATGGTGCCCTGAAGGCTTCGTATGACCAACATTGGTCTCCATGTTCATGCATTCCCCCTGTCATTAGCATCAGTGTGTGACATCTTGGTTGGAAGATCTGATCACAGATGGCTCCATTACGGCAGCATATGGTAGAAGAGCGTACCCACACAGACCATCAAAGCCAACTTGAACCTGAAATTAAGGCCCCTTGAGAACGTTGCAACATTTCTATTCCACCCCATCTTCCTGTTAAATATTTCATAATCAGTTTTTGTTTAATGCTTGGCCAGTTCATTTAAATTGCTCCTTCCACAGATTATTTGCTTTAAACTGAAAATTGTCATCATCCACTTAACCTCAATTCACTTCAGGTTCATGTGACTTTAAACCAATTGATCTCTTTAAACCCCAAAGGAAATGAATTTTGTTGTTCTTAAATAAATATACTAGTTTCTGAAAGTATGCATTTTGATTATTTGACCAAGTATTTTCTGGAGGACTTTCCCAGACCACCTACAAGCTCTTGAATGGGATTTGGGATTTAGGATTGAGGATTAAATAGGGAAAACTAAGGCATTGTTGTCCTAACCCATACCCTGACTGGGCGTTTTGAGACCAAAAAAAGCCTTTCAAAAACAAGTTATGATCCGAAGTACTTCTAGAGCCTTTCTTTCAACACCCTAATGATTTCACTAGTTTCAACATAACGTTCCAGCAGATGTTGAGTTTTGCTTTTCTTTTTAACCCTAGAGAGAAGGAGAGGTTTATTGAGTTTGGTTGAAGTCAACAATAGAAACATCTGGATGCAGTTACAACACAGTACATTCCCACATAGAGGAGACGACGTCATTCAGGAATCATCAGGAGAGAACTGAGAGAAAGAACCGATGGGAGGAACCTTCCCAAAAGACCCACAACTTCTATCCATACCAGATGCTAAAATGACACTCGAGAGGTTCTGGGAAAAAGAACAGTGTTCCATTGTTCTAGAAGCAGCTCTAGAAGTGTGTCATCAAATATCAAGTGACTGAGAGAGTATGTGAGACGTATTTCAAGTAAGAGCTGTTAATAACTTTATTCACTGCCCATAAAGCTTGTATGTTTAAGGTGTAGTTCACCCAAAAAATTAATTCTGGCATGATTTACTCACCTTTATGACGCTACAAACCTGTATTGTTCGTATATGTGAAACATAAAAGATATTTTTGAACTAGTTTGGAACCCTGGATTTTTACAGACGGTGGGGGGGGGGGGGGGGGGGGGGGGGGGGGGGAGGGGGGGGAGTGTTGAAAAAATTAGTTGATGAGTTAAGACTGAGACTGTTTCCAAACAGGTTTCATCTGCTGGTATGCCAAATATATAGCTCCGCCTCAAACTCTTGCCATTTGTTGAGCTAATGTTGCTGTTGTTGGGCAGGTTGTGCTGCTCAAACAAAGAAATGTTTTTAATTTGCCAAATAGCGGACACTTTTTGGTGGGAAATCCACCTACAAATTGCTTACTTATAGCTATCTCAGCATATCAAGATGGGATTTTAAAGGGATAATTCACCCAAAAATGTTAATTATCTCATTTATTACTCATCCTCATGTCATTCCAAACCTGTAAGACCTTCATTCATCTTCAGAACACAAATTAAGATATTTTTAGCTCTCAGATTTCATCAAAAATAGCTTAATATGTGTTCCGAAGATGAACAAAGGTCTTAAGGGTTTGGAACAACATGACTGAGGGCGAGTAATTAATGACAGAATCTTTATTTTTTGGTGAACTATCCCTTTAACATTTTTTTAGAAAACTTCAACAGAATTCAACATTTAATTCAAATCAAATTCAGTATACTTTAAATGTTTCCTGCATTTTACTTTGTTAAAATGGAATTTTAATAGCTCACATGTAAGGTTTCTGCCATGTATAAGAAGTCTGTACCATTTAAATATTTTTCTACCTTTCAAGATGTGATTTAAAATAGAAAATGCACTTTGATCATAGAAGAGCAGTGGAGCAGGAATCTGAAGGATAAAAAACAGACGGGAACGAATGACATCAAAGAAATTATGGAAAACATGTAAAGGTGTGAAAAATCACTCCCAGCACCATTCCAATGAAAAATGCCAGTGTGAAGTGAGGTCTCGCATTAGAAAGGTGAGGAGTAATTTACACTTCATCAGAATCGGTTACCTTCTAAAAGGAGAGAAAAAGAGAATTCAAGGTCACTGCCTAAGAGACATGCATCACAAGTAGAGTCATCATCAGCTCGGACGTGAGAAAGACAATCCCAGTTAAGCTCATAGGAAATGGATTGCAGTGCGATGGATATCAAGATACCCCAATACAATTTCGCTTTCTCTTTCTCCTGTGTAATATTCAAGGTTTGATACTCCACCATAATAATAATAATAATAAAAGAAGAAGAAAAAGAAAATGCACATAGCAATAAAGGCTGAATTGGGTGCCTTATAAAAGCTTATAAAAAATAGTGATATTTTTTTGCAGAAAAAAAGATAACACGCATAGCTACAGTAAAATAAACAGACCCAGAGGTTTCCATCAGAAACATTAAAGATGATGAGAACATGGACTTCAAAAATACACCAAAGGTTGATGAGACAAACAGAGTGAAAGAGGAAAAGAAAATGAATATTTAAGGGAAATAAACAATATTAAAATGATATATTTGGGGGTAGGGGAGTTCATCAAAGAGTGTCACAAGTTATTCTGAAGGATAATGATCTTCAGAATAAATTATTAACTAGATTTTTATCTGAAGCCACTATTCTGCTCTGGTTGGTTTTCAGCACTTTGCAGGGTGTTCTGGCTGGATACTTATTAACCAATTATTATAAAATAAAATACATTTATGAATAAAATAATTTAAAATATATATACATACTTTTTAAGCAGCAATATTTAAAGTATCATTTGTTAGCACAAATAAGGGATTAGTTAGCACCAATAAAGTTGTAAAATGCACACGCTCATACTCACAGAAAACCTTGGTTGCAAATCATGGAAGGACTGCCAACTAGGAAATGAAATCTCTAGTTTACAGTCCACTGCTCATGTGAAGAATTGGTGTGTGTGTGAGTGTGCAAGAAAAATCGTCCATCACAGGTCGTCCTACGCTGCCATACTATGCTGTCACATTATGCTGTGACAGCTGTACCAGGAGTTCAAAGAACAGACTATGACTTCTTGTCGTCCCCCGAGACTATGCTGCCTTCCCTGCTCAAGAACACACAAAATAAATCAAACAAACAAAATCGCTTTTTACTTCGTCTCTAAGCATTTTTATCAGCACAAAGAAGAATGCATGCCCTCTTACAGGTCACAGTGGCACTGGGGTCAAGAGTGATTATCTTCCTATTGATCTGCGTCCCGTCATGATCAATACTGTGTCCTTTTATTCAGCTTGCGAAGGTGACCGCGACTCTCTTTTTTTCCTAGTGAGCTACAACGTGCTGTAAAGTTGCAGTAAAATAGGCTCTCAAGCAACTGGCAAAGAGGGAAAGTTAAATACTGCTTGTGATGCAAATTGTTCAAATTTGTTCATTTAGTGCATGCATTTAGTACACTTGACAAATAGACCAACAAGTACATTTGAGCCCCATTTTGAAATGGATAAAATGATCATTCAAAAATCTGGTGGCAGTAGGATTTTTTTTTTTTTTGTTATAATAATTTTATATTTTTATTCAGCAAGGATGCATTGATTTGATCAAAAGTGACAATAAAGACATTCATATTGTTACAAAATATTTCCATTTCAAATAAATGCAGTTCTGTTGAACTTTTATCAAAGAATCTTAAAAAAGTATTACAGTTTTCACAAACATTGCAGCATGACTGTTTTCAACATTGATAATAACAAGAAATGTTTCTTTAGAATCAAATCAGCATATAAGATCATGAAAGATCATGTGACATTGAAGAATAGCAGTAATTGTTGAAAAATCAAGCTTTGACATCAAAGGAATAAATTAAATTTTATAATAAAGTTCATAGGAACAGTGTTTTTAATTTGTAAAAATATTTTACAATATTACTATGACTGTCCAGTTTCCATAAAAACGTATCTAAATGTGTTACTGTGTGTTACAGTTTCAGTGAGTTGAGTCATAAACCCAAAGCCAGTGTGGACATAAGTCAATCATAAAGTACAAAAAAATAACATCTAAGAATGTCACGTTAAACCGCTAGCCCTTGTTTCACACTGAAGAACATTGTTTTTCTGATTATTCTCCACCCCTTTGACTCCTCTCTGTCTCCTACTTCTTGCCTAAAGAAATCAATGTAAGTATTGCATTACCAAAGCAGCCTGTCTTTCGCAGTTATTCAAATCTAATATCAATTCCTGAGGTTGAAGGAAAACTTAAGTGAGATGTTTTTTGCATTTACTTTCTAACAATATAATTTAAGCACACTTACAAAATGGAAAATCAATAGCTTTTAAATCATGCACAGGAGGTCTATCGAACCTGCAACAACATGAAGCCTTCTGTCATAAAGCTTGCCAAAAAAAAGAATGCAAGAGACTGCATCAGTGTGTTAGAAGAACACAATTATTTTGGATAATAATTTGTCTAAAATGGCTAATATCTGATCTAATATATGGCTAATAATTTATCAATAGGGCATCTTGCAATTGGGTCATCCTTAGATTTTACCCCAGTTAAGGGAGTAAAATCACTGTAACGCATTACAAATCTATCCATTTGTCCATAGTAAAGAAAATAAGTGCTTCAGGCGTGCAATGTTTGTAAACTACTAAAGGAGGAAGTTCTAGCACATAAAGAAGCTTGTCTTCTCCTCATCTGACTTTCTCCACCAAGCACTTTTCAATCTATATATAACTGCACTGGGCAAATTACATCTCAATTACCAGAGCGCTATCTGTGAAGTGGCCTGCCAGGGATGAAGGGTTACTGCTGCCAGGGCTCGTCATGTCATTGTTGACTTCTGGGTTGCCAAGTCAACTGGTCAGAACATAGACAGAATGTTCCAAAACTCACATACTTACAATCTGGAACTCTTCATAGCAATTACGTCCATTTCTAAAAATTCTGACATCCTGTTGTGTCTATATGTGGGTGGGTAGGTGGATGTTTATGTGCAGTCCAATCAAGGCTCATTGGCAGGAAGTGCAGTCCTGTCTTATCAAAACCCAACAGTGTGAAAACAGAGAAAGACCTGCACAGACTCGGACCTGCTGTTACAGATGGAATTTTCCATGGATGACTGGCTTTTTTCGGCAGCTTTTGTGATGAATTGGCTGCTGTTTGTTAAAGTCTACACGAAAAGATGCCAGCAAAGTGTGGACACAAAAGAGACCTGTAAAATAAAATGGTAAAGTAAATTTGAAGAAAAACCTAGAGTGCTAATTTAGAGTGTCCTTGCACCACTAACAAAACAAAGCTTACCGAACTAGATTTTTGTTTGAACACAGAGGCATGTGTCCCTCTCAAAACCATCTTCAGACTTGCTCTTCTCAAAATCCTTCGACCAAAAGACAGACAGAGCCTGACTAAAATTCCATGACAGTGACGTGTGAGAAAGCAATAAAGGGTGAATGGTCTCCAGATGACCCTTTCGCTCCCATTAACCCCCGACAGGGATCGTCTTTAGGTTTAACCTCTGAACTAGGCCAACAAGGAACATTAATGGGATATTCACACAAAAATGAAAATTCTGTCATTAATTACTCACCCTCAGGTCATTCCAAACATATAAGACCATCGTTCATCTTCCTCGGAACACAAATTAAGATATTTTTTTATGAAATACGAGAGCTTTCTGACCCTGCATAGACAGCAGCAGTGGTTCAACCTTAATTTTATGAAGGTACAAGAATTTGCACACAAAAAGTATTCTTGTAGCTTCATTACATTACGAGTGAACCACTGATGTCCTTGCTACCTTTCTGGGCCTTGAACATGGTGGTTGCATTGCTGTTTATGCAGGTTCAGGGAGCTCTCAGATTTAATCAAAAACATCTTAATTTGTGTTCCAAAGATGAACAAAGGTCTTAGGGTTTTGATGACAGAATTAATGACAGACTTTTCTGGGAGGAATTATCCATTTAAGAGTAAAATAACAAGGCACTACAAAACTACTATTTCTCTAACTGGTTTGAGCTATTAAGCTCTGCTAAACATCTCCTTTGGTGTTCCATAGAAAAAAGTTATGGGTTTGGAAACATATATGATGGTGAGTTAATGAAGACAGAATAAAAATTTTTGGGTGAAATATCCCTTTAATAAAGCAGTTGGGGTAAGCAGCTGCCTAGACCGAAGTGTCCGCACTGAGTTCCATCATAAACCTTGGCATTCAATCCCTAGACGTGATTGACAGTCCTGAGCTCAGCTCAAGCGGCCGGCCAGCCGCTGCTATCAGCCTTGTGCACATGATGTAAAGCCACACTGTCACCACACGCTGTTACAGACCACCACAGACTTACACGGACCATAATTCTTATTTAAATCAGCCAGAGAGTGAGGGACTAATGAAATGGTGAGAGAAAAGGACAGAGAAAAAAAAAGGCCACTGGTGTGTCCTAAACTAAGCTCATGAATTAATTTACCGTCATAACAGCCAACAACAGCAGGGAATGTTTTTATGAACATAAATGCATTATTATTCCAAAAGCCTGTTCCTTTTTAAATCACATTGCGGAAAACTTCACAATGTCAGTGTGTGACGCAGCAAATTAATTAGGAATGCTGTTTAGAAGAACACAATAAGTTTGCTATTTAAAATTATATTAGCCAAGTTTGTAACACACTACCGTTCAAAAATCTGGGGTTGGTCAAATTAATTTTTAAATATGTTTTAATATTGTGAAATATTATTACATTTTAGTATTATTAATTATGCTATGATATATAGTCTTTTACTGTCACATTTGATCTATTTAATTATTAATTTCTTTAAAAAAAGAAATCCTACATTTTGTTCTTTGGCAAAATTTTGCAAGATTTGGCAACTTCCTCAAGATTAACATGCCTCTAAGGTAGGAGATCAAGTCTTATTTTTTAGTTTTGTTCATCACACAAAGCGTGTGACTTGCAATATACAGTGAATAAGTGATAAGAAAAACTTTTAGGATATATTTATGATATGTTTTGGTGCTTCTGTGTCCTTTTTGTCCAGAGCAGCACATTCTTCAATATCTGTTCTTGTTCTATAGAAGAAAGTAAGTCATGAAGGTGAGTAAACAACAGAATTTTCATTACGTTGGCTTTGACAGCAAATGCAGCAGGCTAAAAAAGAAACAGGCTGCTGCAGCAAAAAAAATATACATATTCAAACTCAAGAAAGCAGTAAACAGACTGAAAAAAATCCTCAAAGCTGTAATGGTGCCTCAGAGATACCACCTTCTGGTTGCAAGAAACTTGAAGAGATGAAAACTCTTCTCTACTGAGCTTCCTTCAAATGTGCCTGTGCCATCTGTGTGAATCCAAACCTTTCTTCTCTTCTGCTTTATCCTCAAAAAATCTCCCTCTGCCACACTGTTGGGTCGGTCTCTGAGCTAGGAGAGAAAACCATTTATTTCCTATTTTACTGTAGCCAAAGAATGTCTCTGCTGCCACAGTCGTGGACTTTAGAGGACCATCTGGAAGCCTGGAACATTCCAGCATGATTGCCCCGAGGAGAATGCAGACCTGCATTCCAATATGAGGGAGGGAGCCGGGCCGGAGAGGGACCACGCAGCACTGGAAGTGGACTGAGCCAAGTTCCCCATGGAACTTCTCAAAGTTCTTGAACACAGAGGCTCCTTTGTTCACTTATCCATGGAAAGTTGGCTTTGTTCAAGCGTGTGTGTGCGTATTCGCAAAAAGTTAATAACGTCTAGCTCATGCCCTTCTGGATAAGAAAAAACGTTACGATATGAAATTAAAGTGATACTTAACCCAAAACCAAAAAAATCTGTCATCATATAGTTACCCTTATGTCATTCCAAACCAGTACAACCTGTATTCTTTCATCTGTGGAACATGAAGTGTCTCAGTGTTGTCAATGGGGTCTAACAAAAACATGTATGTAAGATTGCGGTAGGAATGATATTGTAAAGATTTAAAATTTCAGCCACATCAACTCTTTCCAGTTTATTTTTGATGAATTTGTTTATCCATTTTACAAAACTGAACCATCTGTTCATGAATCAGACTGATCTGAGCTAACTCGCTGATCCAGTCAAAGTGGTTAACAGCTCACTGGTGTAGCGTCTGGACCAATCAGACACACCATTTTTCATTTGATTTAACAAATCAATTATTCATTAAACAAACATTCACAGACCCCTCACCCAATAAACATACTGGGTCGGTCGCGCTGTAGTGCCAGGATGTCTGCAACGACACCAGGCCCCCCCTGGTCCCCATGGCAACCACGACACCTTTGCTAGACCAGATACATTTACGACCCAATGGCATGTTGAGAATTACCCCTCTCACTACAATTTCCATAGGAAAGACACAGTGCACAGTAGAAATGGACTCTTCTCTAATTAATCCATAGGAAAACCTTTCTTTGAATGAACACACATATCCTTCAGGTCATTGTGTATGTTGTCTTTGAGATTTTATACTGTTTTATGCAGGCTTATGATGGAACCACTCGTTCCTGTCATCTTACCTATATGTAATCCTACCATGTTTAGTATCTATGAATTCGCCTTCTGATGATCTAAACGAGCGTGTATATTATATGTTGGTACATAGGCAATATATTAGTGTCCTGAGAATCTTTAGTAATTTCGATTCAAGTTCCATATGCAAATTACCATGCTTCCAAACAAAGGATCATAAAACTCCCCAGTATTTCCAAAATCCCACTTGGAATTTCAGCCTTTCTCATTGGACAAGCCCATCTTGAGAGGCGTGAATCTTCTCAGACCTTAAAGGCCTCACATCAGTGACCCGCCCAGAGTCGGTGGTTTGGTTGAATTCTGAGAAGATGAAAATGTGAGCTACAACGCTCCAGGACACCCTAAGTTTTGTGCCAGGCCTTCGGCCTTGACTTTTCCATTCACCAAGATTCTCTGACTAAAACTGGTTCTTTTTCATCAACCAACTTCAGCAAAGATAAACTTGAACCTTCAGATTGCATCAAACCTCTCTTTCAGACAGACGAGACGTGCAAGTATTCAAACTTAGTCTTATTAATTGATACATTAGGTATCATTTGCACCTTTTTACAAAGGTGTGTTTGAACTAAGAATCTGATGTTCTTTTCAGGCTGTAAATCTGCTGAATATGCAGACTGAGGACATGGTGTACGGGCAAATTTGAAAAAGTATCCGGACGCGCTTTCATGCGCTGCACACACCCACACGCTCACATATGCTATTCTGAGCATCTGAGGATTTGAACATCCCCGCTCTCTTGTGAATCACTGCCTTTCTCAATTATGTGAGCTGGTTTCAAGATATGTGCCTCAAAGCTAAAATATCATACTGGATTTGAAGACTGATTTTTTTTAGCCTGTTAAGTTTCAATGAATAATTCATGAATGAAAGATCTCCTTCCAGCACGTGTTCGCCTGACTCCGGTTTATCAGGCCACACACACCCACAACGACACTCAAAACAATGGGAACACAAACCTCTTTATATTCGACACACCATAGCAAACTCGTTCTGAATCTCATCATCCCAACCAAAGACTAGAGCACAGTCTCATTTGTGACACTGTCCATATTTTATGAAATTTTGCATCATATTTAGGGATGACAAAATTACTGAATATTGATACTATTCATAATTTGTGTTCATATTTAACATTTTTAGTTTTTGAAGTAGATTGAACACAACCGACATTTTAGTGTCACAAAAATATTCCTTTTATCCCGACCCAAAAATTCTTTGCATTCAATTTTTTCCTTCACCTACAATAAATGAGCAAATCGCTCCAGACTAGTGCTAAGCAAAGGCAAAGATTTTGTTGAGCTGAAAATGAAGTCATGCCGCACGCCGCTTTTCTTACAAGAATGTAAACACATGCAAACACCAGTCGTAGCCGTGACCTACATATCCTTACGGCTGGTGTGTACGGTTTTGTCAAAGGGGCCGATATTGCAGCCTGTTGGAAAGGTTTCTGAGTCATTTCCTTAAGGAGTCATGGAGGAATCATTTCTTGTAAACCGTGAGGGTTTCTTTATAAAAGTTGAGATTGGCCAGCTGATGGTGCCCTGCTGCTCTCACGTTGTTTTCTCTGAAATCTAAAAGTCTGCTTTGAGGATACCATCTCTCCTAAATATGCCTTAAATTATGTGTGTGGGTCAAATAACAAGAGAATAGAGAATGGCAAGTCTCCTAAACGGCTCTTAAAGCGAGAGCTGTTATTGCACATCTTGTTTAATGACCCATTTTTATTTCCCAAAGTGTAAAATATCCCTATGGCTGCACTATGTGATGAGAAAACACATACCAGTATTGAGACATTTCATGTCATGAAACTGCACCTTGATATCAATTTGTTATACTAGTAGGTATATTCATTGCTTTAAAACACATTTAGCTTAATGTTTAATTTAATGCATTTACAAAAAACTGTTGTGGGAGTTTCTGTCTTTCATTCTTTCAGTATGCCATTTTCTTGGTTGAAAGGTAATAATCATAACATCTCCTCTTTCATAACATAGGTTGTGGACAATTTTAACATGCATGGATGCACACTAGTACATCATTCAAGCATATTCTAGCATTTAATTTACTATAACATATTATAATTTTGGATGCACTTGTATAAACAAAAAAATTCAAAGTAAAACAAAATTGTAAAATATATTTTTCACATTAAAAATTTATGATTTACATTTTTTGGGGACATTGAGATTATTTTCATGACAATTATGTAAATTTTCCCTCAATTCTCATTACTGCAATATAAAAATATTAACCCTCAGTTTATAATAATGTGTAATTTATATTTTAATTTAAAATCAATCTAAATTGTAAAATTTCACATTATTGTAGTTTTTCTTTTTCTACCTGTAGTTTATGATTATTTGTCAAATAATATTCTATGCATTTTTTATCACAATTATAGAATTACAGAAATACAGAGACATCGTTTAAATGAATAAATGATACAATCCTTTGATAAATTTGTTACATACACTAAGAGATAGATCATTTAAATTACATACCAGATACATTACAGCAAAGAAAATTTGGGGTTACATATGCTTCATAGTCATGAAAATAACATCGCAATGCAAAACTAATTGTAATGGCTTTATTGCCTTTATGTAAAATAAAATGTCATTTTGGTTTTGTGCTGTAATATAGCTGGCCCTGTGAGATTTCTAATCTTGCATATCATTTAGGAAGGATCAAATGTGGATTGAAATTCCATCATAATGGGCTACACCCAATGGTGTCGAGTTTACAAGACATTATCTGATAGACACTGTCCTTGATTTCTGTGAAGGACAGGCACAGATTTTCTTCACCTCTGGCCTATTCAGTTCACTGTGTGTCACTCTCATACACTTTTTCTCCTATTTTCCAGCAACATTCCAAGCATTCCAAGGAGTCAACAGAACTTTTCAGACAGACGGGCGGACAGTAAAAAAAACTGAGAGACATAGTGAGAGATGTGCACCAGTACTGGAGCCAGTAAGTCTCTTCCTGCTGCTGCAGCTGTCTCCATCAGCTGGATCCTGCCTGTCTTTCTCATTCACACCACCCTACGCCCTCTCATCTCTCCATCCGACTCTTTCCAAGCGCCCAGGGGTCGGCACGGGTCAGCTAAAACCAGCGTATACACCCTCAGCTAGGTCTGTTCCCACACGACCACAAATACACGTTGCTCAAGCGCACACACGCTTCCATTCACCACACAAATGTACACAAATCAGCAGTTCTCAACAGCCGTCCGTTTCTGCAATTAGAAACTTTCCAGCGTGACTAATTCAATATTGTCAATTTAGATTTAAACGAGAGTGATTTACACAGCATGCAAACATGACGTATTTGACATCCGAGCTAACAGAGGGAAAGCAGGAGGAACTTTCACAGCTCAACAATTTTGCACGTTGTGCAGTCCACTGTAACCAGACACAAAGTCAAGGACAACTTTGGAAAAGTTAATCATTATTGTGACACATAGGTGGCCTAAGGACTTAAAGAAACAATTAAAGTGCCAAATTGTTGCAGTTTCTGAATTCAAACTTTGACAGACAACATACACATTTGTTCCAAGCTGCATTGACCCCCTGTTGGTATTCGTCGAAAGTTTACAGCTCAAGAAGTGAAGGCTTACAGTAAGACAACTGCTGCTGGATAGATTACTGAACCGTCACGTCTCATAGCTTACTCAAGCACTCGCATACACACAGTTGTTGCCACCTGACTTATTTGTGTTTTCCTCAGGGTAAGGTTGTATAATATTTCCCCACTGTAAGTATGACAACGTGATCTCTGGAATGAAGGGCCTACAAAAACACAGAACAATTGTGATATTCTGAGCACTGACTGAACGTGAACTGGCCTTATTTCTGTCACTTGAACAACTGAAGACAAGGAATTCACAAGTGAGTATATACATATACAATGTGAATACAAAAAACTTTTTGGGATCTGTCAGATTTGTATAATGTTTTTGAAATGTCTTATGCTCACCAAGACTGAAATTATTTGTCAAAAAATACAATACAACACAATAACACTGTGAAATATTATTACAATTTAAAATAACTGTTTTCTAGTTTAATAAAACTTAAAATGTAATTTGGTTTTGTGAAGGCAAACTTGAATTTTCAGTGTCATTACTCAAATCTTCAATGTCACATGATTCTTCAGAAATCATTCATTTAATATAATCTAATATTCTGATTTGGTGCTCAAGAAACATTTCTTTTTATAATAAATGTTGAAAATAGTTGTGCTGCTTAATATTTTTGTGGAAATTATGATACTTGTTTTCAGGTTTCTTTGATGAATAGAACGTTTTTAGCATTTATTTGAAACAGAAATCTTTTGTAACATTATAAATATATTTGCTGTCATTTTTTTACACTAATGGTGTAAAAGTGTAGTATTTCATCTCTTTTTATCATAGAAATCCTTTCCACAGAATAACTAGATTCTTGCCTGCAACCACTGCAGAAAATGCAAAAAAAAAAGTGATACAGACTCTAGTGGGCATAGTTATGGTTCAATGAATGCATTCTTTTTCATCTTCTACTGCGAAATTCATACAGGGCAGCGAATACTCAAAAGTAAAGAGAAAAAGGAGTAAGATAAGAAAGAGTATCAGAGAACAGACTTTTGATAGGGGCATAAGGCAATACATACGGTACGGAAAGCTTGGGAGAAATCCAAACAGTTGATTTTTGCATTCGCAAACTGTAACAAACTCATCAGGCAATGTCATTACAGCAAAGTGAGAAATATCTCCCAAGAGCTGAGGTTGTTCTGAAAGGAAGTCCTCAGTATTTCTCTAATGTGTTAAGAAGACATTAAAGAGTAATTGAGAAAACACCCAGATCCCAGTGAGTCATATCAGCAGATCTCTCAAGCGAAAAAGACTCATTTCAAGGTCTTGGGTTCTCATTGGCCGGGATTCTGACAGTAGCCAGACGGATCCCATAAATCCTACAGTAAATTCACTGTATGAAACACATGACTGAGCCAACTGTCTATCAGGAGAGCGTGCGTGACGTATGCAAACATGCAACGGGTGCTGTGAAGCAAGACGTGGGTGTGAGAGGAAATCCAATAGGATGCAGGAACCATAACGTTCATTCAGAACGCACAGACAACAACATACTTCCCAAGTCTAACCTACTAACAAGTAATATTCCCACCTGAAAAAGGCAAACTGAAGAAGTGATACACCAATGTGGCATCTGGCATCCATCCCAGAATTAGTAAGTCCATAAGCGAGTCTCTATTGCCTTTACTGTATCAAGTGATAAAAACAAAGCAAAATCACATCCTTCTAGGACAAGGAAAACCTGCAAACAGGAAATATTTAGTTGCCCTTAAATAAAACATCACAAAGAAAGCAGGTGTGCGTATCAAAGTGTGTGTGGAAAAGTAAAGAGAGCACAAAGGACAGGATTAGGGAATATGAAAGAGATACGAAAAAGAGAAGTGTTGCCTACGGTCCCTCATAGAGAGGTCACGTATAATCAACCTCTATTATTTCCCATCTCTCTGAAATGGAGCAAAGTCACCGCTCTGAGGCAGGACAAAAGAAGAGAGGGTGATGTAAGTCATAAGGGCCCGTGAGGGGCCCTCCTCCCCTCATATACTGCTCATTACAAAGCCAATCGCTTCATAAGCAGCTCTGTTACTGCCTCACAAATATAAAGATCTCGTAAAAGGAAAGTAACAAAAGATAATTTATTCTGTTACCTCCTGCTCTCTCTCTTTTTAACCTGTGTGTGTGTGTGTGTGTGTGTGTGTGTGTGTGAGAGAGAGAGAGAGAACAAGCCTGGATTTGCAATGCATGTCCTCTTTCCTGACCATTAAAAGCTTATTTGGCCAGGACTATTTTTCCCCGAGGAGGTCAGGTAAATTTGTGCATCGCAGACGTTTGAACAAGCCCATTTTTCCCTCATTCCTCTGTATAAATTACTGAGCAATTTAAATTTTTTGGGGTCCTGGGAGAAATCGAATGCTGTCCGGAGAGGAATGTGTGTGATCACGGTATATTATTTTTCAGAACGCTTCTCCTCAATTACTTTGACCTTTGGTGAATGCCGTAACTAAAGCTTAAATTTCTCGTTTCACTGCCTGGTGTGCCTTCATGATGGATTTAGACCTTTCGGCTGACTTCAGCTTGCCATCTGGGTAAAATAACAGTCGGTGGTTTAAGTACTGCTGGTATTGCATCTGATATAAAAAGAATGAGTAGCAATATAGAAAGTACAATCACAAACTAATCAGAAAGATCACAGTAGTAGGAGCATCGGGTATGACTCACCCTCATGTCAAGGTCAATGGGCTCCAATGTTTTGTTGAAATAATGTCAGAGCGACATGAGAGTGAGTAAATGATGAGAAGTTTCATTTTGGAGTGAACTATCCTTTGAATTAAATTAGTTTTAGTTTGTAATTTTACCATAATATGCCCACTTCCCATCCAAAATCAGTACATGAAATCATAGACGTTCTGTGTTAACAACTGTAGCTCAATCATCGGTTGAAAAACCAATCCCATCTGACCAGTACTAAGGACATGAAAGAAAACTCTTGTTTGCTTTTCACTATTTGTTTAGTTACCAAGCAAACTCGAACTGATTTTCACCAGGGTGTAAGTTTGGTGTGTTTGCCCAAATCAACAGGCTCCTATCCTCACAGGATGACATGAATCGTAGCAACAGAATGTTAAAACAAGCACACCAGGTTTCACTAAGAGGATGCGGTTGTCATCATGTGTTCCCGCTTAGGAGCTGCTAAGTACTTGTGTCTGGGAAAGACGCAAACGAAAGTATGTTTGAGAAGTTGCAGTGCTTCATTTGACTATGCATTTACAAGCACATTCATCTATCCTTCTGACAACCCACCTGTTCATCCAACCAATAAATGCACCGAAAATTAGTAGCTGACCAATGCCAATACCAACTAACTACTGTAGAAAGTGGGGTGGCCAATATAAAGCCTATATTAGGTTATTCCTATAAGATTCAATTATTTGTATTATATATTATATAAGCCAATATTAGATTATTTTATAACAGTGTATTTATTTTATTTTAATTAATTTTATTATAGGATAATAATGCTCAAAACTCAAAATTTATATCAGCAGAGTTATCAGCATGGCCAGTATCAATCTATCACTACTTAAAACTATAACAGTTGCCCATTCAATCATTCATTTAGCTGGCACACTCTTCATCTCTCAATCCATCTATCCACTCATTCTATACATCCATTCATCCAACCATTTCACCATTTACCCATCCACTAAATCTCCAGTCAAGCTCCTTGTAATTGAACTCACCTCCCACAAACTGTATCCCTCCTGCCACTCTTCCGATGGTGCGAGAGATTAGATCCGTAACACAGCATCCCATGATTGCCGTGAGAGCCACCAGGAGAAGCAGTCCGCAGCCTGTCCCCGTCACCACCGTGCAGATCCTCCACTCCAGACTCGGGATGCCCTGAAAGGAGGCATAGCGCCCACATTGCTCCAACATAACCGTCCCACCACGGGCCTCATCCCTTACAGGGTAGGAACAGCGGCGGAACGTTCCAAACGACACCGGCTTACCCATCTGCGACCCAAGCAGCCAGTATGGCATGAAGAAGCCTATGCAAGATGTGGCTGCACAAAGGAAGGACAACAGGGCCCATACCACACCTGCACATGTAAGACTAGATGCCATCACGCTCAGCTCAAACTTTCATATAGATGCAAAAGGGACTGATTTCAGGTTGAGCGCGCATGCAGAGCTCCTAAGCCCACCGGCCTAGATCTTCCCAGCATCTTCCTGCTCGGTTACACCTGAGGAAATAGTAAAAAGTGTGGGAGCGTTAGTAAAACCGTGGGACATCTGTTTCCAGCCATAAATCTGAAGTGACAAGCTCTTCAAATTGCATAAACTGAAAGGTGTTCACTTTCTCATGTAATTTTCCATTTGAAGGAACAAAGGTGAACATTGAGAGAGAGAGAGAGAGGAGAGAGAGAGAGAGAGAGAGAGAGAGAGAGAGAGAGAGAGAGAGAGAGAGAGAGAGAGAAAACGTGTGTATAGGGCAATAATTACAAAAGGTCCCAAATTAATGATGAATAATTTGACAAAAAATGGACTATATGTCAATTTTTATTATACATACTAAAAAAGCAAAAATATAAACTAGTGTTTACATAAAATGCATAGTACATGTCACCTGTTTGTCACTTAGCTTTGAGGATATTATACATAGTTCCCACATATTTTGATCAACAACAGATTTTCCATGACTTTTCCAGGTTACTACTCTGATTTCAAAAATTATTTTATATTAAGATTTCTATATTTGGCTAGTTTTCTATATTATCGTTTTATAAAGATTTCTATATCTGGCTTGTTTCTATATCATATACCAATCCTTGAAATGAACAGAGTTAAACTACTGCATGCATTATGCATTTACATGCTGCGTGACAATACCTCAAAAAACGGAGGTAAATGAAGATAAATTGGTAATGCACATATTACACATTTTCCCACATGGATTTATAAAAATTTTTATCTAATATCTTGATGTTGGTAAAATGGAAAAGTTAACGGACACATTGTCAGTCATCTATAAATAATCATATGGAATGTAAACAAAAGGAAACATGTATGGCGCACTGTCATGTGGCAAGTCCAAAAGTGAGTCAGAAACTGATTGAAGCATGCGATAGAGATCTTACATGTCTGTGTCGTTCACTGTGTCCGATTCCACTTGGTTTCAAAAACTAGAGAACATATATGACGAGAAAACGCAGCGTATAGGGTCTGTTCGCTTCTATCCGTTCCTGGGTTGCGCGTCTCTGAAGTCTTTAACTCCGCCGTCTAGAGTCCACTTAAGATCTGCCCGGGACTAAACCGAGCGTGTTAAAACCGAGTGGGAAAGAGCAAGCAAAGGCACCAGTCTCCAGATCCTCCGCCCAGGGGCTGGTCTGACTATATATAATATGCTGCGTTTCCCAAGACGACGCAAGACTCCGCCTGGCTGCCGCGAGCTAGCTCTCTCAAAGCCCCTCGTCAAAGTCAAAGTCATTTCATTTCTGTTCTCCGTGGGAGAAAGGAAAATATTTATAGAAACGAAAAATGGCGTATGTATGCAGCAGACATGGTGAAGAGCAAAAAATCTTTTTTTTTTTTAAGACAAATACTTGTTTTACACCATGAGTAGATCATTTCACAAATTAACGATTTCTGAAAATAAAATTGTAATTGACTATATGTCGATTTTTGCGAAACGCAGCAATACAAATGATAGTTCACATAAAATGCATAATTCATATAAAGTATGTAACTAATTTATTTCTACGTCACATAGCGAGAATCGTTGAATCGGATATCTTTTCAATGAATCGCAGTGCACAAAACTGAACGATTCTCTCACAAACCTTGTTTAATCCATAAAACACTTCATGTCAAAAGCTGTGCTACTATAATGAATTCTAGCTCATTTTGGCGTGTTGTATTATATTTTTGTGTTTCCGTGACGTGAAAAGATATGAAGAGATAGCGCGGTTTTTCTCTCTTAACCGAAATCTATGAAACGTGTAACTAATGTAAACCACAGTAATGCGCTCATTTGAAGTAACATTGGCCGTGTTGAATGGGTTTTTGCGTGTGTAACTTAAACTTTTGCAACTGTACCGTGAAGTAAAAGACAACGTGACTAACAACCAGCTACGGTGAAATGTCGCTCTTTTCAAACGGGTCGAATTTCAAACGGCGTTTTTAGACTCGTGAAGCCGCTTCGGAAGAGGAGTTCGTCGTTCCGAACAAAAACGAACAACTGAATCGTTTCACAAGGCCGTTCAAAGCGTCTCAGTCAGTTCTCTTAAGTAAACACTGGGACAATTGATTAATCAATTTCTAAAACGTCACCATTGGTATTTATCACACGGCGGCCCTTATATTTTGATATGATTTTTATGCTATTTAAGGTAGCCCTATAATATGAAATGCACATGTTCTAATACAAATCAAGTCAGCATCAATGCTCCCTGTTGTGCAATGGATTGTGGAATGGATTTGTGCCAAAAAAAAATGGTTGCAACTTCTTTCATCACAAATTTAATTAACTGATATTATTACATTTTAAATGATTTAAAAGGCATCATTTCATTTTTTTTTGATAAATTGTACTTTATTTCTCCACCAGGGTGTGGCCAAAGGTTTCATTGGTGCTTTGTCATCATTGCAAGATTTCAGATGCAACCCAGTCAGTTCTTCCAAGGCACCAAACACTGGCACATGAGCAGACCACTCCACTGGAACTACATACTGTGTGTACTTTCAAGACTAGGAGCTTATTTTTTTCATTCCAGGTAATATGTGTAAATGTTTAGAGTTTTTACTAATGTGCTTTATTGTTCTCAGTGGCATCTACGCTAATATTAATCTGTTTTTTTCTTATTCCGAGGTCACCGTAGCCATAAGGATCCAGTCTGTATCCAGACCTGATGGTGGATCAGCACTTAGAAACGACCTCTACAGCCCTGAATGTCAGCTAGATGAGCTTCAGAGACAGATCCCCTCCGAAGACCTCCTTGGCCATCGAGACAAGACTACAAGAACCAAATAGTCCTCTGCTCAATCTGACCTGTGTTGCAGCCTAGAATTAAACCACGCCATGCTGGTTTCAGAAGAGGAGAACTTAGGACAATATTTGGCTGAGATACAACTATTTGAAAATCTGGAATCTGAGGGTGCAAAAAAAATCTAAATATTGAGAAAATCGCCTTTAAAGTTGTCCAAAATGAAGTCCTTAGCAATGCATATTAACTAATCAAAAATTAAGTTTTGATATATTTATAGTAGGAAATTTACAAAATATCTTGACTCTGTAAAGCTGCTTTGACACAAACAGTACTGTATAAAGCGCTACACAAATAAAGGTGACTTGACTTGATTTATTTAACCTGGTTCATTTTTTCAAACTTTTGCCTCATTTTAAAGATGTAATTGTGAACAGTAGTAATATTTGTAAATGTTTGTTTGCAGACATTTTGTTTAGCGTGTTTAGTGTTTTTTTAGTTCATTTAAAAAAAAGTTTAAACTGAATTTTGCAGTTGTATTACAGATGTACTGTTTGTCCACTGGAGCTTCAAAGAGATAGTTCACCCAAAAATGAAAATTTGCTGTTAATTTACTGACCCTCAGGCCATCCAAGATGTAGGTGACTGTTTAGTCTGTATGAAAAATGTTATAAATGGAGATTGTTATTAAATAAAGGCTATTATGTGTTGTTTTTAGTGATTGATAAACACCAGTTAATTGTTTTTAATAATTTTGTTAAACTATAAAAATATAAGAAATGTAACAACTAGTTCCCCAGCAATTTCTTATAATGCCCAAATAATAAATAATTGAAGTAACATATAAAAAACATGGAGTAAAAGGTTCAATTTTAATTGACATAACTTGCTGTAGTTCTCTAAATGTTTGACCAATTAAGACATTTTAGTTGAATGGACTATAAAACTTGTTCAGTAAAGGTTGAGCCAACTAAGAAATAACAATTCAGATAACACTTTGAAGTCAGAAATTGACTGAAGGTAAAATTTCTGTGGAACTACTTACTAAATAATAATTAGTTGAAACAGCTTGACATTTTTTACAGTTTATGCACCTGACAAAAGAAAATGCTTTAATCTAAGAGACATTTATGCTAACTGCTGAGTTTTAAAAGGTAGCCTGGACATCGCATCACATGTATGCTGTCACGCTGCCTAAACAGCACATAAAAACTGATGTTGCATATCAAAACGGGTCTGAGGGCAGCAACGACCTTCAGGATCAGACAGAGGAAAGGGTACACTGTCAGCAGCTCTTCTTGATCCATTATTATAATTTCCATCCTGCAGTGTTATTTCTCGTCAGCAGTGTGTCTCTGGTGGCATTGGCTAATGTGGCTGTAATGATGTTTTAGTATTCAATATCTTCACTGCTGTTTCATGCATTTTATTATAAACTAAAAGCAACATCAGAGATTCCCTGCATGTTAAAGCGGTTCTGACCCTGATGAGAAATGCAAATTGAGGGAGCCCATCTCTTCTTCTTCCCTTGTGTAAAGTGATGTAGCCGTAAGCAGTCATGCAGAATTCATGGAAAGCGCCTCTTGCACATGAAATAACCAGACTGAAAGACTTTAATCTTTGATATGTATGCTGTGATACAGCCTAGTGGTTAAAGATCTGGGCAGCAAGTGTATGTCCAATGATTACCTGTCTAGTAATTACATATTTAGCTACCTGGTGGGCTACTTACAACATCTTCTGGAGTGGGAGGTATTTCTCCTATCAAAGAGTACACAGCTGAGCCAGAACTTGCATTTGAGCTGAAATCTCTCAATCAAACATTAGAGAGAGCACAATTTGAGCAGTCTAGACAATCCTCTCATCTCTGTTCTAGCTGTTTTTTTCAAACCAGGTCTGCATAAAGCCTGTTAGACAGACGGATCATTTATCTTCTCAATGGACCATGGGCTTACAGAAAAAAAAAGAAACACTTAGAAAGTAAAACTCTTTTGCATCTTGAGATTATTAAAGTATTTGCGATCGTATGTCGGTATAACCTACTTGACGTTTTCCCCCATATTACAGAATTAGTTTACTCACAAACACATTTGTGAAGCTGTTCTCATTGGTAGTCTTAAAGGGATAGTTCACCCAAAAATGAAAATTCTGTCATTAATTACTCACTCATGTCATTTCAAACCTTCGTTCATCTTTGAACACAAATTAAGATATTTTTGATTAAATCAGAGAGCTTTCTGACCCTGCATAGACATCAACACAACTATGTTCAAGGCCCAGAAAGGTAGTAAGGACATCGTTAAAATAGTCCATGTGACATCAGTGGTTCAACCGTACTTTTATGAAGCTTTGAGAATACTTTTTGTGCACAATGAAAACAAAAAATATGACTTTATTCTACTTTCTTCTATTTCATGTCAGTCTTCTGGTCAGAATTTGCATGTGTTGACAGTACCATGACAGATGCGTGTGCATTTCTCTCTTAGCAAACAAGCCACAGAATGTCGGTTCCATGCGTTGTGGTACTCTTGTGAATGCGCAGCAAAGACTGACACGGAAGAGAAGAATTCTTGAATAAATTTTTTTTCCCCCCTACACAAAAACTGTTCTCGTAGCTTCATAAAATTAAGGTTGAACCACTGATGTCACATGGACTATTTTAACAATGTCCTTGCTACCTTTCTGGGCCTTGAACGTGTCCGTTGTGTTTGCTGTCTATGCAGGGTCAGAAAGCTCGGGGATTTCATCAAAAATATCTTAATTTGTGTTCTTACGGGTTTGGAATGACATGAGTGTGAGTAAATTATGACAGAATTTTCCTTTTTGGTGAACTATCCCTTTAACAGCACACACCAGAAAAGGTCTACATTTCAGGTTTATGTAGGGTTTAGCAGAATAAACACAAGTAATGTGGTTGTACTTAAAGGGTTAGTTCACCCATCTTTAACTCGCCCTCAAATGAATGATTACCTGTCTAGTAATTACATATTTAGCTACCTGGTGGGCTACTTACAACATCTTCTGGAGTGGGAGGTACAAAGCATTCTAGGTGTATATGACTTTCTTCATTCAAGCGAATCTAATCGGAGTTATATAAAATTACTCTTGCTATCCCATCGTTAGAATGGGAGTAGCAAGTGTTTTTGTTCAACAGTCCAAAAGCAGTCAAATAAAGTGCGCGCATCCATAATAAAACGTGCCTCCCACGGCTCCGAAGGGTGAATAAGGCCTCCTGTACGAATCAATTTTTGTTTGTAAGAAAAATATTTGTGTATTATAAAGTCTATTATAAATAATTTTTCTTACTTCTGCTGACTGTCATACTTGCAAGTCGTTGTGGCGGATGAACTAGTACGTACATGTCACGCACACGCGTGTTATAATGAACGCGGAAGCGTGAGGAGAGGACCGCAAAACAAATGCCGGTCCCGAATGCGAAAGCACAAACAAGGTTTGTACAGAAAATATAGGAGGATTTCATAAATCCAAGATGCGACTGGTTCTCCGCGAGTCTCGCATATCTCACAGGTGCAGTGACGCATAGTCCTACATCATCCGCCTGGAACTGCTTGCACGCATTTGAACAGTCAGCAGAAGTGAGATAAAAGTGTTTATTACGTTTGAAATATGGATATTTTTCTTACAAAAACGCATCGATTCACTACAGGGGGCTTTTATTCACCTCCCGGAGTCGTGTGAGGCACGTTTTTATTATGGATGCAAGCGTTTTATTTGACTTCTTTTGGACTGTTGAAAAAAACACCCGCCTACTCCCATTCTAACGCTTGGAAGAGCCAGGATCATTTTTAATATAACTCAGATTGGATTAGTCTGAAAGAAAAAAGTCATATACACATAGGATGACTTGAGGGTGAGTAAAACATGGCTAATTTTTATTTTTGGGTGACTAACCCTTAAAATCTGTTTCCAAAAAAATCTGTATTTGATTTTTAAACTACTGCATTTGCCTACTTCCATTTTACCATCTTTAAAACATGTTTAACGTACCTCGTTTGCCTACTAAAATCGTAATTTTTGTAACAGCGGTGTCTTTTTAAGTTATTAATGTTTTTATTAATTATTATTAATAAATTACCTATTATTCATTATTATAATGAATAATTACATTAAACGACAATACTAGTAAAATAAAGGTTAATTATATTTCTTAATAATAAATAAACCCATCACATGACTGGCTTTAGCTATTAGTCATGGGGTGTTGCGTAGGAAACGTAGTCAATAAAATGCATTTACCTGCTACTACATATAAAGATATGACTTTAATTTATGATATTTGTGTCCTGACAGAGTTATGGCTCCATTAGCTCTTATGATTAATTAAGCACCAAATCAATTTGCAGAAGCCATATTGCTTTCCGCCTGACTGGTCTGATTTCAGCTCAATATTCAGTGAACCCAGTAAGCCAGATGTCTATTACAAGTGTGAGAAGGTAGGTGCCAGACGTGTGTTTAGCTCATTGGAATTCACCTGTACGTCACAGATGTATAAGACAGTAATTTAGTGCCAGGCTGACATTTACTATCCTCGTAATTGACATCATATGGATTTTGTAGGTGTGAACTGAGATCTCACTGATGTGTCGCCATTTGAGCACCTGACTTTGATGGCAGTTTGTGACATGAGGGAACAAAGACACTCATCAAAACCCGACCATCATAATTATACATTCGGTCTCTCTCCCAAGCCGTGCAGAAGATGGTTATGAGCTGTCAAAACGTCATAAGAATCATGTTAAATAGTCTCGCTTTGTGTGGTGTAGTTGCACCATGTTGCTTAAACTGACATATGTGGTCCACTGAGACACAATAACTGTTACCTGCTAATGATGAAGAATCTCACAAAAGAAGTTAATAAGATCTCACAGTTACCCACACATTTACCTCATTACTGTGAATACTTGATGGCAGAACAGTTTCCCTTTGAGAAATTCATCACTGAGGCTGACAACGAAAGTCACTTCACAGTGATTGTCATTGTCATTCTCTTCTTCACTGAATTGAGCCAAGAAGGTATTTACACTGCATGAGTTTTTTTTTATCAGCTAGCTAACCGATAATGAAAAAACAAGTGTAAAAGCCCTTGCAAGTCGCATTTGATAGCAATGTGATCATTCAAACCACCTCAGGAGGCCATATACGCAATTCTTACTCTTTCCAGATGGAACAGCCTCAACATATGGAAGCATGTTTGGGAGCACCAAATAAAATGTGGCACATAACAGCTATTGCATTTTTTATATCATAGCAAGTGTGGCCTCCTAATGTTTTTAGTTTGTAGGCTATGGGCTAAAATGCGGAAACACATTTATTTGGCCAAGTGTAAACACAATGTACACACTAGGGCTGGGTAAAAAATATCGACATTCTCATTTTTACGGAACGATATCGATTCTTAAATCCCAAGAATCAATTAGTCTAGCCTGTTTTCAGTTAATGGACGGGACACTGAAGGGTACTTCTCATCCAATAAATCGCAATAAGCATTTGGTACTTTCAAAATGAAACAAAGTCTCAGATTTCAAATTCTGTCCACTGTACTGTAGTATTTAAACAATAAATGCCGTTTTGGCGCTGTTTAATGTGGAGTGACAGATCGATATTAAATCGAATCGAATCGAAACGAATCGTGAAATTTGTGTCAAAACCCAGCCCTAGTACACACCCAATCGGATAACAGTGTGGTTGATCAAATGACTCATACAGTCCAAAAGGAGGAATCATGAAGAACAAAGAGTATTCATTGTTTGAGCATGATCAAAAGCGGAAATCTGGAAATGTGGGTAGGGCAACATAGAGTGAGAGAATGAATCACAGAAAGAGGACAGCTGGCTGTTATTCACCCTCCTATAGTCTAAGCCATGAACGAATCACAAATGCTAACACAGCACTCTATAAAGGAGAAAGGGACAAAAACCCCTTAACACATAGCGCTCAAATAGACTTTCATTAACACTCTGTTTTTCTCCTTTGTTTCCTTATTACGTTGTGAATGTAATGAATAAAGATAGCAGTTTCCATAGCACCACATCAGTTGTCTAATCTTTAATTAATTCATTAAATTAAATGATCTTTTCAATAGTCAAAACCCACAAACACATCGACATAAGCAATCTTTGGAAATAATTGAAATGCAGCCAAGATAAATTATGAGAAACATAAGTCTAGTCTAGAGTCTTTCGTTCATTTGTCAAGTGACAAATGCAAAATAAACAAACCATTCACAAATGATCAATCACTGTTGCCTGGCTGCTCAAGCAAACAGAAAAGTTTTGACAGAGCCACAGAAAAACGGTTTACACTTACACTAAAACAGTATAAAAAAGTTTTGACAGAGCCACAGAAAAACGGTTTACACGGACACTAAAAAACAGTACAATAAACCTACAAATGACTTATTTATGTTTGTCTTTTAATATTATGGGATAAAAGAAAGCATTTTAACAAAATGACACACTTCAGCTCAGAGATAGGTTAATATAAGAACTGGGGTTCATTATTAAAACATTGTAATGGGTTGAGGTTGTAAACTGCAGTGACAGACACTTTTTCTGTGTCTTGCCCTGCTGCTTTTCTCACTGTGTTCTTTTTCAAACAGCGTGACCCAGACAGTCAGCGACATCCAGATAATGGCTGTGCCAGCAGGAGCCTGTTCCACCATCTGATCCTCAATAGTGCAGTTTGGATTATGGCTGACATGTCTGGAAAGAAAACAATGCAGAACTGAAAAAAAGTATTATATATTAGTTCTAGATGTTCTTGCATTTTAGAGGTTTTGTTCAATAGTTGTTCTACTTGTCTTCAGATCAAAGCATGTAATTACAAGGAGACAGAAAAAACTACTTGTTTGGCTCGGCCATGCACAGAGACCTATACAATTAGGAGATGGCAACCTTGTCATTTTGCCATCTCTTTTATTAGATTAAAGAAGTCAGTCATTGTGCTCTTGCTTGTAAAGTTCCTGATTTTTTTTCTCCAGAGTACGTAATTTCATGTCACGTTAGATGTTGCATTATATGTTGCACTTTAGTGGTTTGTTACTTTTTGTAATTTATATTAAAGGGGTCATATGATGCCGCTAAAAAGAACATTATTTTGTGTATTTGGTGTAATGAAATGTGTTTATGCGGTTTAAAGTTAAAAAAACACATTATTTTCCACATACTGTTAGAGGTCTGCACGGGCTTTAAACTGAAGCCCGAACCCGGCCCTACTGAGAAATCGTCTGAACACGACCCTGGACCCCCCACCCCCGCCACTACCCGCCCAACCCGAGCGGCACAGTTAAATTTAGAGCCCGAACCCGACCCGAACCCGAAATCGGGTAGCAGACCTCTACATACTGTACATTATTGTTTCTCCTCTATGCCCCGCCTTTTTGAAACGCGTCGATTTTTACAAAGCTCATCGGTCTGAAAAAGCGAGGTGTGCTGTGATTGGCCAGCTATCCAGTGCGTTGTGATTGGCCAAATACCTCAAGCGTGTGACGGAAATGTTACCCCCCTACCATACTGCGATGCCCGATCCGGCCGGAGCGACGAGACAAAAACATTACAACCCATTATAAACGAGGCATTTGTTGCATCCAGTGGGGACACAATTACTGATTATAATGACTTATACTGTCTTTTTACGCGTTGCGTTGCATTGCATCGCGCCGCGTAAACATAAAACTCTGTCTGCATTTGTGATCGGAGAAATGACAAACAACAAGTGCTACTCTACTGCCCAAAACTCGCGTTTGAATCATCAGTGGCAACGAAAAACACAGCGGCCTACCATGAGGGGAAGCCCCGGCTTAGCGTTAGCTGAGGTGGGCTGGACTCCGCTTTGTCCACGGTAAAAGTTAATGTATTCCCTCAGCGACCAGCACAGATCAGTCGGGATCCAGGCATGATGAAGCGGATATCGTCCTCTTTTGGAAGACCAAACAAAGTAGTTTCGCTTTCAAAACGAAACACACAGCATCTTCAGGACATGGCTGCAGCGTCAACAATACTACAGCGAGAATAAAAGTTACGCCTTCTTTCTTTGCGTGAACATTTGGGCGGCGTTATGCAAATCTTCCCACATAGTGAGGTAGATATGTGGGGGCGTGTTCGAACGAGCCGTTTTAGGGGGGGCGTGGCAGAGTCTTAACTTTGATAAAGTTGTTTTTTTGGATTTGAGACTTTAGTCTTTGCAACTTTACAGATCTTCTTTATGCACCAAGAGCTTGTAACACTCCAAAGAGAAAGGAAAAATTGAAATCGCATCATATGACCCCTTTAATTAAAAAACTTACTGAGGCCCCCTAGTGGGCCACTGCTGAAAAGAATGGTAGCCAGTGGTCTAGATTTGCTTCTGCTTCAGGTTCCAGATTTTACAGGTGATATAAAATGGTTACTCAACTCAATACCAAAATTCTTTATTGCACAGAAATACTCTTGCTGAAAAAGTGAAGAGTTTGACTGAACACACAAGCTTTGGTGCCAGCAATAAAATATATACAAGACGTGTTTTTTTCACCCTATTTAATCCTATTTATTATTATTATTTAGATTATTACATGTTTAACTGCATTTCGCAATTGTTTTTCAGAACAGTCATTTTTGGGTTGATTTAGGCAACCCAGAATTTGAGAAACTGTAATCTAGAGTATGTGATATTTATTCTATAGTTTTATATAATAAAATATAACACCCCTCTCAATATATTAATTACTATTTACTGTATGATACACTGAAAAAAATGGCCTATAAACTAGAAAATTTCAAACATTGTTACAAAGAAACAGCAAGTAACAGCAAGTAAATGTGAAAGACTAAAATAGTATTTTCTTGTAAAACATCCTCCAATAATATTTATTTTATTTACAATCTCGGAAAATATGTATTTTTTTCCTTTTTAACAGTGAATAATGTAATAATACTTCATACCTACTAAAAAACTGGAAAGATTAAAACATTACAGCCAAAAAAACATTTAAACAGCGCACCAAGAATTTAAAGATTCTCTTAAAAATCTATAGCATTGGATGCATAAATACCCTTAGAGGATAAAGTTGTATTATATCATGTAAAATATTGTATTATATTGATAAATTCCAGTGTTGACATATCAGCATGTCTTATTCAATTCAAGCCCACCACTTCAAAGAAGATGGGCGAATGAGAGCCTCATTCTTCTTCCTCCCCGTCTCTACAAGTATCACAAAGATAAATAAAAACTTTCATTTGAAAACATTAAGCCTTTTACGGAGGTAAACATGCAGCTAGACAGACAGTTTTATTGCTTGAAGTATGTTCCATCTCAGGAAATGGCTCTCTAGTACAATTCATGAGTTTTGGATACACATCCAGGTCCATCTTTAACTTGCCTGAAATCACCCCTGTGCTCATGCCGGTGCCATGGAAATTTATAAAACAAGATCCTGGCATAAACAAGTTTATTTCAGCTAAAGCGTGACGCACCGATAAAGGTAGCAGCAAAAGGATAAAAATGTGTTTGCTTTGAGCAAACAGGCATGGGATGATTCATTCTATCCTATCATGATTTTGTGATTTAGTTTAAAGTCATCCAGCCATTATCTCCTTGCTCTTGGCACTTTACTTCTCTGTCGAGTCAACAGCCGCAAGCAGTACTAAAACCTCAGATGTATCAAATACAACTCATTAAATACACCGCTCTCCATCTGGGCCCTTACCTGGTGTTTACCTAAAATGTATTTTTGGCCAGCCTGTGTGGGATAAGGCTACGGCATTCTTCTCTGAAAACAGAGATGGTCTCAATCGTGGTCTATTACTCAGGAAAAAAATGCTGAGTGCATGCTGACCAAAAACCCCTTATGTTTATGTCTAAAAAACAGCTGCTAAATGGAAGCTAAACAGTGTATGCAGACTCAGTCCACTAGAGGGAGCACTTTAGCATTAGTTTAACACAAATTGAGGCATGATTCTCTCTCGAAACCCAATAGGTGGCGCTTTGGGATTTGTTATAGTGCCTGACTGTCATGGAATATCATACTACCATATAGGCTACTATTTCCACAGTACATATTATTATACTTTACACAGTATGCTAATTTGCTAACAATTTACAGTGTACAACCTGTGTAAAATAAGTGTTTTTTTTTTTTTTTTTAATAGTTTGCTATGTTAGACCCTACAATTGAAGTTGTTCGTCTTGGATGTGCATATCTTTTTAGACTTTCAGCATAAAACCTGAAATACTGTAGGCCTATCCCAGAATGTAAAGAATGCAATGTGCTCAACTTGACCTTCAATTTCAGCTGCAATTTCTAACTTATCCTCCTTGACTATTTATTTGATCACACTGCCAAAATTGAATATAGGAAAGGACATGACGTGTGGCCAAGTATGGTGGAATTTGTGCTCTGCATTTCACTCATCCAAGTGGACACACACACACACACCATGAACACACACCCGGAGCAGTGGGCAGCCATTCCCCCACCTACAATCCATGACGGTACCAAGACTCGAACCCACAATCTTTTGGCTACAAGTCAACCTCTAACCACGACTGCCCCAATATATACTGTATATATTATTATATTGTGTATATATTTAAAATATTTAATATAGTATACAGCCATCATCATTTGTGGATATGCAGCTGAAGCTGAGGGGTGCTAAGGGTCTCTTACAACATAAACTGTTAGCAAAACACTTGTGAACTAACCATATACAATTTATTACATCATTTCAGAGTCAGCTCTATGCTTTTCAATGTCTTTACTCTGACTACACTTGACTCTTCACAGTGACACTGAGACGATTGAGTTTAGGATGAGAGAAATACATTTAAACAGTGTTGGGGAAAGTTACTTTTAAAAGTATGCATATTGCTTCTTTCTAAATTAATAATTACGGTACTTAGTTACTTTTTTATGGAAAGTATTAATGCGTTATGTTACTTTTGCCTTACTTTTTCTCATTTGGCTTGGCCTCTTGTTTCTCTCTTTAGAACAAAACAAAAAAATGAAACAAATTTTATGTTTATCTAAAGTAATTTTTGGTTATTAATATATTAATGGTTGTCTTGGATCATCGAAGGTCAGCAGCAAAGACATTGGTTAATAAAATGGGATTAAATACATAAAGGATGCTTGTGCTATTTAACTTAATTATTGCAGGCTTGCATTTCACTATTTTCTTTAATTTTGAGGAATACTGAATCTGTTTTTGTGCAAGTGAGATGAGTAAATGCATTTTCACATTTAGTCTAGAACTACAGTAAAAATCATGTTTACACAGCGCCAGAGGTGTAAAGTATTGGAGTAAATGTACTTAGTTACTGTACTTGAGTATCTTTTCGGGTACTTTGTAGTTGTACTGAGTATCAAAGATATTAGCAACTTTTACTCTTTACTTCACTACATTTTTTAATGAGTATCTGGACTCTTTACTCCACTACGTTTGAAATGAGTGTTGCAGTTACATGTTACATTTTGCATGGACCTAGCTTTTTTGCAGCAGTTTATTTCTGCTACAAAAGACGTGATACTGCCTATTACAGAAATTACTGCATTTTGTGTGTTTTGCCCTTACTCACCCAAACTTGTCAACAAGGCTACTTTATGTGAATGCGAGTTCCTTAGCAAGTATTTGTGAATCAGAGGTGTTTTATATATGAGATGAGGACATGACTGCAGCTGGCAATGAGGCCCAAACCAGCACATCCAGTGCAAGAAGGCTTCGTCTTTTTAATTTACTTAACATTGTTTATTTATCCATTATACTGGAGCAGCCTTTCTGAAATATTTGTTTTTCTGTTTTGTTTGTGTTGTTTTGTTTTGTAATTTTGAGGTGTTCAGTTTTGTTTTGGTTTTAGAAAATAAACGTGATTGCTCTCCTCACAATCAACTCTTTCTTGTTTTTGTTTCATGCTCTCTGTGCCTTGCCCTGGACTTTTATGTCACTTCCTGTCTCCCGTGGTGTTTGTAGTCAGTTTGTAGTCCGTTTGTTCATTGTTTCCCCTTGATTAGTCTCCCCAGGTGTGTCTTATCTTGTTAAGCTTGTTAGCCCCCTGTGTGTATATATAGCCCTAGTTTTTCTTTAGTTCCTTGTGAGTTGTTGAATGTAATTGTTGTCAGTTTGCCAGTCATTCTGTTCTTTGTTCCCTTTGGGTTTTGCCTTATTGTTTGTTCTAGTTTTTCCATGAAATACCTGCACATAGATCCTTGCCTCTGCCTGTTTTCCGCAGCTTCTCCACAACGTTACAGTTTTATCACTGGCATGTCTCTTTGACTAGTGCATCTTTGAGCCTATATTTAGTATAAGTAAAATACTTAAGTACTGTTAAAATCAGATACTCTAAGACTTTTACTCAAGTTGTTTTGGAATTGGTGACTTGTAACGTGTAGTGGAGTAATTTTCACTGTAAGGTATCTGTACTTTTACTCAAGTATGGTTTTTAGGTACTCTTTACACCTCTGCACAGCGCACTCAACGCCTCTGCACTTACTCCCGATCAAAGACTATAGAATACCCAAGACGTGTCACTCATATAGTTTTGAATGGGGAAAAATGCAAAACTCAATATGGCCGCTCTATCAAACGAAGCCCCACCTTCTGAGCAAAAGAGCCAATCCCTAATGGGTAAGTCAGTGCAGATGCCCCCCAGCTGGTCTAGCCTGAAAAATAAGCTTTTTTAAAGGCTATTTGAGCAAAATAAACAACATTTATGATATAGTTGTTGTCAGATTTCATTGGTGATTTCAAATATGAAATTTAATCCTAAGCTTTGCGAAAAAAAAAAAAAAAAAAAAAAGGACAAACAAAAAAAAAAAAAAAAAAAAAAAAAAAAAAAAAGGGAAAAAAAGTTTTGGAATTTGATGTTTCCCCATTCAAACAGATAGGAGCTGCACTTGCATGACCGAGAGGTGTTGCAAAGATGGCCGCTGATTGATATGACTTTGCTCCCGATTTCTCTCAATTGCAGACAGAAGCGCTGTCAGTCAGTAATGGAAAACATTGTGCGGTACTTATTGGAGAAAAGTGCTCAATATTTTCTTATAAATTAAAAAGTAACTTGCGTTACTTATTTGGGAAAAGTAATCTGATTACGTAACTCACGTTACTTGAAATGCGTAACCCCTTTAAACAACTTGACATTCACTGTCTTAAATATTTTCTGTTCCTTTCTTCAAAATCTTGTTTAAAAAAAAATCAGGTGCCAATGTCTTTCATGTGTTGGCATATTACCTATTAAAACAGTGGGAAATATCTAAGGGAGTCAGTCATCTTACTGTACGCCAGTCATGAAATGTCATTTGCTACTTGTTAGTTGGTTGCAAAAATTAGTAGTAGCGACATTCTCATTCTAGGGTGCGTTTGATTAGACAAAAATTTGTGTAGTGTATCAGAATTTTGCACTTATGTTAAAGGTAAATTTTTCCCCCACTTGTTTAAATTTTTTTAAGCTGGTGTATATATAGATGGTTTTAACATATGGACTAAAATCAACAGAAGTCCAATTTTGAAATCATGGGCTCTTTAAAATGTTGCCATGTTTGGCAATGGAGAGTGCTGCAAATGCTGAAAGTAGACAAGAGCGCTTTCATCTCCGTCAGCTCAATCTCCAGTCACGCTACACTCTTTAATTGGCCCAAAAAAGCCTGCCAGACTTAATTTGCCTGCTATTTACACGGTAAAGCTAGAAAGTAGGACAGACAAGTCACTTGCTGAGCTTCAAAAATGATGCTTCAGTGGTACTCACAGTATTTGGTTTTGCATTTTGTGCTGTAGACCTCACCCTGGATGGGATGGGATACTGCTGATCTTGTGCACTTGTGGTGTATATGAAGACAAACGAGAGCCATATGACTTATTTTGACAAGGTGGCAGCCAGTTTCTTCAGTGAGTTTTATTAGTGGGGTTTGTTCAATTAGCCATAAAATGTAACCCAAATTGACCATATTTTGGATTCCCTCAAAAGCAAGGCCTAAGATCAGAGAAAACCACTCTGGAACCTGTTCTTCAGATGGCCCGTGATCTGTCAAACCAGCTCGAGAATTATAAAGGGGAATTCACATAGTCAAAGGGAACCTCCCTTTGTTCCATCTCTTCTGAAACATGCTGACAAGCTGAAAAGAATATGTCAGACATGTGCCTGTTGGCCGCATTGGACTTTTTAACAGCTATGTAAATTACACAATTTGTGCTGTTATAAAGCCACTTCACACATTTCAAACCGAGACGCTCCAACCAACCTAACCAAAACTTACACCTTTTTTTTCTTTTTTGACGTAAAGTTCTTACAATAAAGTGTCTGTAAATATAATGCACAGTCTGCATTTTTTTGTAGGCGGAAAAAACAGGTCGCATATGTTCAAAATTTGTTTCTCAATTAACTGCCACGTTACAGAAAAAGCTTTAGGATTTGGTTGCAATTCAGCTGCCCGCTTATCTATTAAATCTATATTTGTTAGGCCTTACAATGGATTTAGCTTAAAATGTCAAGATGGAAAAAAGCTTTGCCAGAATAATGAATAGCTTTTAGAAGCTGTCAGTAAATTTGGTTTTTATTATCAGCTAAGCTACAATATGTTCCCTATGTGTTTAAGAAAATTACATTTACGAGACAATGTTGCCATGAAATCTCTGCAAAACAGTCCTGTTACCCATTTTAGAATTTTTTTTCCCCCCATAGCATTGTCGTATTTTATAACATTGCTCTGTATTTTTTAACGGTCAGATTGTTTCAAGCAACTGGCGCATCTTGCGTCCCTGTAATCAATTGTACTGAACTTTATTAAGACTTCAACATTAATATTATTGAGGTGTAGCCCTAAGAGGAATGCCTCAACAATAGAATATGAAGGTAAAGGAAATTCTAGGTCTAATTCTAGTTGGGAGTTAATATTTTGAATTACATGCAAATCATATTTAAAAATATGCACACATTCACTCTTATTTGTATGTCCAACATAAATTGTGACAAGATGTTTTGCGTTTGACTCTTGTCACATTTAGTTAGGAATTAGGCTACTTGAACCACATAGCCTACATGATAGGCTACCATACCTTCATATTCATTTTCTGAGAAAAAAAAGTAAAGTAATTCGCATAAATGGTCGATCGTTTAGCATTTCTATAAATATTTTACTTCTTACCTCGCTCTCTTTTAAGGTTAAAATCAATTTGCGCTAAAGTTTGCGTGCTCTGCTTCCATGATCAGTAAACCTCGCGTACTTTGATTTGATTAGCCATCCCAATCATTTTGTGGTTAGGAGACCGTTGTAGGCCTACCTATATTGTAATGGACTAGGCTACTTAAGTAGTGGAAGCGCAAAGATAATAAACATGTAAAACATGTAAAAGTCTGAAACAGTTTAAACGCAAATCAATATTTCATGTCCACAGACATAGGCTATATTTGAATTGATTGAAAAGTAGCGCTGCGCCCTGGTCGCTTTGCCTGAGTTTTTTAGTTTTTTGCAATGATGACCCGCTTACTGTACATGAGCACTGCACAAAAATCAAAGAATCACGTAGGCCTGTTTTCCTGAAAAATGACAGATTTAGAGAGACCGGCTCTTTAGTTTGGCCCGTTATAGTCGTCAATCTTCCCTATTTATGTGAAGCAGTTAGTGCACATGATGTGTTTCAGGTATTCTCTTAGACACACCCAGACCCACACCAAGTAAAACAAACCGAAAAGCCAAAGAAAGCTGGTGGTTTGCTCTTTTAATAATGTATTCTTTTAGGCTGGTTCAGTAAGTCAGTTTAGGTGAATAGAAACCCTCTGATATGTACTGTAGGAAAATGGTGCATATTAAAATCATTTGTACAAAATAAGATTCGGCGGTTTCAACCACTGCATAATGTTAATTACAGCTGAGATCTGATTATGGGTCAGATTATTTTCAGCAGCTGAAAGAGACACTCTTCAGTGGCGAGACCCCTGCCTGAAATCATATTTTCGTCGGCCTTAAAGGGGTCATATGATGCGATTTAAATGTTTCTTTTCTCTTGTTACAAGTGAGTGTTACAAGCTCTTGGTGCATAAAGAAGATCTGTAAAGTTGCAAAGACTAAAGTCTCAATTCCAAAGAGATATTCTTTATAAAAAGTTAGATCAAACCAGCCTATCTCAAACAGGCGTTAAACACGTTGCTGCTGCCGCCATGTCGTGAAGGCACTGTGTGTTTCGTTGTGAAAGCGAAACTACTTTGTTTGGTCTTCCAAAAGGAGGACGATATCCGCTTCCTCTTGCCTAGAGCTGATCCGTGGTGGTCGCTGAGGAAAAACATCAACTTCGCACTGTGGATCACCAGATCGGCTTTCACCGTGGACAAAGCGGAGTCCAGCCAGGGTCGTCACGTGGTTGCTGCAAGCCCGCCGGCCGCCGCTCACTCTTGCCCGCCGTGTGTGACGCTGTGTGTTGCGGTGTGAAAGCGAAAACTACTTTGTTTGGCCTTCCAAAAGACACGACTAGAAATCAGTGGTTAAGTTGTATTTACAACACTGTTCCAGAACAATTCAACCCAAATATTCAGATGTGTGCAGCACATTTTATGGAGGACTGTTCCTGATCCTGGAAGAGTAGACTACAAAGCCGGCTGTTCTGACTCAAAGACTGTAAGTACGTTTTTTGTATTTAAAGAGTTTGCCACTGATGATTCAAACGCAAGTTTGAGCAGTGTAGAGTAGCGCTTGTTGTTTGCCATTTCTCCGATCACAAATGCAGACAGTATACTGTCACCGCGATGCACCGCGTAAAAAGACAGTACAAGTCATTATAATCCGTAATTATGTCCCCACTGGATGCAACAAATGCCTCATTTATAATGGGTTTTAATGTTTTTGTCTATTTGCTCCAACCGGGACACGGCATCACAATATGGTAAGGGGCGTAACATTTCTGTCACACACTTGAGGTATTCGGCCAATCACAATGCACTGGATAGCTGGCCAATCAGAGCACACCTCGCTCTATCAGACCGATGAGCTTTGTAAAAATTGACACGTTTCAGAAAGGCGGGGGGCATAGAGGAGAAACAATAATGTACAGTATGTGGGAAATAATGTGGTTTTTTAACCTTAAAACACATTTCATTACACCAAATACACCAAATAATGTTCTTTTTAGCAACATCATATGATCCCTTTAATCGCAATTAAGTTGCGGCGCTTTGGCTAAAAGCGTCTCTCCAGAAAGGGAGCTTTCTGTTTTACACAGCTTCGTTCTTCTCCATTACCAAACACCGCATGCCTGCTTCATGCTGTGGGTCTGTCTGCAGTGTCTCCCATCATCCCCAGTGAAATAAACTGAGTCAACAACTCACGACTCGAGTCACTGTATTATTATGGGCAATTAGGCCGCTGAACGTCACTCAGTGATTAGGTGAATGTGGCTGCGGCTATAGTGCTATCAAAATTAAAGAACCCAGTTAGAAGCAAAAAGGTTTTTGCAGCCTGATGACATAGAAAAACTTTTTAAAATTATACAGATAACTTTTTATGCCCATGTTCTCTACAACAGTGAATCTCAGCCTTTTTGAGTAGCCTACCTATAGCCTACTAATCGGACCCCCGTCATATTTGGATCTCCAAAATTGGATAGTTGGCATTATTCATTCCTTTGTGATGACAAATGCAAGTGATATCTATCTATCTATCTATCTATCTATCTATCTATCTATCTATCTATCTATCTATCTATTATCATTGTCCTATTACTCAGCCATCCATCCATCCATCCATCCATCCATCCATCTATTGATTTTAGTCATAGAAATTTAGATAGGAGTTTGACAGAGATTTCAGTTATAATACAATATTTTATCAAAGATTCTGACAGAATTTTAAAATTTAGCCTTGATGACGTTGATGAAATCCTTTGAACACAAATGCAGCACCAGAAATCTCAGAATAAAATGTAATTGAATAAGCCTAATTCAATAATAATAATTAAATACAATAAAATGATCATAAATTACATTACCTCAATATTCTATGAACCTAACATGATTCGGAAATATTTAATTTTCCAAGAACTAACCACGCTTTGCTGAACCAAATGTCTTTATTTCGTTGTGCAGTTTATTTGTGCACCATCACTGCTTGTCATGAACATACTTCATAAGGGGAACTTTTTTATGCATTTGCATAAATATACACACATATTTTAACGAGAATAGATAGAGCAAGACAAAATGACCACACAACTCTTGAGAATAAAGATTGTTTAATTGGAGTCATAGGTCAACAGTTTACTGAGAAAAGCATTCAGTTCAATGCAACACCATAAATGCATAATACATGCACAAAAAACTTCACATTCACTGTTACACACACATCTTCTAAAATACAGGATTCATCTTATCATTTAGGTGACAAGAAGAATCTGATTTGGTACTTTGACCTCTTTTCTCGGGTATCTTGAAGGCACGTTGCCCATGGTTTCACAACCTGGTAGCAGTAGTGAGGAATTGAGGAGTATCTTTGATAGCCAAGATTAAATTGAGAAAAGCATTAAAGCCTAAATTTGATTAGGTGAGCCATAATCGAATCAAAATGAGCTTGTGAGAGTTGGCCTTGCGTCACAGATTCAACACAATTTCCTGAAGAGTGAAGGGATAGACAGCAGCCAACGGAATATGATCAGACAAAACACACCACAACAGACAGGCCAGAGAGACACGCAGAGGATCCTTTCATGTCCTCGTCTACGCAAATGTCAACTTTCTTTCCTGAGAACACAAGGCCCAAAAGTTTGCAGTCGTGTGTTCGCTTTTTGAGTCATAACTTTCAGAAAATACTTTATGGGTGCTGGAGAGAAAGACATCTGAAAATAACCTTCATAATGTTCATCTTCCATAGAGTCTGAACACCACATCAAAGCCATTTTGGTAATTTCTCTGAGTAACTTTAACTATTACGACACCGCATTGATGGCATTATCTTCCACACAGGAATATTAACCATTGTGCAACAGCTTTATTACATCGGCTGTCCGCTTTTTTTTCAGATGGCCCTTGATTCAAATAATATCTCTTGCTTTTCATAAAGACCAAATTACAATCTGAAGAGAGGGACCGGGCTCTGGGTCTGCATGAACTAAAACTAGCCCACTAATAAAGATTGACCTTTAACTAGCGCATCATTTTAGGGCCGTGAAAAAACCCTCATGATTAGTCCTTTTATTCCCGTTCACACTTTCAATGGCACACTCTTATCCCCATGTTTCCCACTTTGTATCTTTTAACAGACAGAGCAATTATTGGCCTTTCCATTAGGCTTCGGAGAGCAGGCTCAGCTTAATTCACTCTCCGTCCAGCAGTGCTTTTATACAGATACGTTTTGTTCTCAGGAAGAAAAAAAGTGGAGTGCTGGAGACAGATAGACAGGAGAAATCATCATATCACAGCATCTGAAGTGCTACATCCACCCACCTATACTTTCCAAGTGACTGCAACAAGTACTCATACATAGAATCCTGTTAGTGGTGAATATTCTTCTCATGGTCTTATAATATACACCCGCTAGTCTTATGATGAGGTCCAACGTCTGAGACCATTAGTGAATATACTGCTATTTTGCATTAATAAATCTAATTCAATACAGTTTCCATTACAAATTTCATTATCAGCATAATAATTTGGGTGAAAAGGTCAAATTATTTATATTTTCATATGTACATTTCTTAATAAATTATAAATCTTATATTTTCACTGTACACTGAGAGACAAGTTGGGATCCTCGAACGCAAGTGAGTGGAAACAAAAACTTATGCATAAAAAATATATGATTTTTTTTAGGAGTATTTTAACATGCTAAAGTGACGTTTTAACATGAGTTCATGCTTCTATATTATATTATATTATATATTTTCATTGTTGATTTGTTCATAATATGTATGCATAATTAATTCATAATTATTTTAGAGTTAATAAGTAGAAATTAACATTAACAAAGGTTATATTTTGAAATTAAATGAACATTAACCAAGACATTATATTATATTATAAACATACAAAAATATTATTTTTAATTTAAAAAATGTATTGGGACATGTGCAATCGTTTACAATTAGGTTAACATATTTATCATTAGTTAATGCATTAGGTATCAAACAAAATATATATATTTTTTTATTCTTAGAGCATTTATTTATAATATAAAATTATAGGCTATTACATTATGTTCATTATTGATTTGTTTGTTCATAATAAATAAGTATAATAAGAACAAATGAATATTAACGGAGAATAATAATGTTGTGAAAGTATTGTTTAATGATACTTAATGCAATGTAAATCTTTCGCATGTAATATTAATGTAAACCTTTGGCAATAGACCCACTGTATTTATTTTAAGGACCAGCACCACCCCCTCACTTTGCTTGTCAACACCAAACACCTTACAAATCCCATGAGACGGATGTATGATACTCGTTACTTTGTCCCAGGTCTGAAGCGGGCCTGTCCAGGCCTGCCTGCGAGGGGCGAGATCTCTTACCACTGCTAGTACCTTGTCATCTGGGTGTAATCCACAGCTCAAGTAAGGTAATTAGGTGGTGTCTCACAGCTGGTGCCTAATCCCTCTGTAGAGCAAAAGATACAATGTACACGTTACATAGAGTATCTATGTGTGTGAGTTGCATCTTTTTCAGCATTACAGCCAGCGGATCCACACCCCTAATTATAACTTGTTGTTCTTATTCAATAATTCTCACTTCCCTGTGGGTAACTCATTCTTTGTGCGTTTGGAATGGTTGCTGTGTGAGGTTTTACATGGCTGTGATTCACTGAGAAACTATGCATGTTTAAAGTGTTGCATTTAATTTGTCTGATGGTTTATGACTCAATCAATTCACTTGAGCGTGCACGCACGCACGCACACACACACACACACACACACACACATACACACACACACATGCACACAGTAATGGTAGAGAGTTGCAATGATATAATATTTTCAGGGTTTAAACAATATACAGTAGTTTAAATTAAATATATGCACCATTGTTCAAAAGTTTGGGGTCAATAATATATACATATATATTTTTTTTACATGTTTTCTTTTTGTCTGAACATTTTTTGACTCTTATGCTTACCTAGGCTGCATTTATTTGATCAGACATACAGTAAAAACAGTAATATTGTGAAATATTAACATTTAAAAATAACTCTTTTCTATTTTTAAAATATTTTAAAAGGTAAATTATTCATGTGATGACAAAGCTGAATTTCCAGCAGCCATTACAGACATGATATAACAATATAATAATAATTAATGATTTATTATTATATTAAACAGGTTCCACAAAATTGATTCAATGTTTGAATTTTGTGATACTGTGATATATGGTTTTCAGGAATCTTTGATGAAGAGAAAATTTAGAAGAACAGCTATTTAAAAATAAAATAAAACAATCAGATAGATAGATAGATAGATAGATAGATAGATAGATAGATAGATAGATAGATAGATAGATTCTGGTTAGGGCTGGGCTCTTTCAATGTAAGTCTATGATTTTCCATAGCTTGAAAATGAATAACACACCTCTCCAAAACAAAACAATCCGCAATACCTGAGGTATCATTCTTTTGTATTTTATGAGTTATGCATCACATTTGAATACTTACGGTTAGTGGTTTGCTCCCTATCCCTAAGTATGAGCAACAGTATTAGTGATACTTGCCTTAGCAAGCATCACAGATCATCATTAATCCCATTATCATCAATCACAACAGAAGCTTTTCTTTTGTAACCCAGTAGCAGAACAAACAGAAAACTTTCTAGCATGCATTCAGTTGCTGATTGTATTTTAATTTAGTCTGGCTTTACTTACATCTGTGAGAGATGAATGAGTTTTTTTGTATATCATCTATTGTTTCTCTCAGTGATTCCACCCTACAGGTTTTCATGTTCCTTAACCCGAGCTGGAGCTGCAGGGTGTGGGAGTGCTTGTGTGTTATGTTGTTACCATGGCAACATATGATGATTAAAAGTTCTACATGAGAGCTCCTATGGGACAGACAGCAGAATCCCATCAGCCAAGACAGTGAAGCAATCAGAAAAGTCCATGGCGTATTTGTTCAACATGTCGGCATAGTTTACACTAAAGTGTGGGAAACTGCGCTCTGTCCACTTTATCCGTGAAACTTACCCTCCCAGTGGTACAACTGAATATTGACAAAGAATTTGTATTTAATAAATAGATTATAGATGCTGATAATGATAAAAAAATGAATTGCACTCATTGTGTTGCTATTAAACTATTCAAATGTTTTATGTTAACTGAAATAGAGCTGAAATTAAATACAATTTAAATATTAGATGAAAAACTTAAACTTGTGAAACTTAAAAATGAGAAATGTTGCTTTGGAAACTAAGTGAAATCAAGTTTAACTAGGGGTGTAATGGTACACAAACATGATGGATCGGTACATACCTCGGTTTTGACATCACGGTTCGGTATGGTTTCGGTACAGCAGGGCAAAAGCAAATTGCTCTTTCTTTAAATAAATTCAATTCTAATTCACCCATCTTTACCTCAGCGTTGCTCGAAACGAGCCTTTACATTACTTAGGTCACATTACAGAACTCCAACGACTTATTACTATTTATTTTTAAATATAATAATCAACACTCAACTTAAACATTTTATGCAATCATGTAAACTGCACATAATGCAGTCTTTAAATTAACTTCTAAATTTTTATTTGTTGTTGAAATATATTCATTTAGACAGTGGCTGTCTTAACTTGTTTCATAACAGATTTGTTTAAACATACATTAAATAATTAAGAAATCACTAACAGGTAAAGTAAAATGACTGAGAATTTTTCTCTAGACGGTTGAACCACTAAATGGAGGGTCCGTGAGGATTAGAGGTTCATTCATGTTATTTTGACGTTAAAAATAAGGAGGAATGGATCTGGTGTTGGAAGAGGCTTTTATACAGCGTCTATATGGCCACACAAAGACTGTTAAAAGTAATTATTAGTAAATGCCCTTAACTAAAAATGTATGATTTGTCCGGTACCGGCATAACGAACGACAAGACCGTACGTGAATTTGCGGTGTGATACGTTGGTACGTTAACCCATAGTAAATACTAAAAGATACACTAAACACTGAACAAAATTAATTAATTACACCTAAATAGAAATTAAATTATAGAAATATAATAGAGATTTAAAAAAAAAATTAAAACAGAAAATATAATACTAAAACTTAAATCAAAAATAATTAATAACTACTTAATATAGCCTATAGAATAAACCTTAAAATCATATGAAACCTAATCGTTTTAAGATATAAAGCAAATTAGTTCTGCATGTGTTTTATGACTGAGATCTATTCCTGGCATACTTAGCAGTGCTAACTGCACATGTTTTCGATAATAAAGTAACCCGTTTAAATGTTTAGAGCAAACAAACAAACTTGGCTGCTTGGCGGGGTGAGATTTCTGCCAGAATGTCCATGAACTAGAGCCAAGCTCATAATAACATTATATGAAACACACAGGAGATCAGACGCAGGTCAACACGTGAAACTGTGTGCAGTAGTAAATGTGAGAATGTAATGAGAGCAAATGAGATGGAGAAGAAAATTAAAAACCTTTTTACAGGACTATAATTAAGTCTGTGAATGGAGGAGATGGAGAAGGTGGTAAGTATAATGGACAGAGGACATTACAGGTAATGCATGTCTGTATAATGACTGCAAGTCTGTCTCAGAATATGCTATCAATTAATATAAATCTTCAAAGACACATTAATGTGGCAGACACCCAACAATGACTAAAGGCGATCCCGGTGTGAGACATGATGGCAACATGTAAAGACAGCCTGATATTACATATATTACATAATTTGGCATTGTGAAGGATTACTATATTATAAGGAGTCTTTATGAAGATTTAAAAAAAAATAAATACTAATAATGCTTGACACATACTCTAAGAAATGTACCACATCATCATGTGAGTATTTTAATAGCATTTTTAATTCGCAAAATATGTACGCTCAAATCAAATTAAACACTTGTCTAAAGCCAACGCTTTAATTTCCGGCACAACAATCATCTTGCCACGTTTCCCTGATGAGCTCGTCCTAAATCAACTTCCTTTTGTCATTGCTGGGCCGCAGCGACAACAGCACAGACATTCCAGTGGAGCGTCACTCTTAGTTAGATCACTGCTGAAACATTCCTCTGGCAGAGCTGAGGAATGAGGCTCTCTGGACTCATTCACTAGTGGATTTTGGCTAAACGGCAGTGTTGGTTCAAACACACACACACACACACACACACATATCTATCTATCTATCTATCTATCTATCTATCTATCTATCTATCTATCTATCTATCTATCTATCATCAGTCAATAAATCCATCCATCCAACCATTCATTCATCCTCCTATGCATCCATCTATCCATTCAACTCCTTATCCATCCATCCGATTATCTCCCCATCTATCAGTCCATCCATCCCCCTGTACATCCATCCATCATCCAGCTCCCTATCCATCCATTCATCAATCATCAATCTATCTATGCATCCATCTATCCATTCATCTCCCTATCTATCATCTGACTATTTCTTTTTTTCTTTCTATCTATCTATCTATCTATCTATCTATCTATCTATCTATCTAGCTATCTATCTATCACATTTTAAAGATATAAATAGACAGATATATTTCTTTCAAAACATCATAATTTCTTGCTTCCGTCAGCAGAGGCTGTGTCTGAAAGTGGACGTTCATGTCTGCACACACTGCTTTCTCCATTAGAGAGGGGCCATCAGGAAAACCTGATTAATTCCCATAAGCTGTGCCACAGGCGGGCGCCAACATTTCTCCCGGGCCTCTCTCTCACCACGTTGCCCAGTCAGGCCATGCAGCACGACCACGGGGAGAGACAGCGGCTAGCGGAGAGATGCAGCGTGGAGGCCTGGCTCTCACCTGGGGTGACTGACATCAGCAGTGGGTCATGTGGGACACATATGCACACAAACACACACTGCATGATACCAGTCCAGGAGACGTCATTGGCCCTTATCATGTGATTAAAGCACAGGAAGTGATGAGAGGGTGGTGACAGCAAGCTGGACTGAAGCACAGGAGATGGCCAATATTAGTAATACTCTCCCTAACCACCTACAATGGAGATAATACTAGATCAACAAACAACACAATGCTCTCTCATCCCTGGGGGAGTCCACGTTAACGCAAAAAGAATAACTGACAAATAAATAAATAAATGTATGTGTGTGTCTGTGTATGAGTATAATCAGTATTTTTGTCTTAACTTCCAATAAAAAAGGAAATTATAAAACTGCATAAAAGACAAAAAAAATAAATCTTGAAATGTTTATTTTTCTTAATTTTCTTGTTTTGAGCATAAATCCAGCAAAATACAGATATGAAAAATTCATTACATTTATTCTTAGTAAATGTGATCTATATTCAAAAAATTATATATTGTGTCAGGGACGTTTACATTTTTTTAGACAAAAAAGGAAAATTATAATAAATAATTATGAAAATCATTGCAGTTTCAGTATCACTGAAAGGATTGCCAAAAAATATCTAATTAGAAAAAAAAGAATGTGTAACTGTTCTCAGACCACCTACAATAAAGAAAGATTTTATGCATATTCAACCAATAAAGGACTTCATTCTCTTCAGTGCTCCAATAACAACGACAGCTAATGAACCGAATATTGCTATGCAATTTTCTCTGGATTTATGTGGTGGAATAGCACGACTGGGACTCTTGTTTTGTGCTTATGCTATTTGCACCCTTTTAGTGCAGCGCAGGGTCCTGTAATTTTTGGCCTGTTCTGTGTTTTTTCAGCTGTGAATTGCTCTGTCTGTCACTAAACCCCAGCGGCATAAATTTGCTGTCTCTCATCAGCATTAAAAGGGCCGTGGATCAAATCAAAGTTTGTTTAAATAAATAGTCCATCCAAAAATGAAAATTCTGTCATTATTTACTTACCCACATGTCAGACCTGTAGGACCAGCTTTTTTTGTTGGAATACAAGAAAAGTTTTGTTGGCCCTTTTAAAAGACAGCAAATCCATCACACGTTGGGCTTTAGTGACAGGCGAAGCAATTCACATTTAAGTTAGGGGTAAACTATTCCTTTAAGCATTTAAAATGATGACTAAAAGGATGTACAGTATACCACTTATTGCAAAATTTTGTGTTTGTATGGTGAGATCAAATGATCATAAACAGACATTTTTGCAGGAAAATTGGTATTTGTGATCTTTTGATAACAGGTGGGAAAGTACTGAAAAAAATGACATTTAGAAAATTACAGGTTCAATCAGACTTTCCCAGCACTAAAAAATGACTCAATTAAATGACATTTGATAAGCGTTACATCTCAAAGATAATTTATGATGAGGGTAAATCTGCTGTGAATAAAAACAGCTGAATACACTCTATACGGGCTTTCCATAACGTCACCTTTACAACCTCACGAAGCGTTAACAATCGCTAAAAAATGCACTATGTTTGAGGGTCAAAGGTTAAGTAACAAACAGTGCTTTTTTCCTTTAGCATTCGCTCAAGTGACATGCATAAAATGAGCTCAAACGAAATTCCAAGAATGCAATGCACCATTTAAATGCACTGATGTCCTTTAAACATCACAACATACTTAACAAGAGCATCATGTCATGCTCTGTACTGACTTCGGCTCCTGTCAAGCGCCCTCCCCTCACGCACACTGAACTCTTGTTCAACCAGGCCACTGAACAATAAACTGCAAGGTCCCTTCTGTGTGCTGCAACCTATAGGGAACAGCAACTAATTAAGTGAATTTATTGTGTAATACCCCACTGTCTGCTGTGTTAAACGGCTCTGTGTTCATGTGGCTGACTAGCCAGAACATTTGTTAATCTTAAGGTTGGAAGACACTGCATGCCGTTTAAAGTCTGAACAGATTTGAAAACACACGGACCGAGCGTTTTGATTGGACGAACATTTCTTGGTCCCATGTCTTCCACAGAATATATAAATTCAGATAAATACATTTAGACCTTAATGATTGCTATCAGGGTGTGAAGAGACTTTCAACCAGCATAATAAAAAAAAAATTTGAGACAAGGCACCCGTTGACACCTTTAACTTTACACAGGGGAGAATAGAGTTTTATAATTTGTTACTTTATACAATGTATGTAGCATTTCTTGTTTTTTTACTGTACTTACTGTAGTATTTTGTCCTATTACTTGCAATTACTTTTGCTGACTCGCTGACGAGTTACTGGCTAGTATTAGTAGTTAATTGGCGTATAGTGTTTGTGATATGTATGACACTGGTGGGACAAGAATTATGGAAAATTATCTATGGTCTTCAAACATGCTATTATAAAAACCTTACTAAAGCAAAAAAAACGGACACTTTACAAATAAGGTCATTAGTTAATGTTAGTTAATGTATTAACTAACATGAACAAACAATGAACAAAACATTTATTACTGTCACGAATCCGGTCCATGAACTTCCTTCTGCTAGCCATCAGAGGTCACCCTTTCCGATTTCATTGACTCTCGCACTACACACTGTTGCACATCACCCGGACTACATATCCCATCATTCATAGCACTGATTGCGCTCAGCACGGATTGCACACAGCTGTTAACACTCATTGCACCCAGCTGTTTCATATCACTACCTCACTATTTAACACTCACTCTGATACCTTCCCTCTGCCGAGTATTGTTTAGGTTTATAGATAGCTAACTACAGCGCCTCATTGGTTTCACTGCCTTAGCCTTAGCACGTTGTCCGGTTTTGATCTTCGCTGTTTCTGGATTCTCCCTTTAGCCTGGCCTGGGGATCTGTATGAATCGTCGACAACGCTAGCCTAGGACTATTCTGAGTCTTGCCGCATATACCTGTCTGCCTATGTTTGACCCTGCTGCTTATGACCACGTTCTGTCTTCTCCTACAATAAGCTTTGCGAATGGTCGCACGTCTCAGTCTTGTCAGCGCCTAACATACAGTATTATTAATCTTTGTTTAATGTTAGTTATGAAATACAGTTTGTTCATGTTGTTCATGTTAATTCACAGGCATTACCTAATATGTGACCAGCACAACTTTGTTTTATTAAGCCATTCATAAATGTTGAAATTAACATTAACTAAGATCATTAAATGCTGTAGTAGTGTTGTTCATGCTTAGTTCATGTTAACAAAAGTAGTTAACTAATGTTTAATAATGAACTTTATTGTAAAGTGTTACCACAATAACTAGATGGATATATATTATTATATGTAGATATATATTGTAACAGTGGCAATTGAAAATGACTCATATTGTGATATAAGATTTCGGTCATATTGCCCACCCCCTATATAGATTAATATTTTAGTCATGTACCAAGTTAGGCATTTGTCTGTATGTTAAATGAGCATTAGCTATAACAGATATTAGTCCAAATAAATCTGAATTGAAAAATCAACTCTCTGAAACAGAAACTCTATATGTGACTATATTGTACTAATTAATTATAAACACTTTAACTTTAAAATCAGCTGTAATTTACATATTATACAAAAAGTCTTGACACCAGTGCTGAATTATTCTTTTCAAACTGAATCTGTATGCTCCAAACGACAGGATGTCCGCTGTTTCCTTCATCTAATCATCCTCTGCTATCAACATCCAAGCAATCTCTAATCGCCATGGTTACTCACATTTAAAAGCAGACTTTAGCGTTTAGTCATTATACATGTACTTTCCATGACATCATCAGTAAAGACCAAATGTCTGCAAAACAAACGAAGTTAGCAAGTGGTGCTGTGGTCCACAGGAAAGTAAACATCCATAGCCAAAGAAATATGACGTATGCTTTTTGTACGGTACACCTAACGTATATGCTTCAAATATAACAAAAGACATCATCCTATGGGTAGACAGTCCCTAAATTAGTGTAATACAAGTTGCTAAAGCTGCCAATTAAACAAATTAATGGATTGACTACATGCGTCTCATAACAAATTAACCAAAAGGGCATGAAGGGCAACCTCAATCGCAATATTACCATCATATCCACTGCACAGCCAAGCAACCATAATGAACTCACAGCAGAGATGGATCTAAGATACAGGGTAATAATCATATTTGCGCCTCTCACAACTAAACTGCTCTCAGCTCTCTTTATATGTTCCATGTATCAAAGCTGTCAGCACTCCCTGCGAGTTTTCTTCCACTTTCACAGCTTAACAAGACTTTCTAGCAGCGCCAGAGGGCTTCAAGCAGTTGCTCTGAGGCGAACCAGACCCCAAAACAGATTGGATCGCTCATCAGTGTAAGTAAAATCCAAACTGAGAAAAGAGAGAGTTAGAATAAGTGTGTGCAAAAGAGGAAAAAGTGAAAGACAAACAGTAGAATGAGAGAGGAAGGGCTAATGACAGCCAGAACTGAGAGATTTAATGGGCTTTTCTGATATTTCACGTTTCTGTGGCACATTTCGATTTTTGGTTTGTTTAAATTTCAGCTCAGAATAACAATGAAACTCCAGACTTAAAGTTTATGGGAGACATATACAGGCATGGTTTACTAAATATGGGGAGTTAGTAATATGTACTTTAAGGTAATTCTACAGAAATGTCCACTTTTGGTAGGGCAAGATGTCTTAAAAATTTATTTATTTTTCTAACATTTAATCTTAGACCACATTATTAGATTACCTTTTGACTTTATGAATATAGTCTACATAAATGATAGCTTAATGATTTTTTAAATCTTTTTTGTGCAGTTATTAAAAGGCCACATGTACCATTTCCGTCACTGGTGTTACCTTCTTTGGCAGTATTAAAGGTTTTTATGAAATATGGCATACATAAGGCCTGACATACTGATCTTCACTGTTGTTATCCATAATGAAGGTGACACCAGTAACACCAGCGACAATTTCCATGAAAAATGCATTTTACAAAAGGCCTGCTACAAGGTATCAAACCACATGTTGTCAGTCGTGGTATACTCACTAAATTAAGTAGTTTAATTCATTTGCATTCTAGTTTTTTACAATTCCCTAACAATAAATTAGGTCATACCAGAAACTTCAACTAAAAGCTTCATATGAAATCATGAGATAAATGAGAACATTTCTGATAACTGAAAAGAGACAATGGACTTATCATGAGCCCTTTTCATAGATCTTTAGGAAATAGGAAGAAGGAAGTCAAGTGATGTCATCAGTGTGATTTGTATTTAAAAATAAACCATTTTTGTTAAACGGTAACTCCAGGGGACCACTGCTTTCATTACATATTTGATCTTAAATCTATGGGCATTTCGTTTTTTGCCAGGACATCACATATTTGACGTTATGCTACTAAATTTGACCTCAAAAAATAACGCACTGTCCCTCTGTTACCAGGCTGTGGGGACAAGCAGTTTTGTGGTGCTTGGAATTCTATATAATTAATAAAAAACAAATATTGCCACATTAATGGCCCAAGAAGGTGACAAATTGGTAAAACCTAGTGGTTTGAAGGATACTGGCAAATATTGGTAAATATTTAACATTACAATTAATTTGTTTTTGGGGCGCACGTTTAAATATCATTTTTTATTATAATTATTTATTATTTTTTTTTTTCTTTTACGCTATAGATTTTTTAGTCTTAGTATATGGTAAAAATGTAGTGCAGAAGTCACATGGACCACTTTCATGGTGCTGTTTTGAAAGAAGTCATTATTTCAACTTCAACTTTTGCTTTTAACCATGACACAGGAAGAGAATTTATAGTGCACGAAGAATACATTTTTCTACAAGCACTGAAAGAACTTTTAAATTAGGGTTTTAAGGTTCTAATAACAGACTTTCATTCTTTTTTGTCTTTTTGCATGAATGACAGCTTAATAGATCTTTCTATACCGCAGGTCTAGCTGAACCAGTGTGAGTGTGTATTGCATGCTGACACACTTGTGCTGAACTTGATGAACTTCAGCTGAAGTCTCGATGGGGTTCTATTTTGGCAGCTGAAAGTTTGCCTGGTGGTTTCTGGCTGAGGAGAGACACACAGTCTCACTTCCTTCTTGAACAAACTGTGGCCTGAGCCTCACCGCGGACACTTTAAAACAGGGGAAGAAGGGGGAACAAGAAATGTTTGCATGAAAAGTCTCCATGTCTTAAAGAAATTGTCCATGCGCATATGTAGAAATTGCAGGTGTGTGTATGCGGGTGGATGTATATAAACTGAACACAGCCTGTGCCACAAATAAACGTTTGCTTGTAAAAGAAACGTTGCAACTGGCAATTCACTTAAACATATTACACAATATGGCTTATTTATATTTATTTAAAATATTTGATTTCATTTTATGTTTTTAAATATTACAAACAGACACATAAAGTGGACAAATGTATGCATTTCTCTTTTACTGCAAAATAAAGAATATATTGAATTAACTAATCCCAGTGGAATTATCATAAAATGGCCATGTGACCATTTAGATGCATCTTCAAAGGCCTAAAAGAGGTCAGTGTGGTTTATATCCCAAAAAATAAATGAAGAAACCTGATTATTGGCACAAGAAAACTTCAAATACAGTGGTGCTTTTGAACAGAAACTCTCTCTAAATCAGAAGAACACACACATTGACAAGAAGACGACAAAAATGTGTTTCGCGTGCACAGCTTCACTAACAAAAAAAACCCCTATAGCTTAGAAGAAGTTACAGTGATTCCTATCTTACAGTGAGAAAGAGGTCTATATGAGTTCATTGCTTGGTGTGTCCCGCAAAGTGAACTCATGTCTTAGAGTGTTCTAGTGTCCTAATGTGGCCTCTCTTCTTATCTTTCTTCCTAATCCCTCTGCAGATCCACCAAGAGGAACATATGGGGAGCATATGTGTCTAGTCACATTCTTCAGCAGACCTGACCCACCACAGAGACCCAGGCTACAACCGACCTGACCCGGCAAGAGAGGGGACAACACGCTTCCCTTTCACTTAACCAGAGATGTCAGTCAATGACTCAACTCGACACCAAAAAGATCCTCTGTCTCACCTTCTTCACTTTCAGTACAACCGGAATAATGCATACGGAAGACAAGCAGAGGCCTATTATCTATTATGACTCCATTCATTATATATAAACATACTTCTGTCTGTTAATTGACGCAAAAAAAATAAAAATAAAATTCTGCCTAAAAATTAAAAAAACTGACCCGCCGGCAGTTCCAGTCTGTATGAGATTGTTTCTGTCTTGTAACACAAACGGGAAAAAAACAGACAATTACAACGAATGGGGATCGGAGATTTTGCGCTTAAAATTGATCCAAATGCATCACAGTATTTATTTGAAGTCTTCTGACGCGATATGATAGCTTTTTGTAACAAAAAGTCCAAAATGTACGTGGTTTCCCAATGATAATCTAATCTTGTTTGGACTTCATAAATGGATCACAAAATTGTGAACAAATAATCTTAAATTTTAAACTGATTCATCGAAGATCCTTTGCATCCGTAAGTGCACCTATTATGCCATTTTTAAGGTTGCTAATATTGTTTTATGAGTCTCCTAAAACAGGTTTACATGCATGCAAGGTCAAAAAACACTTTAGTTTTCTCAAAATATATTAATTGACTCAATTTATAAAATGATTGTTAAACGAAACTCGTTGCGAAGCAGGTCAAGATCGTCTCTTAAACCTCATTTCTAGGAGCCGATCACTGCTGGGTGGCGATGGCGCAGTCCTTGTGTTGGTCTACCTAGGGAAAAACTCGAGGGTCGGAAACGAAAAACACCATTGCCATCGACGGAATGAAGCCGGAAGATTGTCATACATAGAAAGATGGTGTATGATTGTCCTACAATTCGCGCCGGAGTCTGATGATGAAACGGTTGAAGTGGCTGATCGACAAGAGATGATTCGCAAGCCCGACTGGAAACAGGGTTCTCAGTGGCTAAGGTCCAGTGGTAAACAAGCTTGTGGGTTAATTATAAGATGTAGATAAAACAAATGTACTCTACAGCGTGGGAGGCTTCGGATAACAGGTCTTTATCGACATGATGTTAACCAACCCACATCTTTACTGTGTTTGGTGGGGGGCAAGTTGGCGACGTAGACCGGGGCGGACACTAGCAAGTGTTACCTTCGTGACATACAGCCGTAACAGAATAAGATTCGAATTCCTGATGACTCGTTTAGGCAATTGTGAGTCGACTTTTTTTTTGATAGACAATAACTTTATTTATCGTGCACTGTCGGCTTCACAGCTTTGCAGATAGTTTACGTTCACATACAGCTACATCATGACACACTGCATGAAAGGTAATATTCGAAAAGGCATAATACGGGCGCTTTAATTGTGATGGGTCTAGTCTTCCTTAATAAAATTAACTGCACAGTGACTGTTGATTCTTGTGTGATGAACAGAAATGAAGCAAAACATGCCTTTGAAAGCACTCGTTTTTCTTGATATGCAATTCTAGTTTCATACACGTTCTTCTGGACCCCTAACAACATCAGATGCCGATTAGCCATTTTGAGCAAATTTCCTGTGAGGACACTGTTCTGTAAATTAATATCAGACTCACTTGTACACACTCTCACCCATCAAACTCATAACACATGTGATACACAATACACAAATTCAAACAGATTGCTCTCAGCATTCAAAAAAAAAATTACAGACTCTTAGTTCATATATTCACACCTTTATATACAATTATGGCTTCATATAACAGCTGCAACTTTTACTTTTTGTTAAATTAAAATCAATTCTTCATCGCTGTTTACATTACAATATTAATAGGCACTTCCTCCATGTAGAACTAGTCTAAAAAAAGCATGTGGTTCTGACAAAGAATGTACGATGAGTGTATACTTCTAATGTCCAATTGGCTACAGTGGGAAAACATCTCCCATCTCAGTTAGGTCATGTCAGACAACATTAAAATCAGCAAAATTAAAATTAAAAAACAACAACTTCACAAACACATTTGAGACAAATTTTTAAGAAATTAGAGTCAAAACAAATGACATTTCTGATGATTAAATAAGACAAAATCAATGCGATTTACATGTCAAAAGATCCAAAAAATCTAGACCAGAAAAAAACTCAGTCAGTGACACAATTATTATTATATACAGATATTAGATAACAGACACAAACAAACAAAAGCATACTTTGAATAATCATAGGCAGTCTGAAATTACTACATAAAGCAGATTGTTGTTTTATATCGAAACTATATGAACCTGTTTACATATCTTTCTAATTCAAACTGCTGAGTACACTCCACTGCTTGGATAGAAAATCTCACAGGTTAGAAATCTCAATGCATTAAATATTTTGTAGATGTGTGTGTGCGTGCGCATGTACAACATTAAGACAAGAACACAGAGAAAAATCTTAAATTACACAACATTTTCAGATAATTTCTGTCAAATACATAAATGTAAAAACATTTTAAGAGGCCTTTAGCCTGATGCCCTCAGATAGATGCAAAATCAGTCTTAAGTAAATGTGGCTTCCAGTGACCTTTTCTGAGGATTCTAGAATCCCAGCATAGCTCATTTTAAATTGGTTTCATTTTGCCATTATGTTTAACTGGTCAATGACAAACAAAAAAAAATTATCCAGGATGATTAAAATATCTTGTGCCAAGATATGTGGATTTTAGAGTTCCATTTCAAAATACAAGAATTTGTTTACTCTAAAAATATCACAAAAGAGGGGGGAAAAGAAAGCAAAATATTATAAAATGTTTTCAAATACATTTTCCAAGGTAAAAACCATTATTATTATTATACAAATATGAATGTTTGAATCATGAATATCATGAAGTTTTCTTGGGGTTATACTTGAGGGGAAGGCACAAAGTACATATCATTATATACAATGAAAGAATTTCATCCAGCAGTTTGAGAAAATCTATGTTATATATACAGCAAACAAGGCCACAATAAAGGATATTTTTTAGACATTTATAAGCTGGGAGGGGTTATTGAAGAGCATTTAAAATGACCTGTAAGAAGCTTACAAATGTACAAATATAAACATTTCATTTATCATCCCATCAGTACAACAAAAATATACATCTCTGTACAAAACACATTCATTCAGCACCCTGAAATGACAAAGATAACTGTAATGTAGACTACAACAGACATTACACAGCACTCCAGTTTATATGACACACACATCTGCCCTGAATAAATATACAAAACAATCTCAAATGTCTTTGAAAAAGTGTTTGACGTGACTATTTTTGATTAGCCAGCTTCAATATTTACACTCTGACTAACCACAAGCAAAAAGCAGATTATGATGATTCCTGACAATCATGGACTGGAACAATGTACTGTAAATCAGTAAATAATGACCATTCACTGGCCTCTGCTGATTGGTTGCAGAAGTTCTGACTGAGGTAAACCGTTCATGAGGTGCGTGCACACACTTCAGAGAGAGAACAGAGAAAACTGTAATAGTGAACTAAAATAACATCAGTCATGTCAGCAATTTTTCTATTTTATATGAGATATACAAAGTTGCAATTGTGAGAAATTAAGTCAGAATTCAGAGAAATAAAATTGGAAATGCTAGATATACTGTATAGTCACAACTACAAGAAATAAAGTAGGTGGCGGTACATGTGGCGGTAACAGGCATTTTGGTTGATTTTGTACTGTAGTCACAACACAAGAAATAAAGTTGCAATTATGAGAAATAAATTCAGAATTGGGAGAAATAAAATCGGAATTTGTAAGATATATATATTCACGAGTCACGACTACGAGAAATAAAGTCGCAATGGTGAAAAATAAATTCAGAAGAGAATTCAAATTGGAATTGCGAGATCTATATTCACAACAACATGAAATTGAGTCACAATTGTGAGAAATTCATAATTGGGAGAAATAAAATTGGAATTGTGAGATATATAGTCACAACTACAAGAAATAAAGTAGGCGGCGATACATGCAGTGGTAATAGGCATTTCGCTTGACTACCTACTGTAGTCACAACTACGAGAAAAAGTCACAATGGTGAGAAATAAATTCAGATTTGGGAGAAATGAATTTGGAATTGCGAGATATATAGTAAAAACCATGAGAAATAAAGTAAGCGGCAGTACACATGTCAGTAATAGGCATTTCGCTTGACTACCTACTGTAGTCACAACTACTAGAAATACTACTAGAAAGTTGCAATTGTGAGAAATAAAATCAGAATTGTACGATATATAATCACAACTACGAGAAAGGAGAATTAAAATTGGAGTTGTGAGATATATATATATTCACAATTAGGAGAAACAGTCACAATTGCGAGAGATAAACTCAGTGTTGAGAGAAAACAAAATTGGAATTGCAAGATATATAGGCATATATATATAAAAAAAGGTGTAATTGTGAGAAATAAAGACAAATAAAAAGTTGCAACTGTGCGGAGATGGGCTTCAATGATGCCAAAAATCTATTTATTTATTTTACTTTTGTTTTATTTTCATTCGTAATTGTTTTATTTTAGACTTTTAACAATTGAGTCCTTGCAGATGGGAAGGAAATGTAAGCTTGTAATCTCTCTTGTATGTGTAGCCTTTTGGTATGACCTACAGCATTCAGTCTGCTTTAGTCAACTGTTGATTGACCTGCTATATGTCTATGACATATTTACATATATATTCACACACATTTGTTATGATTAATTCATATTATAATCAAAAACAGCCTTCCTCACCAATGTGTATATGTTTGAGTAGATAAGGTGTTTATCCCGATACCCAGCTGTGCGTGTTGGTCTTGACTCCATGTGGGAAACTCTGTTGACTGCTCATGGGGTCGAAGTTGAAGTCCAGAGCATCGCCGTCCATGAGCGTGTCGTGAAGGACGGTTTCTACGTCACACTCCAGCTGCTCGATCGACATGTCATCTAAGTCACTGGGCAGCCGCTCCGGGTGGCTGTGATGGTGGTGAGGACCCGGTCCGTGCCTGTGGAAACCGTTGCCATTGGAGTAATTTGGCATCCTGTCTTCGCCTCCGCCTCTACCCAGTTGAGCATGATGAGGCAGGTGTGGTTGTAGCTTCATGTTACCGAGGCGAACAGGATGCCCGTGGGGCAACAGGGCACAGCCGTTCATGCCTATTGCTGGTGATGGCAATTGATGAAGCAAGCGCGGGTGCCCATGCAGGTGAGGATGCGTGATCATTTTGGCCCCCTGTCCCATTTGTCCCTGACTAGCATAGCTAGGTAGCACCCGTCGCCCTTCTCCAGACCCCACTGACTCTAAAGGCTGCATCATGTCCCCTCTTGGATCGGCTTCTGCGGTCAGCAGCTCTTTGAGCAGCCCTGCGGCACAGTTGTACTGACTCACGAAGGGTCCGTAGCCTCCTGGTTGACTGTCTGATAAAGTCGGTATGGCAATGGGACTCTGTCCGCCCATCCCGGCCTGTCCATACAGGCACCTCCGGTAGTCCTGCTGAACTTGGGGCTGAGGACCCATACTGGGAGAGTTGTAAGACGGGTACCCAGGGCTACCCTGCATCATGGGCGAAGACAATGCAGTTTGGGTGTCTTGGCTGCCCTGGGTGTTATTTTTGGGTGAGATGAGGTTGAGGTTGTCTAAGAGATTGTCCATCATCACGTTCTCAGAACCGTGGTGACCCGCCACTTCGGACAGGCTGGGGAGGGGGCCACCCAGTTTGGTGCCTGGGTACCCGATGGGAACCTCACCAGCCTCATCCTCTTCAGGTAGGAAGGGTGAGCGACGGCCGCTGAGCGTACTGGCATCAGAGCTGGCGCGGGTACGAAAGGTGGTCCAGGGTTCAAAGTCTTCATTGCTGTGAGAGTTGGGACTGCCGAGCCATTTTGGGTACTGAGAACCAGGACTGTTAGAACTACCATCCAGTCCACCCTGCATCGACATCTACAGATGCAAAAGAAGAGCCATGAAAACCAACTGTAACACATTACTGTTCAGATATATTGCTGTAAGTCATTCTTACACAATGTCTTCACTGGAAGTGGCACAACTATGGATCATCTGATCAAATTGATCACAAACAAATCAGATTTTCAGAAGATCAGGGGTTTGAGGCCATGCATTATTTTTAAACTGAATTTCAATGGAGAAAAAAAAATTCTGGGTTGTTTTGGAATAGAGAAATAATTGTACACATTAATTTTGCACCAATAAAATTGTGTATAAATATGTTTTAATTATTAGTAGTAAAAAATTTTTATTTAAATTCAACCTGTCATTTATGTATTCATTCATTAATTTTTATTCTATCTAGTTCTAGTTAATTAGTACAGAGACCAGAACCAAATCAATTGACTTCGCAAATATTACAACACAAATATATAAACAAAGAAAGGAAAAAAAAAAACAAGAAAGAAAAAATGAAAAAAATAAAAAATAAAAATTTAAATAAAGAATCTTGCATTAATTTGTAACACTTTATTCGGTTCAGAGTGGTCGGCAAAATAAAGTAGCTTGAAGTGCATCAAAAATAGAAATGGGGAGCTCATTGACTAAAGGCATGTCATAATGTACCATCATTTATGTTTTTCTGTGTTGACAACTTTATTAATTAAAATGTGAACAATGCGTTGCAATGTGCCACTTACATCTGACACAGAGAAATCAAAGACAAGATTTTTTTATGTGTGAATATATAAACTGTGTAATTGATTGCAAAAGCCTTATGTTGAGTGATGTTTGCAGCAGTTCAAATCAACTCATTCATATTTTGGCACACAGTGAATCTGCACCTAGTGAGCAAGCAGAGACTGTTTTCTCCTCAACTGACCTTTTTCTTGGCTGCTCGTCCGCGGCTCTTCGTGAACTTGCTGTTGTTGTCCATGGAAGTGGCTCTCCGGCGTGGAGACTTGCCACTCTTTCCCCCCTCAGGGTTCAGCATCCACCACGAGCTCTTCCCCGTTCCTTCATTCTGGACGCGCATGAAACGACTGTGCAAGGACAGATTGTGTCTGATTGAGTTCTGACAGAGAGAGAGAGAGCAAACAGGATGAGAACATGGAAATCTGAGTATAGATGTCTCACTGGAAACCATTCACAAGAAGTGGAAATGACCTGCGTTCGTCCAATCAATATCATAATATCTTGCTTTTACCGAATAAAAAAAGATTTTAACACATAATATCTTGCTTTTGTACTGTAATACATGCAGTAGTATTGATAAAACGGACACTATTTTGACAGACAAGTTGCTGTGAGGGTGTTTGTGTGTTTGAAGAATGACAGATATCACTTTATCTTATGTTGCCAAATCATATGCACACAATTGCAGATACAATCATATATAAACAGTCTTTTCAGATCCTAGTGACTAGCCAGAGGAATAGCCAGTTAGCTGGCAGAGGAAGAACTGTATTAGTCATGTCCTTTTCGGAGGCACACACTGAACTCAACGTATACACACGCACATCCTGTGCTAATGATATTTTGTCTGCTTCGGTTTTTCCATTAACACCCTGACCAGACCTTCATCTACTAAGAAAAAGAAGCGAGACTACCACAGTACAATTTAAAAGTCTCAAACACTTTGCTAGCTTAACTCTTATTGTGATTCCTTGGGAGAAAAGTGACATATAATTTAGGCCTGAACTGTCATTAAGAAGAAAAAAGTAAACAATACAGACTTTTAGAAAAGGATAAAGGACAAACTCAGTCTTGTAATTGTGACTGGTAATTTGTTTTGTGTGGTATTTTGACAATACCATGCCATCATAATAACCAAGTTAAAAATGAACAGAATTACAAAAGGTCATAACGGAGTTATTTCAAGATGGTAAAAATAAGAGTAAATGTGACATTTATTAACGGTGTTGTGTGATGAATGTCTGATGATTGAAGGGTTTTCAAATTAAGTGAAGTGTAAATTGAAGTGTTTTGTAATTAATAAATGATTAACAACAGACATTAAAAATAATAAGTATATAATGACAAATGGCTATAATTACTCATTTTTTCCCTCAGAAATAGAAAAAATAAGTACATTTAATAGAGGTATTGACGTCTATGATAGTAGAAATAAAACCTATCCAACATCATAATCCTTTTTCAAAATGTCAAATATGAAGCCTGTTTTAGTATAATTCAAGTAATGTACAAAACAAAAGAAAAGAACCGTTTCCTCCATCATACACATAGACCACATGGATCCACGTGTAAAAACACTTTGGATCTTTCAAAGGGAAGAGTTGCTGGTTTTATTCGCATTGATTATGTGTCTCTAAAACATTCAAAAATCTTTGTGGGAAGACTTAGTAAATCAACACTTAACAGTTGAAGCATTATGACTGTATTGGTCCAAGCAAATTAAGTATTTATGCATTACTACATTTTAAATAAACAATGTACTACAAGAAGGGACAAAAAAAAAAATCAAGTGTCGCTTTACTGGATGGATGAACAGTCTGTTTCCTGTGTAGCAGGAAGTAAAGTGGTCGGAAGAGGTAAAGCAGAGGCTCAAGCCCCAGAAGAAGGTCAGCAGGAGGTTACCTCCGACCTTTTATGCTGAAGGTCATGACCTTAGAGGTCAAGTCAAGGGAAATACGGCTTCTACATCACAGAATCAGCGAAGAAAATGCCTGCATAGATTTGAACAGGGTGAATGAGTAAGTGTGCAGGGGGTCTGGAAACACACGTTCTGGATCTTCTGTCTGACCCGTTTAACTGGCCCTACTAGGATAAGAATAATGAGGGAAAACAGAGTAGAGGAAAGGATGCTGAGTGAGAGGAAAAGGAAGAACTGGAGGAATAGAGATAAAATGAGAAAGAGAGGTACCAGTATAGAAAGTGAAGTGGTGGAGACAGAGGGAGGTAGTAGGCATTGAGTCATGAAGGAGGAGGAGGAGGAGGGTGTGTTGAGGTAGAGGCGGGGCAGTGGGAATGTTTTCCTGCTGAGAGGGATGGGGTCGATGAGTTCGCTGTGTGACTGTGCGTGTGTGTAGAGGAGGACAGCCTCTCCAGTACTGCTGACAGACCCTTGCAAACAGACACAGGGAGAGTAATAACGTATGGGGCTGTCTGGCGTCTGTCTGCACTGTAACAGAACCCCCACAGCACAGCCTCGCTCCACCCTGACACTCAGAGAGAGAGAGAGAGAGAGAGAGAGAGAGAGAAATACACACAGACACAAAGAAAGACAGAAATAAAGAAAGACACAGACACTGAAAAAATACGGATGTCTGGCTATTAAAATTCTGTCCAATGTTAATAGTGATAATCATTATGTTCAGGCGTTACAAAGGGGCCGATAGTTTTTTTTGAAAATGCTATACTATTTTTGTTCGTAGTAGAATATCAGAAATACACATCACACACATCACACACACACATCACACACACACACAATACACACACACTGCCAACATTACAATTCTATTTATACTTTTATATTTTTAATTCAAATTAAAACGTCAATGAAAATCAATGTTAAATGCTTTTTAAATACTACAGCATTATAATATACAACATTAACAATTAATATTTTGAGACTTGCACCCTAATACAATCAGTATTTTTCACATATTCTGATTCAAATTAAATTCATAACAATAAAAACAATTATAATATAATAGATTATAAATAAATATGCATTTTTCTCAAAATTCGAAATGTTTTACAAATTTAAAACAAGTTGTTCGTAATTAGTAAAACATAATTACACTAAACACACACTTACCATTTTTAACTTGAACTTTTCTGTACCCAAAACATAATTCAACAGAGGAAAAAATCTCTTTATACTTCACTCCTTCTATAAAAGTACGTAAGAAAGAAAGACAGACAGACAGAAGGGAAAGAAAGGCAGAAAGAAAGAAAGAAAGGAAGGATGTTGTGAGTGTTCCAGTGTACTCATGCATTAATTCATCAAGTCATATTAGCAGATCACGCACACACTGTCACATTCAGAGCAAAAGTGCACATGTTTTGCACATGCACACCAGGCCGGGCGGCAGGATGTGAGTCACTACAGGAATGCGATGGAGAAGGTGTCACAGTTTTCTAATCAAACTGGTGATCACACATTCAAACGAACAAAATTACATTAATGCTTGAATAGTTTCAGGGTCAGGTATGGTTGTTTATTTACTCAATACCCTCAAAATAGATTGAAGCTTGCAGTTAGTCTTTGACTACTGATCTGAGGCCAACTTTATAATGTACAGTACAGGAAGTGAGTAATAGCTAGGGCTGCATGAAATCTGCTCCCCCAGAAAACAGAAAAAGGCTCTTTAGATTTCTACAAATATTCATAAACAGAAACATCACCGCATCAATTCAACTGTGTCACAGATGTCAATTCTGGATGCTGTTTGAATGCACACAAATGCAAATTAGATTTGAAGGTTGATTTTCAATAGCAAATTAAATGTCATTTTGTTGCTCATACAATGCTACTCGATGGCTTCAAAGATTTGAAAAACAGCCCACAAATTGCATGGATTACTGTTATTTTGGAATGACGTGAACAAATTAAGATTGTTAATTAATTAAGTTGTAAGAGTTGAGTGAATTAGCCTAGTAATTCTGGTCTGAGATCAGCACATGGGACATCTATACTGGTGTGGGGCCTTCACCTCTCTCTACCCTTGTCTTATCACAGGTATTCAAGGTATTTCAAGGTTACATGATGACCTTTGGTCTCAGATCTGGGATATCCCCAACTGATCTGCGACACTAAAGAAAAGTGTGCATTAAAATCCCCTTTGGGTAAGATCTGAGTCAACTGAAGTGTGAGATGAAAAACTGTGGACCCATGCACCAATTTCTACACAGATGGGTGGGAAGTGTGCAAAGAGTTTGTGCAAATTGAAACTCCTCTAATTTCACATAAAGGTTTGTCAGTCAGGACAGAATCAGTTCCATAAGCAATAAATGAAATCAATGAGATGCAGCCATCACGAGGAGAGCAAAGCCTTCATGAGAGGCAAATGCCACTCAAATTACATTGCGTTGTAGTTATTTACAATTATTTTTAATTCAACTGAATAAATAAAAAAATATAAATAAAATAAAATCTTGTAATCTTGTAATAAAAAACTACCAAACATTAATCAAATGTATTTGAGAATGGAAATATTATTTATACTAAATAATTCATGAATTAATTTATGAAATTACAAATATAAATTCCATAAGAGTCCAATGTCAAAGTTTTCAAATCAAGCCATCATCAGGGAAAAAAATATAGGCAAATAGCACTCAAATTTCATGGTTATTGTAGTTATTTAGTTATTTAACAAGCACACAAAATGTGTACATTGCTATTCATTATTGATAATTATAACTAATTGAAATAAAAACTAAACTAAAATTTAATAAAATCCTATTTAATAAAATTCATTTATAATAAATGAATCTATGAAAAGTATACATATGAACTGAATTCAACATCATAGTTCTAGCACACCCAGCATATAAAATTTCTTTGCAGGTCAGGTATGACAAATTGGTAAACAGAAGCGAATTTGCTTGTAGTACCAGGTGCGGGTGGCAAATAAGTGTGTGTGATGCTGTAACAGGTGTGTGTGTGCATGTGTGAAAAACACATTTCTATATAATCCTCAGAGCTATTTTTGCAGTGATAGGTGCCAATAGGCCATGCTGAAGGGGTCACTATGTATTTGAGTGCGCGTGTGTTTGTGTGCACGTGTGTGCGCGTCAGATCTCCTGAGGGATTTATAAACAAGTCCGAGAAACCCCATCTGCATCCTGTCTGACACCTCAGACACCACACACACTGACTGCCACTCAATAACAAGCAGGCATTATTAATCAGCCATCACCATCTCACAATTATGAGATATAGTCACATTTGTGAGATACTGTTGGAACTGTGAGATATTAATTCACATTGTGAGACATTAAGTTACAATTATGAGAAAAAGTTGCAACTGAGATAAAGTCACATTGTGAGAAATTAAGTTACAATTTTGAGATATAAAGTCACAACTGTGAGATATTAAGTCCCCTTTTGAGATACCTGTATAGTCAAAACTGTGAGACATAGTCACAATTATGAGATACAGTCACATTTGTGAGACATTGCAATTATGAGATATAAAGTCTCAATGTATAAAAGTCAAGATGTATGATCACATTGTAAGACCTTAAGTCACAATAATGAGATATAGGCCCGGTTTCACAGACAGGGCTTAGACTAAGCCAGGATTAGGCCATAGTTCAATTAGGACATTTAAGTAATTTTTATAAACGTGCTTTAGAAAAAACATTACTGATGTGCATCTTGAGACAAAACAAAGGCATGATATATTTTAAAATCAGTCAGTGCAAGTTTCTTTCAGTTGAAACAGCTCAGACTTACACTTTAGTCTAGGACTAGGCTTAAGCCTTGTCTGTGAAACGGGGGGGATAAAGTCACATGTAACATTTTGAGATATTAAATAACACTGTGAGACATGAGAATCCTAATTATGAAATATAGTAACAATTGTGAGATATGAAGTTGCAAGTGTGAGATACGAAGACTTCCTTGATTTTGAGGTATAGATATAGACACTTTTTATAGGGCTACTATTTATCAGTATTTGGGTCTGAAGAAAGCGGTGGTGGTACTATCTGCACTAAAAGAGAGCAAATCGCTCACAACACATTATGCACTTGCTTTGTTACAGTAATAATGGGAAGGCCTGCAGTGTAGACACGGTGTAAAATGCTCTACTGAGAACATATTCAAACATTGGCTCCAGTGGATTGGATAACTCCTGCACAGCTGTTTGACTGCAGCCAGTCAGCCATGACATCTTGACAACGAACACCAGTCCGAGTAAACAAGCAGCGCTTCCAAAGACCAGGTGCGAACTGACAGACAAGTGCCTGATGTTCACACATAAACATAATACCACACCTCCCTCCCTGCCATATGCACACAAAGCAGTAAACGTACAGTTTGAAAGGGATCTCAAAGATTAATTTGAGAAAGGAAATTAAAGAAAGAGATGAGGAATGGGATCGGGGCATGATGCAAGCTAGACTCCATGTGTGCACCAAGGCTCAATATGTCTGGTAACTAGGCATTATGACTAAAATACGTGTCAAAAAGAGCTTTCCCGAGTTCTGATTGAGACAAAAGTGTCAGTGTGTGAGATTTCAGTGAGAGGAGATAAACACAAGTGGAATGTACAAGTTCAACAGAGAACGGCAAGAGGTCCTCAGAGATAAGCTGTGACATGAGACTTCAATGGGCTAACCACTTCCTCCTACGCACATCCGCTTTATCTCTCTCTCCTTCATTGTAAATATTTAGCACTGAAGTGAAAAAGAAGAAAATAAATACATTTGTGTGTCAGGGAACCTGTTATGAATGAAAAACTCAAGGTTAGCAGTTCTTTTAGTTTTCTATATACGTAAATACATACAGTACATGGAGCATTATTCTTAAAGTTCTTCAAAGTATCTTTTCCTCTTCATTCAGCAGAATAAGAATAAAATTATCTTGGCAAACTTTTCATTTACTTTTTCAGAAATCTGTTCAGTAATAAAGTATAGTGCATAACATGCCCTGGATAGTTTATGCTACAGATTTAATTGATACCTTGAGATGACCTCTTTGACCAGCAACTACCCAGAACACTCTAGAAACCACATGAAAAAGTATTAAAAACCAATTAGAACACCTTAGCAACCACATACTGTAGGCAACCACTCACCATACCTTAGGTATATTGTGTATATGTGTGTGTATATATGTATACTGTATATATATATATTATATATAGGGTTAGGGAACAGATAATTAATTATAATTAAGAATACAAAAATTCTAATTCTAATTATTGTGATCTTTTAAATGTGATAATTAATTAAAGTATTATAAATATAAACTGAATTAAATATTAGACCTCAAACACATATTTCAGATCTTCCAGTGTCTTCTAGAGAAAAACAGTAGCACACTAATCTAGAAGAGATTCTCACCGGATTGACAAAAGCACCTGCACTTCTAAAGAAATCTTTAGCTACATTAAACACGCAGGCTGCACTTTACCTTCATTTCATGTGGTCGCAGAGAGGAGGGACAGGAAAAGATGACGAACGCAATGAGATATGCATAAACATACACATGGTTTCTTTGCGTGCTAAGAACTGTAATCTACCTGATACTGTAAAGATTAACACAATCCTGCTCATGCCTACTGTTAGGGATAAAATGCATAAACTGCAAAGAGACCTAATCTTGCTTGTTCAAAGTCTGTTTTCTTTTCTTTTTCTTTAGGTTAGTAGTTCAAAAAAAACATATGCAGAAGTGAGTGTAAATGTGTGTATTAGTGTGCATACTGGCAGCTGGGTTATTTTGAGAGAGTGAAACAGAGATGGAGACAGAGGGACAAAGTGAAAAGGACAAAGAGAAAAACTTGACGTCCCACAAGTGCAGTTAGAGAGAGGGCCCGTCACCCTCCTTGGCCCATCCGTTCAGGAAAAGCTGCGTAAAGCTGATAGGAGCCCCGTCTGCCCTCTCACTCTGACAGACCACAGGGCTCCGCGCGGGCACAGACCAGACCCACACAGAGGCCGCCAACGGGACATTTGGGGAGTAAAATGCCCTAATAAATTATACAAAGACCTGCCCTATGATGTAGCAATGAGACTCAGTGCCAAACAGGAAATTACCTTTGATAAGAGGAACCGCTTCTTTGTGTAATCCGACATTAGAGTCCCTGATTGCAGTATTGTTTATCAGTCAGTCACTCTAATGAGTAAATTACATTTTATGAGATTTAAGCAACAATACTAAGTAGCCCGACTGCGAAAAATGACGGATTAACTGTAGTTTCAAATAAAACTAAGCCGTTTAGCACTTTCAAAATGCTCGTTTTTTGAGGCTGGTTTGATTTTATGAAGATAAAAAAAAAAACTGGATGGATTTTTATTATTCTAAGATGGCTGTGTACACACATTGCTGTCCAAACACCTAGTAAAAGTGTATTTTGCATAAAAGGGGCCCTTTAACCAATCAGCTTGTGCCAAATAGTTTAACGCTGTGAATATCATCAATTTGCATTAATAACCCATCAGCCTATGCCATCTAGAGTTTCATGACACAACTTGCCATTTATGGCTGTATAAACTTTGTCTTGGATGTTTCTCATAAAATGTTCGTAAAATGAAAAAAGTGTCACCAAGCATGCATTAGTGAGTCAAAAGGCTAAAACATAGTAAACCTACGATTAAAATTGTCTTATCACTGTGAAAGCAGTTTCTTCACTGTTACTTTTGATCAATTTAACGCATTTTTGCTGAAAAGTATTAAGTTCTTTAAAAAAAATTTAAAAATCTTACTGACCCCAAATTTTTGAACATTATCATATACACTAGTAAGAGTTTTGAACACTAAAACTAATGACTGTTTGGATGCTGGTCCTCCAACAAGTCTTCTTAACTAGCATAACTAGCAAGACTTTCTAGGTCACCCACCAGCCTCACCAGCAAATCTAGATGTACTTGATTAGCAGTGTTTGAATCTTTGAACTTTGACTGTCGATGTATGAAATCAACGTCAACATGTCAGATGTTAATTCTGGAAGTGTCAAAGTCTCTACTGCTCTCCATTTAATCTCATTGCTGCCTAGGAAAAACACCTGCAATGTTAAGAGATCTCATTCGTGATTTTTCTTGCCTGTGAGGTGTTCTGTGCGGTTACACACATCTATTTCACTCAAATATGTTCACACACATGTGCACAGGGACAAAGAGGGCAGGAGGTCACAGTCATCTCGACACCCACTGAGGTTTATCATGCTTTTCTAACTGCTTTCCACACCCCACCCCACCTGCAATCCAGTCCCACCTTTACAAACTAACTCTCATACGCACGAGCAAGCACGTGGGTTGTACTCAGATCTGTCGTTTTATCATTTCATGCGGTTGCTCCAGGGAGGGGCAGGAAAGGCAGAGACAACTAAAAAGCATGTAAGGGAACAGGATGAAATGAAACGCATTCTCTCTCTCACACACACACACTTCGAAGGTGATTCAGCTCTTCTGTTGAGTATTAATGATTGGCTGATTGGTTTACAAAAAGCATCCTTTTCATTTTCTATTATAGATCACAATGTGACATTTCAAATGAATTATATGTGCCTTTGAAAGAATGTGTGTGTGTGTTTTGGGGGCTGTGAAACCAGAGCAACCTGCTGGAGCCTTGTTTTTTTTTATTTCACTTTAATAACAGGATGACCCGACATGAACTTTGTCACTCGCTAAATGAGTTTGACTGTTCATTTTGCCCTTTTAAATCTTTTCAATTCCTTTTATGTTCTCTCACATCTGGCTCAGTGTCAAATGGAAAGACTGAGACTACAAAGAGGTTTGGCACACTGTCCTTAAAACATAGAGAAGAGGTTTGTACTAGTACTGGTACTGAAGGTCTGACATCAAGTACTTGTTCGATTGAAGAGACAGTTGACCTCATCATACTCAGCCTCATGTCATTTGAAAATATTAAGACTTAGTTTTGAGGAAATTTTTGTTAGAATATACTTGCATCTCTTTTCTGCACACCAAAACACACTGACAAGGGGTCGTCAAGCTACAAAAAGAACAAAAAACACAATAAAATATGGAGTTATGTGCTATATTCCAATTCTCCCAATAGCTATATGTGTGAGGAACTGAACAAAACTGAAACGATTGTTCACTGATAATCTTCCCGTCATTCACTTTTCTGTATATTCTAGCAACATTGTCCAGTGTCAACATCGTCAAAACTGGTGTGAGGCATCCTGATGTACCAAGTTTGAATTTGCTTGCATGCTCTCTTAATTCAATGACGCAAATTGCGCTACTTTTATGCTACTTTTCTGTCATTTTTGCAGCTAAACAGCTCTCATCTCCATTTATTATTAATTGTATGGAAAAGAGCTCATGGACATTCTGGAAAAGAATTCTTTTTGTGCACCACAGAAGAAAAAAAAGTTGGATAAAAAACAGCATGAGAGTAAGGAAATTAATTTCCATTTTGGGGTAAACAACCTCTCTCAAAGATTTGTTAGAAAATGTTAGAGTTGCTATAGCTCTAATCTAGCTTGCAGTCTTGTATACGTACAGTATATTGGGGCCCATGGAGGAGTGATTACGTCGACCATACTTAATGCAATACAATGAGCCAACATACTTCACATACCAGTGTCACACACACACAGACCACATGTACAGTGCCAAACCACACAATGCTTAATTACTGTAGTCAGTCAGCTGATGAACAGATTTAAGCTTTAAAACTTAAAAAAATTTAAAGTTCATCCCAAAAAAATAATAATTCTTGTTATCATTTTCTCATCCTCTTGTCATTCTAAACCTGACTTTTGTGGAACATTACATTTTTAAGTATGTTTAACCGTTTTTGTTTGCCTGTTTGTTTGTTTGTTTATAACAGAATTTTCATTTTGGGCTGAACTATCCCTTTACAGTACATTTTCTTTCAAATGCAACTGTTGAAAAGTTTGGGGTCTAGAAGATTTTTTTTAAAGAAGCCTCCAATGCAGCATTTATTTGATCAAAAATACAGTAAAAACAGTAATATACTGTTTGAATATATTTTAAAATGTAATTTATTCATGTGATCAAAGCTAGATTTTCAGCATCATTACTCCAGTCTTCAGTGTCACACGATCATTCAGAAATCATTTTAATATACTAGTTCGATGCTTAAGAAACATTTTACAGTTGTTGCGCTGCTTGGTATTTTTGTGGAAACTGATTTTTTTCAGGATTCCTTGATTAAAAGAAAGCATTTATTTGAAATAGACTTTTTGTATCAAATGTTAATATACTTTCTCAATTTAATGCTTCCTATTTAAATAAAAGTATTTTTCTTAAAATAATAAAACTCATCCCAAAATTTTGAAATGTAGTGTATGCAACAGCTCAATGAAAAATCTCTAAACCAAGGATACTTACAGGAAGTGACATCACATCTTTGCAGAGGAAGAAGAATGGACACACAAAACCAGGCCAAGGTCATGTGAGCAAGCCTTATCAATTCTCCTTTCATCGCTGGCTTTTTTTTCCCGCAAACAGAAAAGGCGTGCGCAAACACTCTCTCTCTCTCTCTCTCTCACACATTTATCTCTTTATCGTGGCTTTCCCACATCAACAAATGTCCACTCACTTCCTTTAACCCTCACAGTGAATGAAAAATACTTTTGAGAAATTCTAAAGTAGGTTTTTTCCTGCCACTCGTACATCTATCTTCAGAAAAGCGAGATGCATTGTATGTAAGTCGCGCCGGTGCCAGTTGACATACTGCACGTGTGGTAACGGTTCATGTCACAGGCCACTGAGAAAAATACAGACTTCCAGTAAGGCGCCAAGCATCGGAGATCTTTCTGCCCACCGGTATCCAGTGAGCAGCAGCCTCCCTTGAGAGAGAAAGAAAGCGAGAAACGGAACGGAGGGACCCCCTTCTGAGGGAACACCATCTGAAGACAAGCACCTGGCCTTTGTGAGCATGTATCGGAGCAAACATGCCTTTGTGGGTGTGTGCATTTGTGTGTTTGTTATGAGTGAGTGTTTGCACGTGTACGTGTGTGTGTTACAGGATGCGGAGCCCCCCTCAACTAGCCCCTAGAGGCCTGCAGGGGCGTGTGTGTTATTGTGAGATGGTGTAAATAATAACACACCTCCTGTCCCTCCCCTGTTATTTCTCTCATTCTCCTCCCCAAATTTTTTTTTTTAAATAAATACAAATATAATCAAATAAATAAAGACAACTTGAAATAAAAGTTAATTCACTTATTATTTAATGAATTAATTTGTTAAAAAAATTATTTCATTTTCATTTAAAAAAATGATTCGTCAGTTGAAGATTTGCTACGATTAGTAATTTCTCGTCATCAGAATATCTGATAAATTGATCTACCTCAAGCGAGTGAATGTTTTTATGCATATTTTGAAAATCGTATTTGTATCTTTGTTTTTTTTATTTCACATTTTTATGGGATATACCTGAATTATCTGAATATGTCCAGTGTTGTTATTAACTCAAATTAAAACTAAAACTATTAAAAATAATTTTCAAATGAAAATGTATTGAAATAAATAAGTTGACGGACTAAAATACTAAAACTAATACTGAAATAAAAAATTTAATTGAAATTAAAAGTGATAAATACACGTAAAAAATTTATAAAAATGTCAAAAGCATAATGTTACTGAAACAAAATAAAATCAAAATATAAAAGCTAACTCTAAATATGAATAAATACTATAATGGAACAAATAATATTAAATAACATTGTCATACAAAGTGATTATTATATGATTCTGGTAAGAGGATGATCAATCTGAGCATCCCTTCTACTAAGTTTCCTGGCCACTTTAACAACTTCCCTCTTCTGCTGATGTAACCAAGACCAAGTGTGCGGGGAAAAGTAATATTAACCAATAATATCACAGCCGAACATTCATAACTCAATCAAATGCTAAAGGACAATCGAGTCTGGTCCTATAATGCCTCCAAAAATCTCCACAGAACATCACATTCACAAAGATCTACTCATCCTCAATCTTTTCTGGCTTCATTGAGCAAGGAGTTAGCATCATCATTAATTTCCATGTGCTTTTAAAAGGATGGCAAAACTGCTTCATATTGCACAGTGGAGTCAAGAATGTATTCTGGAATGAACCAGACAGGCTGACGACGAGTTTTGTTGTCAAACTCTGGTGCCCTCCGTCTCCCGGCCAGGCAGAGAGAGAGTGTGTGTGTCTTTTTCAGGGGAGGGAATGTCGCTATTTTCCAGCCACTCAGCAGGAAACGCATCATCACTCATTGTGGGAGACGTGTGCACTGTTTTTACAGGAAAGTGCAAAAATAACCTCAAGCCAAAGGTTCCACCGGGGCCACTGGACTCAACATGACAAAGGTCCAGTAGCGGCTGAAGTTTTACATTAAAGGAAAAGGATATCACTGCAGAGGCCAGAGAAAAGGGTCATGTTTGATTTAGCTGTGGTTTTAATGAGATCCCTTCGGGGCAACAGATATGATTTTGATAGCAGGCGTAGGCGGGACCCAAAATCATTTTTTGCCAATCACAATTGAATTAAGCAAATGTACCAGCCTTAATATAATAATAAAATTATGTCATAAATAAATAATTAAATAAATAAACTTAATATTATATATTTAATGATTAAATTTAATGATGAAATAATTTTTCCATAATAAAAAAGTAATGCAAAAACAAATAATACAACTTCCCTTATAATTACAATAATACAACTTTCAAATTTTCATGCGTTTTTCATTTAAGTCTATTTCAATTTGTTAAAAGGATTTTTAATAGTTTTCGCTTTAATTTGAGTTAATAACAGCACTGGACTTATTCAGTGGTCTCTTGATTGAATAATGCCATAAACCTTTGTTGATGTCAAAAATGTCAATTGTGACTGAAAATGCAAAAAAAAAAAAAAACCCTGTGAAGTGGAAAATTTGTTTAATTCAGGGATTCGGGATTCACATAAACACTAAATTTAAAAACAAAGATACAAACATGATTTTCAAAATATGCATAAAACATTAATTAAGATGATTTCAAAAAAACAATTATTAAAATATTTAAATGTAGTATTATCTATCTAATCGAATCAAATCTATTTACAGTGCCTACGTGCAATTTTTTTCACGTTTTGTTATGTTGCTGCTTTGCGTTAAACTGCATCAAACAACTTTATCCTCACATCAATCTACACTCCATTAACCATAATGGTAAAGCAACTAACCGGTTTTAACATATTTGCAAATTTATTAAAAATAAAAACTTAAATGATTCCATTGCATAAGTATTCATACTATTTAAATTTAGCTCATGAGCATTCCTATTGCTTGTAGATGTTACTACACTTAGTTAACCTGTGGCAAATTCAATTGAATGGACATGATTTGGAAAGGCACACGTCTTAATAAAAGGTCTAACAGCTGATAATGCATATCAGAGCAAAAACCAAGTCCTGGGTCCTGGGTCAAAAGAACTGTCTGTAGAGCTCAGAAACAGGTTTGTGTCAAGCCACACATCTGGGGAAGAGTTCAGAAGCATGTAGTCTCTGTTACCCTTAATGGAAGAAGTTTGAAACAACCAGGACTCTTCCTTGAGCTGGCTTCCTGGCCAAACTGAGCAACTGATGGAGAAGGGCTTTGGTTAGAGTGGTGACCAAGAAGCTGATGGTCACTCTAGTTGAGCTCCATGATCATATGTGGAGATGGGAGAAATCTACAGAAGGACAAACATCACTGCAACACTCCACCAATCTATCTATCTATATATCTATCCATCCATCCATCCATCCATCCATCTGTTTTTTCCACACACCACAAGGTGTCACCACAATTCGGTGTCACCACAAGGAAAATAAACTTTAGGTATCGTAGACAAACTTCTGATGACACAAAAACACTACAAGTGTTTTTGCAAGTGTTATCATCAACACTATATGCTCAAGTCATAGAAGACATTTTATATATATTTCTACTAATAATGCACTATTTATAAATCAAGAGGAAACGGAGAAGAGCGAGTTGCAGGCATTCTCTGGGCATGATTTACACACACAGGAAGGACATGGACTCAGAAGTCTAATCAATGCTGAGAATGATTAGTGGTAGAAAATAAAACGGGGGAAGTCATTCATCAGTGTTTTCTCAGAGAGAGCTGCTTTCAAGATACTGCGTCTCTGTAACAGAGAGACAAGGATGCAGCAGCACTGGACAACGGAGACATTCGTAGGTCAGTGACCCTTAAGAGCGGGACAGGGAAGCTTAGAGTTACACAAAACAATGCTTTAACATGTTTAGATTTTATAAAAGGAATGGTTCATCATTTACTCGCCCTCAAGTCATTTCAAATCTGTGACTTTATTTATTCTATGAATCACAAACACGATCCAATCAAAACGTGATTAATAAAGTCCACTGATTCAACGCTGTTTCAATGTCAGCAACCAGTGCTGAACTGACAATCTCACATTCTTTCTGATGTTGTCTTAGTTCCCAAATAGTCAAAGACATAAGGACAGGGGAAGAAATTTCAGAAATTACTGTTAAGCATGACAGTATCGGAAACACTGCACGATGCTGATGTAAGCGGTTCAAGTCAACTTCACTGATGTCACTCTGTAAACACAAGCCGCTGTGTTTTCTGACGGAAAGCAGAGGAAATGCTTTAAGGAACGCGCAGATGGAAATGAGCGCAGTGCTCAGGAATGGAGGATGTTTGACGCTTTTCCCTAGTAACCCCCTTTCCCTTCCATTCCTCCTTCACTCCTCTCCCTCTCTCCACAATGCTGGAGGAGTTGTTGTCACCTCCTTTGATTGTGCAGTAGGGCTAGAGTACAGTGGGGCCTACAAAATACCCTCTGCTGCCTTTTAGTGACCCCAGTGACCCCAGATGCCTCTGAACTCTCTGGGACTTAGCGAGAGGAATCCCATGAGCGAGAATTTTTAGACAGAAATGGGAACACAGGTCATATATATGCTATATATATATGTAGCCGTGCTTTAACAACAATGCAGACCTCCCATGATACCTCCACCACTACAGACATGGCGTCAACGAGGTGCGTTCCTCTATATGACAGACAAGATCTGACAACAAGGATGAAGTTGACCTTTTGAAGACACACTTTGAAAGATGATACTGTCCTAAACAGCCTAAACCTGGTATGCTGCATCTTCCAGTGTTTTTATATATTCTTCTATAAAATAAAATGTAAATCTAAATTATATTATAATTATTATTTTTTATGTTGTTGAAATAATCCTTTAAAAATATAATGGTTTCCACAAAAATATTAAGCAGCAAAAACTTCTTCCAACACTGATAATAATAAAAATGACTATTAACAATTAATAACCTATAAAAACTGATAATAATTAAACAACAAATCAGCATATTATAGTTATTTCTGAAGTTTCATGTCACACTGAAGACTAGAGTGATGGTTACTGAAAATTTTGCTTTGCCATAATACGATTAAATTACATTTTAAAATGTATTCGAATAGAAAACAGTTATTTGAAATTGCAAAAATATTTCACATTATTACGGTTTTTATTGCGTTTTTGACCAAATAAATGTAGCCATGGTGAGACTTCTCTTTCAAAAATCATGAAATATCTTACTGAGTCTAACTTTTGAATGTTTTAAAAGTATAATGTCTTTAAAACAAAATGGAAATAGAAAATATATACTAACTTTTCATATAAAAACTATTTATCACTGAACTCGCTCTTTGAATGAATGAATTACCATCCAAACAATAAAAAATATATACAGATGACTGCAATATTTGGGCAAAAGAAAAATGGGCAAAAAAGAGAAGTCAAGAGATGTTTGGTCTTTTGTGGTAAGTAAAAGCACAGTGAGAGTTCTGATTTCTTGTGGTGTGGCTTTGACAAATAAAACAATTGTCTTATTGTCTTGCTTTCTGGAATAATTAGCTAAAGTTGGCACGACTTCAGCTCTGACGAGTCCATGTCTTTCCGTAGCAAGAGCAAACAAGTTTTTTTAGGAATGTCTCTGGCAAGCTCAAGGGTACATTCCAGTCTATCTTATACCTATCTTCATCATGAAGGGCAGTCAAGGCTTCCATGGTTCATTCTTATCTGCATGAATGTTACACCTCAGTGCAATTCAAAGAAAATAATTTCAATTCAAATTCAGTTTTCTGCAACAGATGTGTTCTGGCCTTTGGAAACCTATTCAAATAAATCAGCTTCAAAATGTCAACTAATTGCAAATCACCTGAAGTCAACTTTAATTTAGTCCAAATCCACTAATTCATTACCAATCAATTTGACCAATTATACCCACAACAATTTTGTCAATAAAAATGTTCACGGTCAAAAAAGATGAGCTTTTTATTTTATTTTATTTATATCTCAGATTCAATCTTTTTGTCAACTTGTTTTCTTTTAATAAGTACAGGTTTTGTATTTCTTTTTGGAACTGACTGGCCTCACTGATCTGAGCTTACACACCTCAGTTTCTGAGTGAACAAAAAAGTTAATTGTGGATAATTTTGACCATGTTTTAGCAATTTGCCAAAGCTTAAAAACAGATGAATCCAATATTTGGTAATAATATAGCATTATGAGAAATTTATCAGAAGTTTTTTGTAGGCCAGACATTCTTGACTAGGAACACCAGAAGTTTAACAAAATGGGAAAAAATCCCCCAAAATTAGAATTTTTGGGAAGCCTGTGTGAGCAAAATCAGTAAATTTTAGTCCAATGCAATAACACAAACTAGGTATTTTTTTTTTGTTTTTTGTTTTTTTTTTAAGAAAAAGAAAAACCTCTCCAGGTCAAAATGACCGGAATAAAACATGAGGATTACAGTAAATCATTATTCACTCTTATTTTGGTGCCAAAAATGAAAGTTCACAATAAAATTTTCACATGAATTGTAATCATAAGGGACTGACTACATTACATTCTTTTTCTGCATTTCACCTTTGGCGCTGACATCCGGTTGTCGTCATTTGACATTTCAGTTTGGGGACTTTTTTCCTGATATCTGATGAATTCAGAGGGTTTTCACAAGTATCTTTTTGTCACGCTACTGTCCCATGCATGCACACTGATGTAGCTCTAGATTAAAAGCCACAGGTACCCACAGAGCCAAAGTCTGCACCAACTCGCAGAGCCACAGTGATGAAGTCTTTCATCTGTCTGTGGTACGGTGGAGCAGCGCTGCATGTGCTTTCATTTCATTTTCAACCCTTTCCACCCTTTCGCTTTGAGTGTGTGTAAAAGCAAAATGTCCCTCAATTTTGCTGCACCTTGCACAATGCTAATTACGTGTTATTCAGAGCAGGTATCAACCACAAACTTCAGCCTCTGCGCACATTTCACCTGTATGCCCTGGCATTTATCTATGAAATATATTCCGAGAAACTGCCCTAGAACTCACAAACTGAATGAGATCAATGTAAAATTTTACAATTTAGATTTTAAAACTACCTAATGCACACTTTGAATCAACAAACACGTCAAAAGTGAAGTAGTTTTGGAGAATCAGTGGCCAGTACGCCTACACTCGAAACTTACTGAACGACAAAGGATACAAATTGGTATCTGCTCAAGATAAGCTTGAACAAATATTGTGTGTGCCTTGAAATAGCCTGAAAACACTAACGTACAAATGTATAGCTTGCATGTTTGTGCATGTGTGTGTGCGTGTTAGTAGGTGAGGTGAAAGCCTATGGTGAACTTCAAAGCATGTAGAGGTAACAGGGTTCATGTGCTATAAGTAGGGCTCAGAGTTAAACATTTTTCAAAAGCATGAGAAAGAGGGGGAAGTGAGAAAGCTTGTTTTTTCTAAAATAACTTAATGAAAACCACATGGGTTAATTTATTAATTTGGGTGAGTAACTCTTAGTGCCATTAAAGACATTATGAATGGAATTAAAATAGTAAATAAAATTATATGAATGATAAAGGTGTGTTGAATTACACAAGATGAGCTACAGTACATCTCCACATAAGATTGTATCACTATACCACAGATATAGTAACACATCTCTAGCTTTGGGTGCAAACTGCCAAGGCTCCGAAAGATGAAAGTACATGCCATTTTTACAGTAGTCTTATGAGGGCACATGGGAATAACAAAACTGACCCACACTGAATTCTACCTGTATGCGTGTGTGTGTTTGACTACTTAAGGCGCATAAAACAATGGTGTGCATATTTAAAAACACAAGAGAGTTATGAAACAACATGCTGGGTGCCAAAACCTCATAAAATGATTCTAAACACTATTCTTATTATTTCACTTTGACTTTAAGGGAATGAACATGGACTCCCATTACATGCTCTACAAACTTGTTGGCATGACCTTAAAATGTTGACCCCTAACCCCAGAGATTTTTGAACCACAGGATAGCATTTTCACTTCAACCGCCTTGAATTCTATTTAGCAGTTACATCTAGGCTTGAAACTAAAATAAAACTAGTGCATCAGAAGTGAACTAAACAAAAGTGATCAGTTTCTTCGCACCCAACTCTCAATTTGATTTAGTAATGATTGTGAATCTAAAACAATCATGATTCCAGCGACAAGCAATCTGTCCACAATGAAACTAAAGTGGCCCAAAAGGCAAGATAACACCCAATTAGTAGGCTACACATTTGATGTGGAACAGTACTTTGGAGCAATGAGATTCCATCTAAAGTGGAAGGAACAATTTAGCATTACACTACAGAAACCACTGCCAACCAATAAACAAAACATCTGGTTACCATGGGACAAAAACTCTATAGCACATGGTGTACATTTCACAATAAAAGCAACATATGTTAACATATTTCGACAAGAATGGTCCATTGGCTATGTCACTTGCCCTGTCTGACCAGTGGTGCAATGATGGAATGTCTTTCAAGCTTAAACATTTGGTTTTCTTGGTGCAAATTATTCAGATTTAAATATGTCTTCATGTTAAATGTATTCAGCTGGCTAACACAACTGAGGTTTTGTCACAGTTGCAAGACTAATTTGTGGCGTCTTGGAAGCATCAGTTATAAAGAGTTGAAAATCATAAAGAAAATCGCATTATGACATCATTTTCCAGCAAAAGTGGGTTTATGAATTTATAGCTGTAATGAAGTTACATCATAGATGCATAATTTCCAGCTATTACCACAAATTTAAAACCTAATAAATTATTTGTTGCAGCTTGTTACTAATCTAAAATATAATGAATATTAAATATATATATATATCCCCCTGCCAAAAAAAGCTTATTGCAGAGCCCTGTATTATACTCATAATCATTGACTCTTCTCGTGGTGCTCAGGTTTTACTTACGTTAACGTGATAGTCACAGACTGGAATCTACTGGGACAGGAAGCAGAATACTATTGTAGTCTCAGGTATGTAGACAGTATGATAAAGAACAGTCCAACCCCTACAAATATCCTACGAGTGACTGGAATGCTTAAACTATGATGTCACAGGTGGAGGAGTCCAGAGGATGTTTTGTCGTGGCATGTAGATGGCGGTGAGGAGGGGGGGCGGACCACACCTTTCAGGTAAATGTGTCTCCCTGTAATGAAAGGTAATCCTGCGGGTATTTTTAGCTCAGTGTTGGGAGGAGGCCCTGACATGGGTGACGGTAAGGATTTGTATTTCCATTTACGCACAGAGCAAGCAAAGAAACAAAAGTGGCTTGTATGAAGGGGTGAATCAGAGACAGGAACAAGTGCTCTAGAGACAAATGACAGGTTGACAAAGACCCTTTCAATGCTGAAACCGTTTGCTCCACTCATGGCAGCCCTGATAGTTGGTTTTAGTCATCAGGCACCTCAAAGCATCTCGGGAGCTTTAGAAATGTGTCATCAAATCACAAGACTTACCACATACCTCTGCATGAGTGCTGGAAAAATAGGCCACATGACTAAAACCGATGAAAATTACCACAGTTCACTCACAATGCTAGATGAATAACAGTAGTTCACTCATAAAAAGTAAAAAATTTAAAGACTTTACCGGTCACTCTTTTCATTATATTTCACACAAAGCTATTGTATGCCGTAAATTCAGACTTGGAATAATATAATGCAAAAGTTGTATGGACCACTTTTTAATGATGGTTTTGCATCCTTTTTGAAGCTTGAAAGCTTCAGTACCAGCATGCAAAACAAATTTTCTACATTTGAGTTTCACAGAAGAAAAAAGCCATACAAGTTTGGAATGACATGAGGGCAAAGTAAAAAAAAAAAAGTAGTTATTTAGCCTTATTTAACCCTCTCTCTACGTCATGCTGATGACAGAAAGCCAAACCACAAGTTGTTCTGACAGGGATATTAAACAAAGATTAAACTGAACTGGCATCAGCAAATGCGCAGCTGAAAATGGGTTGTTATGCATTCTTCTGAACACTGTGAGCTCGGGTCCCTCCTCTTTCTAGCCTTAAATTCCGTAACAAACCGCATGTCATTCATTTGCGCTGAGAGGGAATCCACAACTGCACTTTTGAAGGATAATTGTTACTGTCATATATTACGCTACACCTTTTTTAGGGGCCTAAAGAAAAGAAAAATAGGTGCTTCATGTGGTAACACCAAAATCAGATAGTCAAAATCAACAGTAATCTCAAAAGAATTTAACTGAATTAAATTCACTAGCTCTAAGATATAATGTGGGATAGACAGTTGTGGTTGCTAGGATGGGAACATGGTTGGTCAGGCTAGAACCATCCAGGACCCTCTGTAAAGCTACATTAGGTTACCAAGAAATATTACCAGTCAGGTAGAGGTAATTAGGTCAGGTAAAAAGGTAATTTAGGAGGAAATACAATTATAAATAAATAAATCTGGTTTATTGATTTTGTTAGACTCATACTTGAAATGATAAACAATTAATTTACAATATATTTTCCAAAAAATAAAAAAAATAAAAATAAAGAAAAAGGTCCTACACTCTTAAAAATAAAGGTGTTTCACGATGCCATAGAAGAACCTTTTTGTCTAAATGGCTCCATAAAGAACCTTTAACATCTGAAGAACCTTTCTGTTTCACTAAAGGTTCTTTGTGGTGAAAGAAGGTTCTTCAGATTATAAAAAAGGTAAGAAAGAGATGGTTCTTTAAAGAACCTTTGACTGAATGGTTCTTTGTGGAACCAAAAATGGTTCTTCTATGGCATCTCTTGAAGAACCTTTTGAAGCACCTTTATTTTTAAGAGTGTACAGAGTAAATGTATCTTCTTTTAAGAAAGTTTAGATATTTTTACTGGAAATACAGGTGAAAATATTGATTAAGAAAATGTTTGTGTATGTAGAAGATCAGACATGAATTGCTCTTTTAGCTGCACACATTTAAATACAGCAAAACATTCATCCTTCCACTTATTTTGAATCACATGCCTTATTTTTCCCCCAAAAATTGAGTTGATGATCTTATAATAACATTAAAATACATTAATGGACACATTAAAAGATGCTTTCAGTGTGCAAAAATATTTCTATATGTTAGTGTGTTTAAATATAACGTATACAATAAGATGACTTCTAATGCTACTTTTAATGACACTTGTGCTTGGCCATGAAGAGCAATTACCTTCCAGCCGGCTGAGCTGTTGCTGTCGCCCTTATCTTTGAAGTAAGGCACGCTCTTCACCATCCACTCGTAGATCTGAGACAGGGTGAGCCGCTTCTCAGGGGAGCTCTCGATCGCCTTGGTGATGAGGTCAGCGTATGACATATTCCCCCAGGCGTTCCTGCGAGACGAGCTGCTCTTCCTCTGGGCCGCTGCAGGGCTGGAGCTGCTGGCAGGGGCGGGGAGCGGCGGCACCTGTTGCGGGTGCGTCAGCTGGGGATTCGGCTGCTGGGGATGCTGTTGCTGAGGATGAACGCAGTTGTCCTGGCAGTGGAAGTCGTTCAAAAGGACGGGTTTCTCCTCCTGGTAGTCCTCGGTCTCTTCTAGTAAACTTAGGCTGTTGATAAAGTCCACGATACCTTGCTCAGGCTTGACGGACGGTGCCGGGGAGGAGGTGTTGGAGCTCCCTGGCTCGCTGAACTCCGGTCGGTGCAGCGGCCAGGTGCATGAGCGCGGCCGGGAGAGAGGCTCGAAATCCGGGTCGATGTCAACCAGCTGATGCTGCGGTTCTGCCATCACAAAATCAAAGCCGAAGTCAGCCGACTGTCCTTAAACAGAGGATAAGTGCAGTTAAGATTTTGTCTAGTTTGCTCACTCTATCAATCGCACATGATCAGAGCTGACTGACAGTGAAGCCCTGTGTCTGATCGCGATGTGTGGCTCGTACCATGCCTAGCGCGGTTTTAAATGAAATGACTGTGTTATGAAGCGCTTTCAGGGTGCAGCGTGTTTTAGAGTAGAGTGAGCTGGCCACGCCCACAGATGGAGTGACAGCCTGGACAGCCAATCACATGCGCGTATTCAAAAGGTAAACAGAGATTGCGTTTGCAAAACCCACACTACTCCAGTTTATCCCTTCTATGGCAAGCTCATTTAACATTTTTTTCCCGCTGAAAACAAAAAGTAGTAGCTATGTCACTTTATGTGACTAGTATCTATTTTCAAGTTCACTAGTAGGGTAATTATAGCCTGTGCTATAGAAATTATTCCAAGTGACTACATTTCAGTTAGTCACATATTCAGTTATTACTTAACAAAAGTATCTATCCCTGTTGTTACTAGGAACATTTGTCATGTCACTAGGTCACTAGTTAAGAAGTGAATAGTTCATATCTGAGAAACAGATCCCCATACTTTACAGGTCTTTGTGTGACTATTCAGTTTCACTAATAGGCTAATTATAGCCTGCATATTACTTATTCCTGTAGTCAACTTTTAGTTAGTCACTATTATTTACAGTATGAGACACTAGTATCTATCTCAGTCGTTACTAGAAAAATCTCGTCTCACTAGTTGACTAGTTAAGAAGAGAATATTAAATATCCGAGCAACAGATCCCCATATGATTCAATGGCGAAATGTGCAATTCATTACCAGTAACAGTGGAATAGTTACTTTATCTTCATTATCGGCAAAGGAATAAAGACTAACCAGTCTGATGTACTAGTGACTAACTGAATAGATATTTGCAGCTACTGGGATAAGTACTAATATCTTTACTTTTACTTTACTTTTAGTCATTTAGCAGACGCTTGTATCCAAAGCGACTTACAAATAAGAAAAAGTAATTAAAACTAAAAGCTAAAACTCTATAATACTATATATATAATTATATATATATATATATATATATAGATATATATATATACTATAGATATATACACAACATTTAATAAATAAAAAAATTAAATAAAAATGAACAAAATGCATACAACAACATTTCAAACTAAAAAAAACATTTAAATGAAACCAAAAAATAAAAGTAAAACCCTTCAAACATACACAAATAAGACAAAAAGTAATTAAAACTAAAAGCTTTTAAGAAAATAAAAGAAATTAAATAAAAATTACAAATGCATAACAACATTTCAAACCTAAAACATTTAAATGAAACAAAAAAATAAAGCTAAAAACAATTCAAAAATATTAAAAGAACAAAAGGTATGAGTATAATAAGGATTCATAACATAACACTAAGCCAAACACCAAAAAACAACTATATGTGTATGTACAGCCACACATATATACATATACAGTACATATATATAATAAATTATAAATATATTATTTCATTTCCATTTTGTATGTTGAAGTACTGAAATAACTCAAAATAAATAAAAGTAAAACTTAATAAAAAGCCTATATACACATAATAAAAAAACTAATAAAATGACAACATAACTACAACTGTAACTAAAACTAAAATATATAACTAATACATATATCTACTATCTAATATATCTAATATATCTACTAGTTATTAATTTCGAAAATGATGCCAGTCATTGTTTGATTGTTTACTTCTAATTAAAATATGTTTAATATCAAAAATTGGTATTAGTTTGATAGAAATAAATGTTAATATGGCTTGCTTTATACTTTTAGATAAACAGGATTTACAGAGGATTATGACTGCCATGAAAGAATTTGACCACACAGTGTAGCTTTCCATTCACCTTTTTAGTTGTGTAATATCAAATAATCACCAGTTTAATATATTTTGTTAATAGGCTTCAAAAGCTGTCTTTCATCAATGATTTAAGAGGCTGAGTGCACTGAGACTTAGAAACCATTTGGCACTTATAATCCTGTCAAATAGTCTATATATCTTGTTGGACTTGGCTTCCTAAATTTGCACTAAATCCTTTTTGTTTTCAACAAAACATGCGTGTGGTAACGATGTGAACGTTCATGCAGAGTTGTGCTATCACTAGCTGTGCTCACTAGAGGGAGACATTAACTTAGCCTACACTAACGTCTGACCGGGTGCATTCAAAATAAAATAAAAAATACAGGCCTCTCCTAAAGGGTTTCTGCAGCTTTTATGAGGTTAAGACTTTTAAAACATTTTTAAGGTTTATGAGAAATATATATATCTATATATATATAGATATATAATATATATATTATATATATATTATATATATATATATAAAGTGTTTAGATTTTTTACAAGTGAACCTCTACGTAATTCAAAGGGAAAACGTGATTTCGTATGTGTTCTTGTTTTAAACATTAACTTATTTCTCAAAAACAGGGCTTCATTTTGCATCTCAAGTAAATGCATCTTGATTTAAAGATGTTTAGATATTTGTATTAAATTTTTGAATTACGACTTAATGACTTTAAGGCCTTAAAAACGCAATCAGTGACGTTTTTAAAAACCTGAAGAAACCGCTTCCAAGATATTCTAACATTTGTGTGACAAATTATTAAAAATTAAAAGTTAAAACCCCTAAATACAATTCCTCTTACATACAGTTGACTCTTGATCAATTCAATTCAATTTGTTACAGTTTTTTTTAGTGTATGCAACATTTAATGCCAGTTTTATACATTTAAGTCTTTATGACTTGAAGGCCTTAATTTGAAAAAGAAGTGAACTTTTTAAAACCTGCAGAAACAGTGCCCAACATTACATACTTATGTTATAAATAACAATTTGTGTGCATTAAATTATTAAAAATTAAAACAATTAAAACCCCTAAATACAATTCCTCGTACGTACAGCCGACTCTTGATAAATGTCAGTCGTCTCTGTAAGACCTTTATTTTGAAACTATATTTACGTGGACTATCCCGGTAGTAAATTCATTTCTGAAGCTTGTGTCTGTTTGTACATTGCTGAAAAATCCTCTTCATGTACCCATATACAGTAGCCATATGAAGAATTAGCTACAATTTATTTTGAACAACCTTTTATATACGTAACTGTTACATGCATTGCAGAAGATAGAGCAGCTCGCTTGTGAACAGGACGGAATTGTATTGATGTGGAATAGGACCAGGTGTTAGAATACAAAAGGATTCCAGTCCAGCACAAGGTTTCGGGATGAGCTTCTTCAGTTTCGGACAAACTGCTGAAATTGACGTAGTTCTAAATGATGCCGAGACGAGAAAAAAGGCCGAGCACAAAACAGAAGACGGGAAAAAGGACAAATACTTTCTGTTTTACGATGGGGAGACAGTCTCTGGGAAAGTCAACGTAACTCTGAAGAACCCAGGCAAGAGGCTCGAGCATCAGGGAATCAAGGTAGAGTTTATCGGGCAAATCGGTAAGTTCAACGTTTGAACGAGCAATGCTTGATGACGCAACTGCGATGTGACCGTTAATTTAAATACAATTCAGCATTTACATTTATGTTCGTTTGTTTGGAGGCGTCGCGGGCAAATTTGTTGTGTAAAGCACGTTTCATTAAGGGGGATCCAGACTTATTAAGTAATAACATGTTAATATGTTGAAGTGTCAAATTCCAAACACTGGTCTCGTGACATATGACACATTGGCGGTGGGTGTTTGATTCGTGAACGAATCGTTCTTTCCAGTTGGATATTTTCAGTGACTCGAACGAACCGGTTCACTAAACATCGTTCAGGTTTCGCTCCGAGCGTATCTTTATATTTCAGAAATAGCTAGAGTAACGCATTAGTATGCTGTTCGGAATTCAGCCAACAGCTCACCGACCTGTTCGGACATTAGTCATGAGTCGAGAACTGATGAGTGAGGGGGAAATAAGTTGATTTTTTATATATATCAAAAAAAATTAATAAAGCCGAATAGCAGAAACGTTACAACTTGTAAAACCTGTACTGGAAATGGTTTATCAACCTAAAAAGAGCTGGACTTAAAAATAGCCTTAACACTTTTTTAGTTAAGAAAGGTAATTTAGTATCGTTTAATGTAAATTAAAATAATATTTAGATTCTAAACAAGTGTCGCGATGTTAGCTGAATCATGTTTGCAACAAACTGAAATTGGACTTTTTAAAATGGAAATAAACAAATACCCTTATAATTATAAATAAAACCCATAATGAACAGCACAATGTTCTACATGTAAAATAATAATTGAGTCGATTTTCTCCTGTTCTTTTAAATGAATTGTTCAAAAGAACCGATTCTCTGAAATGAGTCGACTTCCTATCTCCAGTAGAAAGGCGGTTTAAAAGAAACCACACCTCTGGATGCCGGTCACAAGCTATGAATCCCTTTTTTATTTTCAGTAATTAACAGTTTCCTTAAAAGATACTTGTTTCTCCTTGTTATAAGTAAGGGCTGTATTTAAAGCTCTATATACCATTCATGCATTTCTATGTAAAGAAAATGTCGTTTTCCCCCCTGAGGCCTGTTGGTTAACCTTATGTATTATTGATTTATTATAAAAAACCCCAAAATTGCCTTTACTAATGTCATGTTGTTCAATACCTGGCAAACCTAGCAAAGCCTTAAAGAATTGTTCTCACTTGAAAGAATGAAACGGAATATACAAACAAAATATGAACATTTTATTAAGCAGCCATGTAAAAAATTGAGCATCTACGGTAATATTTTTCTCTCCCGTGTCTTTTTCTCCTAGAATTGTACTACGACAGAGGAAACCATCATGAGTTTGTCTCTCTGGTTAAGGATTTAGCTCGGCCTGGAGAAATGGCTCAATCTCAGACCTTTGATTTTGAGTTCACACATGTGGAGAAACCATACGAGTCCTACACAGGCCAGAATGTAAAACTACGGTATGTTCCAGTTGTGTAGCTCGGGAAAGATTGTTTATATGAGCTCCCACAATATATTCTACACTTAGTTGACAGTTAACTGTCTTAGATGTTGCTTAGATGGTTTTATGATGAACTCAAATTTTCCTTCAGCTATTTCCTGCGGGCGACCATCAGCAGGAGACTGAATGACGTCTGCAAAGAGATGGACATTGTAGTGCACACACTCAGCACATATCCAGAACTCAACACTTCCATAAAGATGGAGGTGGGAATTGAGGACTGTCTACACATTGAGTTTGAGTACAACAAGTCCAAGTAAGTCAAAAACAGCCAGAGGATGGGAGTTTATGGTTTTAACTTAAAACAGTTAATAAAATTTCAATTTGTCATCCACTGATATCCTGTTTGCATTTTTCCCCGGTTTTTTTTTTTCAACCTAAAAATGGCAGGTATCACCTGAAAGATGTGATTGTAGGGAAGATCTATTTCCTGTTGGTGCGAATTAAGATCAAACACATGGAGATTGATATTATTAAACGGGAGACAACAGGGACAGGGCCAAATGTGTACCACGAAAATGACACCATTGCAAAATACGAGATTATGGATGGAGCACCTGTGCGAGGTATGAAACTATTCTCAACACATCCATTTATAAGGATGACGTTTCTGATGGATTAATTTGAAACACTCATATTTTCTACGTTGAAATGAATTGTACTGAATTTTAACATTGTCTTTACTGGCTTTAGGTGAATCCATCCCTATCCGTCTTTTTCTGGCTGGGTACGAGATGACGCCCACCATGAGGGATGTTAATAAGAAATTCTCTGTTCGTTATTACCTGAATCTCGTACTCATTGATGAAGAAGAGAGACGTTACTTCAAACAACAGGTTGGTCTTCACTTTACTAAATGAACAAATGAATAAATAAAAAGTTAGTAGTGATATTTTAACTATTAAATGCCCAGAATATAATCTATTTTGTGCATGAATTGACCTCTTTTGTGTATTTTTAGGAGATTACGCTATGGAGGAAGGGAGACATTGTGAGAAAAAGCATGTCCCATCAAGCTGCCATCGCCTCCCAGCGCTTCGAGGGCTCGGCGAGCGCAGAGAAAGCACTCTCTCAAGCTAAAGAGGACGACAACTAAACCCAACCATGTCTTCTCATCGTCTCATGTGTGTATGTGTCAGAGAGAGTGTGTGTATGGATTTAAAGAAGCCGTGTGCTCCCAAAATAGATGGTAACCTAAACATGATATTTCACATTCCTAAACACACCAGTTTATGATCAACAAGTTCCTAAGTAGCTTTTAAAAAGGGATTAATGTTTGAAAAGCAAAAACGCAGATTCCAAAAACCACAGCTCGATATTTACGAATTCTTCTTAGCGGTTCCTCTGAGATTGTTTACTTTTTGTCCGCCACCCTGGAATTAATTGACTATATATTTATTTGAAACATTTCAGCAGTTCATCTAGACAAAACAAACACATTCCACTCTCTATATTCCATTTACAGCCTTTTTTTAATGTTTTGTTATTGTAGATTTTTTTCTTTCGTAACATGTACATTTCATTCAGTGTGTTTCTGATTTTTAATGAAATGGTGTTTAACTAATTCATATTTTTAGTGATTTTTTTTTATATACAGTATGCTTACCAATACATGCCTTTTTACTTTTGTTGCCATTCCGTAAGATAAATAAGCACTTCAGAGTTTTTGCCAATGTGATTTCAGTGTCTCCAGAGGGACCCTTAACTTCATATCAACCCAAAATTACATAAACATTTTTGCTTAGATTTAACAAACCAAATGAATTTCCCTACAGGTATGTAGCTAAACTAAAATGCACCTGAATTTTATTTTTTATTTTGTCTGTCAGATTGTATTGCTATAATGATACTTTAACAAGCTTTTCAAATGTATAAAAATATAATTTTAATTCAGTATTATTGCTGTTGAGGTTTGGGTATGGGAAACCAAAATGTTTGATATTGTTGGGTAACACTTTACTATAAGGTTCAAAAAGCTAACTTTAGTTAAAGGTTTCAAGAACTAAAAATTAATCTTAGTTAATATTTATTTATAAATTAATTATGATTCAACTGCTTGTTTGTTAGTTTGTGTTGGCTAATACAACATTTACTAATGTTAACATGCGTGTAATGTGAAAATGTACTATTTTTATGTAAAAGTTAACTTGAATCAAGATTAATAAATGTTAAAGGATTGTTTATTATTAGTTCAGGGTAACTACAGTACAGCCTTATTTTAAAGTGTTACTAAGTCATTGGCTGTTCTAATGTTTAATGTTCTTTAATTCCTGTCAATTCTAGAATTCAGGTGGCATCAATGACTTATTTTAGTTCTCATTTTTACCAACACTGGAGATCAGCTTTATATTACATGTCACAGTTCTAACCAGTTACTAACCAAGATGTACTTAAAACCTTAGAAGTTTTTGATCATGACAGTACAGCTTATTATAAATGCTGATAAAGTGTGTGTGATCAGGATGAAAAGCAGACGTATTAACACTTTGCGGAAGTGATTGCACACCTATTTTGAGATTGCAGGCTCATTAATGCTGCCTTGTTAGTGGTCTTATTGTCGTGATTATTTCTTGTCGTGTTAGGACCGTGGGGGTGTTTATCTGTCTGAAAAACCAGGATGAATCATCTCACGATGAGCTGCCTTTAGTGAGACTGCAATTTCACAATATCGTTTTTTTGTTAGCACTTCTATTCACTTAAGTAGAAAATGATCCTTGTGTCTGGCAGTGAACTTTAACTAAGAAAGATCATGACATGCTGATCACACACTAGGTTCAGCATATTGTTTGATAAAATTGCCCTTTTTTTACATGGCGTGTAAAGGAACCCTTGCATTTGGTGTCAAACTAGTAAAAGATGGCAAGGCCTGTCACAGGGCTATGTGTAAGTGATCTCTCTGCTGTCTGTTTCACAAATCTAAAGCATCTCTTTGCAGAATTACTCATGGCTCTATGTGCCACACTGTGTTTACTGACTACACCTATATGAATTTACAAATTAGCACTGTGTATCCTTTCAAAACAAAAAAGGAACAAGAATTAGTTGTTTCCTAACTTTCTTTACATTTATCATTGTGCAAAAAACTGCTGCTTAAAACGGCAAAATATTAAAACCATATTTCTATATTATTATGTATGTACAGTATATATTTACAGAATTGTAAGTATATGATTTTGAAATGGTTTAGAAATCGCTCTAAGGTACTAGCAGAGTTTACGAAACGGGTTCTAGAAGATTCTAGAACTGTGCTAATATAAAATACGAAACACACACAGTCTAACTGCTCTTTCAGTACTTGTGCTGTATATGACATTTGTTTTTACTCTGATTCCTCAGATTAAAAAAGAAGAAAAAAAAACGCTCATCTTTTCCCTCATAGAAACTTCCAGTGTCGTCTTTTCACCTGCAATGAACTCAGTTTGGAAAAATAAGGTGTGTAAAGGAAGCTGTTTTATGGTCATATAGTGTTGCCATCTTTTTCATTAGATAAAAATTCTCAAGGTCTGTCTTATAATTTGTATTTAAATCTTTCTGAAGATTTTGAACTGGTCTTAAAAATGAGAAGACCAGTGTTGTCCCTAAAGTATCTTTTATCTTTAATTCATGAACTCAAGTTACATTTGATATCTTTCTCCAACACAATTTGATTTGCATGTTAAAATGAAACTTTTTGAGGGGGTTAATTGTGTTTCTAAATGCTTAAACTCAGCCAGCTCTTGATAACCCCTAGATGGCAGACTCGCACCTCATTTGCCCAATCAGCAATGCACTTTATAGCCAATTTGGTAATAGGATTAAAATGTATTCATTTTCATATAGTATTGGCTACACTGTATATTAATGAATGTATCAGTTTCCACAAAGTAGTAATCTGCACAATTGTTTTCAAAAAAATAAGAAGAATTGTTTCTTGAGCACCAAATCAGCATATTAGAATGATTGGAGTAATTGCTGGCCAAAATACAGCTTTGCCATCACAGGAAGAAATTAAAATATATCAAAATAGAAAACTGTTTATTTTAAATTGCTTAAAAAAATCACAGCGTAAATTTTTTTTTGTTTGTTTTATACTGTATTTGCATTTTTACATAAAGATCTTACCGAATCCAAACTTTTGAATAGTAGAGGCATTTAGGTATAAGCTGCTTTATTACTCACTTATTGTAAAACGTTCCAGATGGACAAGTATAAAGGCAGATACTTTAGCTGATGCGTTTTCAATAGTATGTGCAGTCTTCTGGCTTTGAGATGTTGTTATTGATCGGCTGGCCGTGCTGCTGACAGCTGTATTTTCCAAGTGAATTCTGAAGCTGTGAAGAGAAACCTGGATGAGTATTGATCATAGCTGAAGTCCTCTTTCTCTACATCTGCAGAATTCAAGCCCATAGACACTAATGAGGACTGAGGAGAAATAACAAGCCTTTGTGTTCAAATCCTGAACTGAATCTGTCACACAATATACAGAGTAGCCGTACAGCAGATGTTTTCCTCGGGGTGGCTATGAGCAATAAAATCACTTCTCATTTTGGAACTGTATTGATCTAAAAAAAAAAAAAAAAAGAGGTCAAACTAATATAAAGGTAATGAAATAATAACAATTACTATGTTATTACTGCTGCAAAAAATATTAAAATAATTAAAGGGTATTATGTCGGCGCTGATAGCCTTGTGGGCAGTGCACCGACTTATAGCGCCGTTACTATTCACTTCCTTTCAACTCTAAACTATCCTATCACAATAAAAAATCCAAAAATGGCAAAAATAAAATCTTTAAAAAAAAAATTGTATTATTACTATTATTATCTTTTAATACGAATAGCATTTCATTTAACATTTCAGTGGCAATGTAGTTGAGTTTAGTTTACTGATTTTCTGGTAAAATTGTCAATGGCAGGGAGAAAAAAAAATACCATCTTGCCCTAAAAAAAGAACTGGAGGTTCATACAGTACATACAGTAATCACATCATAAATATTAAATGTCAGCTAAAACAACATCTTAGCTCGATAAATCCAGCGGCCACATTGTACAAACCTATTAGGCCTTCGATGTTTGGAGGCGTGGAGCTAATGGGCCAGTTCCAATCCTTCACTAATAACCACAGCAACTGCTCCAAGCGCAATGCTCAGCTGCACAAACCCAGTTACCATGGCGATGGGGCCTCCGTCATTCCCAGTCTTTTGACTGTATTGTGGAGGAGCCTTGCATCTGTGTGAGAAGGGGGTGTCTTGCACAGGAAATCAGGTCATTGTGTGTATTCCTCATTTTTTATATTATCTCATCAATTTTATTGCATCTAATGTAATAAGGATGGAAAGCAAACGTGGTATGAGATGAACTGTGGTTTGAATTTTGAAATAAAGTATTATTATAATTTTGGGCAAGTGGAAAGGGTTTTGAAAGATGGTTTGAAACGGCCTCTGCATCGAAACAATGCAGCTTTGATGATAAAAATAGGCTGACTTATGATCTAACAGTTTTGTACACTGAAAAAAATGTTTCATTCATCCAATTAAAAAAATGTAGGGTAATGATTCACATCTATATTTTTTAACTTGAGCCAATGAAAAATAAAATAAATAACTTGCCCTTATAGAATGAGCTTTATTGCCAGGTATGTTTACTCATACGAGGAATTAGTTTTCGTGACTGAAGCTTCCACAATGTAACAGAATGACAGTGACAGAACAAAAAACACAGATAATAAAAATAGAACAAGTAAATAAGGAATAAAAATATATAAATCAACAATTGTATGTGCAGGTATATTACAATAGACAGTTTTTTTATGTACAGGTACTGTATATTATGTGCAAATTTGAGGTGTAGACTGAGTATGTGTGTTAGATAAATAAGTGTATGAGTGAATAAATAGTGTGTGTTCCACAGTTAAGTGTTCATGAGATGGATTGCCTGAGGGAAGAAACTGTTCCTGTGTCTGGTCGTTCTGGTGCTCAGAGCTCTGTAGTGTCGACCAGATGGCAACAGTTCAAAGAGGGAGTGTGCTGGATGTGAGGGGTCCAGAGTGATTCTGCCAGCCCTTTTGCTCACTCTGGATAAGTACAGTTCTTGGAGAGGGTTGTACCAATGATTCGCTCAGCAGTCCGGACTACCCTCTGAAATCTTCTGAGGTCAGATTTGGTAGCTGAGCTGAACCAGACAGTTATTGAAGTGCAGAGGATGGATTCAACGATGGCGGAGTAGAACTGTTTCAGCAGCTCCTGTGGCAGGTTGAATAGCTTGATAGATGTGAATCATTACCCTAAATTTTCTTAATTGGATGAAACATTTTCAGTGTAGTTGTTGAATACATTAGACAGTGATTGACACTCCCATAGGAGATGTCGTCATATTTGTCTTTGAGCTTTGCAGAATATTCCTCCCCCTTCATAAAGACCCACTACTGTTACTTTCTGCTCTCTCCTCCTTCTTATTAACCATTAATGGACTCACATGGTTTAAAGTCTGTTAGACAAAGACGTGCCACATGCATACAGCCAACAACTATCAAATATGTGAAAGCATGCTAGAATTACTAACAGTTCATATTTAAGCAGCCAGTAGTAATACACCTGCATTTGTATTTCAGTCACGCTGCATGCTTCCAACACCGAAATGCGTTTCTGAGTAAATCTGGCCACATGGTCAGGAAGCTTTACTATATAAGGACTAGATGTCCTGTGATGTGTAAAGCAGCGTGTGCCACGCTTTTGTTGTTTCCCACAGTCATCTGCTCAAAACTGTGAAAGCATTGTCTGTAATCCATCAAATCAGATGCTAATCCCTGGAATATGGCAAGCCAATTCTGAGCAGCTTGTGTGCATGCAGACACATGCATGCTGGAGAGCGTCTCTAACTGTATGGGTCTTTTTACAGACTGAGACGCAGATTAAAAGCCGTGAAGGATTAAGGGCAGCAGGGAGAGTGGCGTTACACATGGGAGGTGTGGATATGTGTGACGTAAAGGGCAACTGGGCAATACTATGGCCAAACTAAATGGTTCTTTATGCCCCATCCGTTCCTCTAAGCCACGGTCTTTGTCTTCACTGCGGTTCTCTGTCTTTCTGACTCGCTGGATGGCCTGCAGAGTCAGACAAATTGAGCTGGAAACAGTGTATTTTGTCTGTAGGGGTTCAAAAGTCTTAGACCACATTGACATCTGTTGTTTAATCATCTAATATAAACCTGGAAATGGAAAGTTTTAGGGTAAGGAATTTAATTTTTTATTATTTTGGATTTGGTTTTCTCTGTTCAGCACTTTGGTCAGCATCACCGTGTTTCAATGTGCTATATAAATAAAATGTACTTACTTTAGGATTTTGAACATTTTAAATCTAGGGATACATCAATTTTAATAAATGTTTAGTAACACTTTACAATAAGATCTCAGTTGTTAGTGCATTAGGGTATTAACTACCAATGAACAACATTATAGCTTTTATTAATCTTTGTTAATGTTCCCTAAAAATACAATTTAAATAAAAATACAGTTGTACGTTGTTCATGTTTGTTCACAGTGTATTAACAACTGTTAACAGAAACAAGTTTTGAAATTAAATATATGTTAGTAAATGTTGAAATTAACATTAACTAAGATTAATAAATACTGTAGAAGTACTGTTCATTGTTACTTCTTGTTAACTAATGTTAGCAAATGAAACCTTATTGTATAGTGTTACCGTAATTATTTTCATGTTATGGCCAATAAATGATAAATAGCACATTATATACAATTCTATATTATTTTGTTTAAATAAACGAAAAATAAAACACAAAAAAAACTCAAATTAATCATATTAATTGCAACAAGGCAAGGGAATTTGGCTATCACAACATTATAATGTACATTACAATGTAGCGTGGAAAAAGAGATTTGTAAACGATTGCATTTAAAACTGTTTTTAAATTATTAGTGTTTTGGTAAAATTTTACAATAAGGTCTCATTTGTTAACATTGGTTAATGCATTAACTAACATGAACTAACAATGAACAATATATTTGTTACAGCATTTATTAATCTTTGTTAATATTAGTTAATACAAATGTTCATGTTCATGTTAATTCACAGTACATTAACTAATGTTATCAGATACAACTTTACATTTTAGTAATGCATTAGTTACCATGTTGCTACTGAAGGATAATAAGATCAAGTTAACTAATGTAGTTAATTCATGTAAACAAATGAAACCTTATTGTAAAGTGTTACCAGTGTTTTTAAAGATTAACATTAAATTAGTGGTAGATGATGGCAGAGGTATGTAAAATTAGGAAAAATTAGCATTTAAATGCAGTTAATTGCACAAAAAACAATCAGCCAATAACTTATATTATAATATGTAAATCATATAACTGTTATTTAAACAAAGAAATGTCGACTTAAAACCCAATAAAACATTTACAATTCTGCACGTTCTATAGGTCACTAATCAAATAACCACATTTGGGAAATTTGACAATGTTAATTTCAACTTTTCATTAAATTGTTATACTAATACTACAATTTGTAATTGTTTTATTAAATTATTATAAAAAAACAATATAGAAGCATTCTCACTAGTGGTCTCAGACTTACTATTACTCTATATGACCCTGCAACATTATTAAAACACTGTAATCTTGCCAGATTTATAGCTTTCATTTCAATAGTAATGACTGACAGTAAGCAGCCAGCGTACATGTTGTTAGCACGGCTTCCTCAATGAAAATCCCTCGAGCGTGCTTTGAGGGGTAATGAGAAGGGGATCCTGCCAAGAGACCCCTGATGTGGCCGATGACAAGCGAGTTCAAGGTGTGAATAAAGCCCCAATACAGCTTCTCTCCATTACCTCACACTGTTTTTTTGTCCTTCCTCATGAATATGGAGGGATTTGGCTTATGGCAGACTGAGAGAAAGGGAGCAGGAGGGGGTAGGGGGCGGAGAGAGTGAGGTGCATGAGGAGAGGAGCAGAAGGGGGAGGGTTGCCGAGGAGGATGATTGCGTCAGAATGCGCAGGCTCCGTGGAACAGGAGAGGACGGCTGCTGCTTAATGCTCAGAAAACAACACTCTGAGCCTTGACTGGCTTAGACAAGACGCCGTGGACTAGAACAGTGGCCATCACGACACAGAGATTCTGTGTGTGTGATGGGAATGATTGTGTCTGCTGTCGTTTCATCCTGATCAAGATTTGCTGATGGTGGTTTCTCTCTGACTATATTGGAATAGGAGGAGCTGTTTCTACCCAGATACACACGGAGAGATTCTTCTGCAGGTAATTTGTTCCTCCCTCTCTCTCCTCCATCACTCCGTCTCCATCCCGCCATTGTTTTCACATTATTCCCACTGGGAAATGGGGTAACCTTGATCTCCATCCGTTCTGCATCCATCCCTTTCTTTTTTCATTTCGTTCTGTACATATTTCTAGAAAAAAATAGATCCAGATGCTGTGATCCAGATTTAGCAGTGCGTTTGAGAAATATCTCTTGCATTTTTTATCACTGTGATAAATATGAATGTCATACACATTTAGTTGATGTCACTCTCAGCGGAGGTCCCATGGCAAAAGTGTTTTATTCCATCACCACCGTTTGTTCCATTGATTTATTTAAGGTCAATATGCTATTTAAACTCTTGCTCAATTCCACCCCCTTCCTCAGGAAGTGTGAATAAGGGGCAGCAGTTTATCAATGTAACATTGGATTGCCTCTTTGCTTTGGTCATTGGAAGTTTTTTTGAATGGGTTTTGGCCATAGGCACAGAATTATGGGTGGTGGACAAACAAATCAATCGGTAGCCAAAAACCAGGAAGTGACAAAAGGTCATTCCCTTAATTCTGACATAGTACACTACAGGCAGACACATACACACTAGGGTAATAGAGTGTATTAGTGGAATGGAACTTTGCTGACTAATGTAATGTTGGGGTAAACGTTTAAGCAAGCCTGTTTTAAATGGATTTTTATCCTGCAGTCTTTTAGCTTGACGTTAAGCCTGATTGATAAAGCCTTTCGAGCTCATTCATGGGAACTGTCAGATCACAGGTCGAAAATGCAGGAAATAAAGAGTGGATGTTACTGTATAATAACTCTCAAACTGAACTTGTTCATTTCAATGACGAATGAATTTTTGTGGAAGTCATCTTGACCTGAATAGAATGTAAAGCATTTGTTTTGGGTGGATCAGAATATAACAAGATGCATTTTTGCCTAGAAATGGTCATATTGTACCATTTAATTTGCTAAAAATAAATGTTCATATATTGATATAGAGTGGATTATAAGGCAGTAATGATTGCAGAAAAAAGCTAATGAACATATTTCCACATTTATTATTTTTTCATATGTTTGAGAAAGTGAATTTGAATTAGCAGTGGCTATAATTGCTGGTTGACTTTGGCTGCCTCACAGTCCCAGAATTCATTGGGAAAAATCCCAGAGGTTCTGCTGAATCAACCGCCATGCAAATGAAACACAATTACTTTCACTCTGCTTGAGCGAAATGCAGTCATTCGTGTTCCCTGCTCTCTTAGTGGAAAGTAAGGGAATTAATCTAACAAGATGTCATCTGAGAAAAACTGTATTTCGTAGTCTAAATGTTCATAGTTAAAAAGTCTTACAAAATGTTCTTGACTCTGAAGAAGCCATTACTGTTATATAACATAATTTTCAGAGAAGTGAGAAATCTGAATTACTCAACATTTTAAATCCGCATTTAATGTTTTAGATGATGAGTTGAGATGTTAAAATGACAGATTAACAATTACCATATTTTTAATTAGGGATTGTTACAGTGATAACCTCCACGTGACTGTGTGATCAAGAGGGCATCAGGATGGAGGCCCCTCTGGTGTGCCTGGATGAGGAATTCGAGGATCTGCGGCCCTGCAAGATGGAGGAGATTGAATTCGAGCAGCCTGCCTGCCGGCCTCACAAAACCATTCCTCTGGCCCCACTGTGCCGCGAAGAGTTCTCAGAGCTGGAGAACTTCTCTGAGATGATGAGCTTCAAGTCCATGGAGGACCTTGTCAATGAATTTGACGAGAAGCTGAACGTGTGCTTCCACAATTACAACACCAAGACAGAAGTTCTGGCACCTGTTCGCAACCAATCGCACACCGAGGAGGACGAGGAGAGGCTTCAAGATGAAGAGTAAGATCTTTTCTGTTCCACTTCTAGTAAATACATGTAGGTAGAGGAATGAAATTTGATGCAATTAGTCTCACGTTTTTGCACCACTAAAAAAGTAGCATGGATACTGTTATGACTGTGCTGATGAATATGCCCATCCAGTTGGCTGTCTCTCTGCCAACCAAAAGTGAGGACATGTCTGACATCCTTGCCAACTGGCCTGCCAATCAAATTGTATAAAAACACCCTTTGTCCATCACCAGCGCCTGTCTGTGTGCGTGTGTCCACGGTTTGGCTGTGAATTATTCAGCAAATTTTTATACGCCTCAGTGCTTTTCTTTGTCCTGACTTGTCTGTGCTGGCAGCCTGTCACCATCCTCTCTCTGCCGACAAATCTGCCTCTCGCAAAATAGGACAAAAAAAAAATCCCTTGCTCTAAATATAGCATGCATTATTGTTGATTTAAAACAGTCAAAACATCATCACTGATTGTAAATAAAAAAGAGCATAAAAATGTGAGAAATTTAGATTCAAATCAATATTTTTTTATCCTTTTTGTAGCCTTGCAAGAGATCAAATTGAACATGTTGCTGGGTTTTCCAGTATTTGAGCATCTTGCTCATTACTCTCATAGTTTGTGCTGTAAATATGTCATTGATTTATGATTTGTTAGCATGTTATTTTCTGCATTTCCCGCTGTGATGTGTTCTCATTGCCCGTGGCTTTTGTTCTTGGCTGGTATTCAGACACAAATCTGTCCCTGCGCTAGAATTCAGCCTGTGGCTGTGCGTCTGAAGAAGACAGAAAACCAGCCGGCGGCAATTCTCAGATATATATATATTATATATATATATATATCTATATATATTAGTATATATATAAATATTATAGAAAGATTTTGCCTTTGGAGATCTCTAGAAAGGGAAACAGAAATTAAACTCTTTCCGACAGTGACATATGGGTAGATGATGACTGTACCAGTTTGGTGTTGTTGCAGGGCTGGATTGGAGGCTGGTAGGCTTGTGTCTGTGTGTCCACAGAGGATCAGCACACTTTGAATGGCCACTTGTTCCCTGGATGACTAGACAATTTTACTAGACAACTAGAGCAATTTTAGTATGTAGATAAATAAATAGAAAAGAGAAAGAAAGCATTGTCACTAGCCCAGTTATGTAAACTGCAACAGCTACTTAAAGAACTTCTTAAAAAAAACAAAAACAAGTTGTGCACAATTGCACATAAAACAAATGCTCTAAATTTCTCGGTGCTAACAAATCATAACTGTTACATATAAATGAAATTTCTCCATTACTGAAGTGAGTGCTGTTGTTAAAGAATGTATTATTCATAATTCTGAGTTTAAATGTCTCATTTGTTCCATTTTCACTGTGCGTCAGTTGGAACACTGTGTATACAAATGTCCATACATGTGTTTTTGTAGCGTGTGGGATGCTCTGACTGACAACTACATCCCCTCCTCTGTGTCCAGCTGGGACGACCCCACCTCAGAAACACTGAACGGCAACCTCTCAGACCAGGAGGTAAACATCTGCTCTGCTCTGCTCTGATAACATTCATGGTGTTGACATGACAATATACTGCAGGGTTACTGTATAGACTAATGCTATAGAACATGACTATAAGTTACATGTTAGGGACACCATCATTTTTACCAATGCATTGATATTTATATTACATTATTTATAGTAATTTAATATTATAATTGTGAATTTTATCATAAAATGATTTAGATTACTTCTGATATTAATATTATTACTGTTGATATCGATAAATATTATCTATTGTTAAAGGTACTTTATTAATGATATTAATGATATTATATTAATGGAGCTGATTTAAGTTGCAAAGAAGTTATCACTGATGCATTGGCCATCAGAAAATGTCTTGAAATATATTTTCTTGAAACATCTTGAAATATCTTTCTCCTTATAATTGAAAAAGTCATTTTATTTCCTCTGAGCAAATGACTGCAGTACTACATGAGAGTACAGCTTTGCCCTCTTGATTCAGGGTGTGGTGTGTATATTTATGCCGAATGGACGGCAGAGATAGCCACTCGCTGCCAAAAACCCAGCCTGATCTACTTTCTCTGGCAATCGGCCTGTCAAAGGCTTTGCAATAAACAGTTTAGACACCACAAAAATACTATTATACAGATTATCAACTAATGCAACTGGTCAGATGTGAAATGAGGTCATCTAATGCTAGCTTTTGACTAGTTTAGTCAAGACTCTGCTGTACATCATTGCAGGCCAGAAGAGCTGTCAAGCTAACATTTGAAAGGGCTCTCTTCAGCACATTACCAATGAGTTTAATGGAACTATATGGAGCCATTACTCTCTACCATCTTGTCATATTGATACGGCTGATGCTCCTAAACATGTTGTACAGATTTTCATGAACATACCGTCTTGGTTTTAAAGATACATGAAAAAGAGGACGATGAGATGAACGAGAAGAATGAAAATGCCAATTGTCTGAGTGAAGAACCTCTTATCACCGCTGATCAGGTGAGCCTAAACTTTTATAGCCGCCTTTTAAAAAATGGTGTTTTGTTTTTTTTAACACAAATATAAACACGTGTTGCACTGGTCAAAAAAGTGAGAATGATTATACACTGCTTATAGTACATAATTATTTGTAATACATACAATACTTTTGTAATTTAATAATTAATGCATCAAAAGGTTAATAAATTAGTGTGCTGCACACAAAGCTAAAATTCAAAGCTATAGTTCCGTTGTGTCCTTGAAAATTGTTTAAACATTCACTAAAATCTGTAATTTATTCTCTCATCAGGTGATTGAGGAGATTGTGGAGATGATGGAAAACTCACCAGATCCTGGAGAGACAGAGGAAGAGGAGGAAGATGATATCGCAGTGTCTTCCTCTAAAAGCAGCCCCTCTCTGTTGGAGGAGATCCGCATGCTGTCTCAGGCCTCCAACAACAACTGCTCCTATGAAGGTGCTCGTTCAAACCTGCAATTAATAAATATATGTGAACCTCAGGGTGACTTTTCAAACTTTTCATGAATCTTCAGTTGAAACTAGATGTTAAGATGAAAGCTTGAACACTCAAACAAATTAAAATGTAGTTGCTTTAAATGTAGTTGATATATAACAGTACCAGATCATGGTCAATGTAAACATGCTCTAGAAACAGGTGCCTATCGAGTACACAGAGAAGGTTTCTATTTTAATCTGGTGTTTCAGCATTTCTTCATCCCAGATCATGTTTTTGAAACCAAAGACGCAGTGGAGCAAAAGCGAATGAAAAATTGCCCATGTCAACTGAGAGCGACACTAAAGAAACAATACAACATTAGTCACAGTGTGAAAGTCAAGTGTTGCTCGCTTTGATCAAGTCTTATTAAACCCAATGCTTGTCATGCAGGTCTGAGGCTGATGCCAAGCTCGGCGCTGCTTGACATCTTGTGCCGGATGGAGGCGGCGATACGAGAGTATTCGGAGGAGCTGGTGGCCCAGCTGGCCCGGAGGGACGAGCTGGAGTTTGAGAAGGAGGTGAAGAACACCTTCATCACAGCTCTGATGGAGGTCCAAAACAGACAGAAGGAGCAAAGGGAGCTGAGCAAGCGCAGGCGTAAGGACAAGGCCATGAGTCTACAAGGGCCTACCCACTCCGAGAAGATCGGGAGCATGCCTGCAAAAGTAAGTGTGTTGAAATTAACTGCATGATATTTGCCTCCATGCACAGACATCTCTCTCAGCAGTTAATGGATCTTGCCCCATTACTCTTCAGCTGCACTTAGCACTTACTGGAAGAGCAGAGGAAGCATTCCCCTGCAGTATGAGCTGTGGAGGCAATAGCAGCTTCCTCTTAGACAGTAATGCCACTGTGATTCGATTACATCACGCAAGAACTGCATCTCTGCGTCCTCATCGTCCATGTTCTCACAGGGATGATTTGATCATTCCAGTCATTTTGTACACAGTGATTAGAGTTGGTAAATGTGGCAAATTGTGAAGCTCAAATTTATTATATTATGGTTGCACACATTTCCTGAACTTGGAAGCTTAGGATTTTAGCCAATAAATTATTATATAGCCATGTCATCATGACTGATAATTGATAAATGGCTACAATTATTATTTTTTTAAATTAAATTATATTTAATTAGTATTTATAAATATACATTGTTTATTTACATTTTTAGAGAGAATAATATAATTTTAAAAACTGAATAAAAAAAATATTTTTTCTCACTTTTACATTTTTATTCATTCTCAAAAATGTAAATCAAACATAATAGAAATAAAATTAATACTTTCAAAAGCTTAAATATATGGCATCACAATATTATAATGTAAAGATGGATATTATAATATTTATTATTATGTGATTTTAATCATTCGCTGAAAGAAATCTGCGGGTACTTAAATAAGAAATAATGTCAGAACTTTTTCCATCATTTCTAGACCCTCAATTGAATTCTTCCAGCTCCTTACTCTAGTTTGGCGTAGGATGTGCACACAAGGGATGCAGTGCTGTACAAAATGTGAGCTTCTGGTTCTTAATATTTTATGTTTGAATGTTTTTCAGCGCTTCAGCATGGAGGGTCTTTCCAACATCCTGCAGACAGGCATCAGACAGACCTTTGGGACCTCAGGGACAGAAAGACAGGTAAGGAAGGAGGAACATTTCCGTAAATGTTTTAAACTAAACTTGCACATATATGCAGGAATAAGATCTGATCGTAAACTCTGTCTGATTGTTTTTTCGTATGTGTGTTCAACAGTACCTAAACACAGTCATCCCATATGAGAAAAAAGGGACTCCTCCATCTGTGGATGACTTGCAAATGCTCACAAAAAGTAAGAGTACTGCACTAATGGCATTAAAACTGAGTCAAAGTGAAACCGACTTTTCTGTAGAAATCTCCATAATATTTCAAGTTTATTTTATTTAAGATTTGCTAATATTGATTGATTTAATCCTTAAAATCAAACAATAACAAATGTAGGCTATCAAAGGAAAACAAATAGTGACCATTATTTCAACTGATATTGTTTTTCAGTTCTTTATGCCATGAAAGAAGACAGTGAGAAGGTCCCGACCCTCCTGACTGACTATATACTAAAAGGTAAATCTAAACCTTTTTTCACCATAATTAAAATAACTTTTAAAAAATAATTTTGTATAAGTATATTTCTATCTCAATTTAATTAAATAACTGGATTCACAGAATATCACTGTTCACCAGCTCTAAATATTCCCATAAATAACGCGCCTGCATTATTTTAGTATCATTGAGTTTTTATTGATATTTTGAATTTGTTTTCATTTTTATTTTCATTGTTTTTGTTTAAGTGTTAGTAATTTTGTTGTGTGTTTTTGTGATTTTTATTATTTTTGTCATTTTTAAATGTTATAGGAGTATTTATTCATTTAATTGTAATTTATTTCAGATCAAGTTTATTTTAAATTATGGTTTTAGGTTTAATTAACTATAATATAGTTATATAGTACAGTATATAAATGTATATGAACTACACACACAGCATTGAGACATTACCCATTATGCTCTTCTCCATCCGCAGTTTCGTGGTGTCCTACTCTAAAGCTCCTGAGCGCGGGGGGGGGGGGGGGGGGGGGGGGGAATGATTGGTGCGATGTTAGACTGCTGCGAGAGGTCGGGTGTCTTCGTTCGTCCTCTCTCATTTCCGAAGGCGCAGCTGCAATGACTCACTGCTATCATTATTCAGCTAGGGAGTCCCTGCATCATCTAAAACGCATCTTCTCGATCGCTTCTCTACTTGACCTTTTATGACCTTGCTCGAAAAAGGATAGCTCACTTGTCCTTCCTGTATTCAGCATATCCATGAGTTTCACCGTACCTCAGGCAACAAGCGTCCTGGTGCTTAAACATTTACTGTTTCGATTACGATGCGTTACTTGAGTCGGTCCTAAAGCCATATGAAACGTGTAAGGGTAACAGGTGAACTAAATCATTTTAACTCTACGATCAGTTAATCATTTTTATTTTATTTGGTACACCATGATAAACCGCCTAACATAAGGTCTTTTATAGCATAACTAGCTAAATCATTGCATCATCCGTTCTAAAACCCTGGGGCCCGCGGATGACGGCGATGAGAAGGGCATTATTCACAATCTTCTTAAGGTAGATCCATTGATTCGAGAGCACATTTGAAAATAATCCATCCATACTTGCCGTTTTAGTATTGTGGCTTCATTTCAGCCAAAGTTGGTTGAAAATACAGCATGTTTTAGTGTTCTACATTAATGCCAAGTTATGGGGAGAAACCTTGTGACTTTTCTTATTTTGGGTAACCTGACTTTTTTTTTTCATCCTATGTATGAAATATAAAGTTCTACATAATGTGGTTTCTTTGACGATCCATTTGTCTAATAAAAACATGTTTTTTTTGGTTGTTTTTTTAACATTAACTGTCATCCATGCCTTGTGCTTACATCTTTAATGTATTTATTTCTTATTTACTAAGGGACATGGAGGAATGTGAAGTATTGCGGAGTTATAATTCCAATAAATGTCAAACCCTGTGAAAGCATGAATGACTGTTTCATTGTAATACCGCAACATTCCACTAGAGGGTAGTCATATACAGGTCACAAGCAAGCTTGTCGAGGATTTTTTTGTGGCGTCTAGTTTAAAGGTCCCCTATTTGACACCTTTCTGGAGTTTTATTTTAGGTTTTGATGTCCTTAAGAATATATATTTGCAGTATAAGTACCAAAAACCATCTCAATATATTTTTACAGCTCCTTTCTCAGGAGCTCTGCTGAGAACAGGTCGATTTTGGAGTAGGGTATGCCTGGAGATCTCCAAACTGGGTGGGAGCTCCAAAATAGGGCGTGGCTTCCTTCCATTGACAGACAGGCACATGACACGCATGTGGTCAGCTTCCCTCGCCGCAATCCACTTCAGTGCAAACTCCACCCCACAGCTGATTCTAAAGATTTTATTGGTTATGTCAATTAAAGTGTTTATTTCCTACACTATGCAACAAAAATGCTAACCCATAAACCGGCTACCCTCAAACTGCACCGCTAACCTTAACCAGTGAAATTGACTGCATGGCGGGATTGGCGCGAATTATGTGCGGGGTAAAGACAATGCATTGTCAGGAATAAAACATTTGATAGTGCTGTTATGTCGGATAAGGAATCGTTCCGTACTCCCGTCAACCGGAACCTCAACACCGGAAAATGGCAGGCTTTTTCTAGTTAGGCAGCCCGCATAGTTCAGCTAACCCACCTTTATCCTAGTACTTCTCTGCGAATTTCTAGGAGCGCCTCGTGAACGGCTCTCCCTTCGAAAAGGAAAAAATGATAGAGTGGCTGCTTATAAGCAAAGTGGGCAATAGGGTAGAAATCTTACCCCCTGTAAGGCGACTGGCGGCCTGGTAGGCGGCTTGCGGAGTGATTACCCCTTATATATAACTCATTACGCAGGTATCATACTCGCAGTCGCAACACCACTGGGCGCACGAAGCTTTGGGTCTCTGGCTCTGCATCGAGAGGAATATTTATTTACATAGGCATATTTTATTAGATGGAATGGCTGCAAACAATGTTTAATTATAGTTTTATTTTGAAGAGTAACCTAGATACCACGAATCACACTAAGGCAATTGGCCTGGAGTGGCTCCAGAGTGTCGTCCAAACTGTTGAAAAAGCTCTAATGTTGGCGTGGGAGACCGCCGTGCCTCATCTGGCAGCCCGCGCATATCTTGTGAGGATTCCTCCTAATGGCCCTGCAAGCTTATGCAAATTGCAGAAACTTTAGCAGTTTACTATCCCAGTCCATAAGTCCTTGTGACGCTAGATATTTTGAGCGCTTGTGGCTAATTACATATTCAATGAGCTCGGGAGCGTTTACTGCTCTCTGACCTCCTGGCGTCCTGTTGTATATCTGTGGCCTAGTACGAATCAGCTCAGCGCTAAGATCGCATACGGGTTGCACGTGGCCCGCTCTTCGACTGACTCACTCTCTCGATAGCGCTCTAATTATTCTATGACGGTTGTGCAGCAAACAAACAGACAGAAATCGCTGACGGCGGTGCCCATCTCGTCAAACCAGCGTCCAACGATGCTCTCGGCTACATGATACGGTAACGCTCTAATATACATCGACATCCGCTTCCTCGTTGTGAAATGTAAGTTATATTATATAAACCCATGAAAAAAAACTATGCATCATCGCCTAGACGCCGGGCAGCTCTACCATGCGCAATGCTCTACAAACAAAACGACGACACGCCTGAAAGACTGGTCTAAAAACGCGATAAAAAAAGACAGTACACGAGCTGGATCATCGAATTACAGATCTCGTATTGCAACAAATCGCGTCATACTTGCCTGCTATAATGCATGAGCAGACAAGGCCTTGAAGCCTCCCCCTGGCCTTAGTGGGCTCATCATGAAAGTATTACCCGAAATAAGTATATGTCCTTCATTTGTGCTATGTTATGTGACGGCTATCAGCTCTAGCTAGACATTCTTCATAACTGCAGCTAGTGTCCTATAGATTGTTCTAGACCATAAATAAAACTATGAGACATTAAGACCCTCATCTGTCTCACGTTGCGTTATGAGCCAGCTTATGTCTGTCGCTGCAGGTAGTTAAGAAGGAATAAAAGGCAACAAAGCTGAGCGCTTATTTCCTTGATATGACGCCTAGACACCTCACCCTAATACCCCCTTGTAATCTGCGTACTATACACTTGTTGTGACTTAATCTAAGGTTAGGGGCATGTGAAAGGCAGATAATGAGTAGACTGTAAAAAATACATGTCGCCCTGGCCTGAAAATCTACGAAGATTCGTATAGCTAGCTACTGGGAATTTGCACACTCACCTCGAGCTGCATACCCCAGCACTAACTGACATACTGGTTAGATGTCTCTTGACTTGACCTTCCTCGATCAGCTGTAGCCCGCACGTTCAGGATGTGAGTTGCCAAGTCTCACACCTTAGCCGTCACTCGTGCACTACCTATCCAAATCGACATACGACGTCTAGAGAGTTGTATGCCTTACTGGTTTGCTGGCGAGAGAAGCTTGACTTCCGATGTGTTTGGACATGGTAAAGTTATACACTCTAATTCAACCTGGAGGGCATGTTGTTGTTGCCTCGCAATGTTGTTGCACTCGGGGCGTCTTGGAGCAAAAAGGAAGAGTGTTTTCGTAGAGGAGCAGATGGGCATCGGCGTGGTGGGGGTCCCGATGCATCGGACGTGGTTACCTTGAACGGCATACTGGTTTGTAGTTCTGGCTGACGTCACAATTCTTTTAGGGCGTAAAGCAATAACGGAAGTCCATCAAGGCAGTCTGGGCTGAATAATCACAGTCTCATGTTGCGAACATCGCTGTCCGCCATTCTATTGCATGCGCGACCCTGTGCGGGTGTCAATTCATTAGGTATCACAATGTGCGACTCAAGGATTCTGAGTACTCTATTTGCAATACATGATATACTTGGAAGTCTACATATGCCACGCTAGATATCCGCGGGTCTGGTTGACTCAACCAACTAATAAACGAGCAAAATTGCTTCAGCAGTCAAAATTTTCCAGCTTAATTGATGCAACCATGATCGCGGAGCCCCGTTTAACTATATGTGAGGCTTAAATCATTTAAATTAAAGATATAAAACACCGACTATGTCCACTAATAACTTAGGTCAAGTACGACAGTACAAAATAGTCATGATACAATGGCATCTTTAGCTCGGGGATTTAAGAAATCGTTTTCTGCAGTAGTGCATCCTGGAGACATGGGCCCTGCGCATATGTGTATTGGAGCGAGACCTCTAATTCTCCTGCCACTAGTGTTCTTGGGGTCTTGTAAACTGGCATGTGTTACAAACTACTTAAGTCAATTCCATAATTAGTCCTATTAAATATTAGATCGTGGATATTACACTTGTTCGAACTGGATTCGGCCTAGGGAACAGATATATTTCTCTTACGTTCATTATAACTAACTTAGCGAGGCAACTCCCAGTATTAGCCCACTTTAAAGGTGATTATATTTTTTTATCCGAGATCACGTTGGTCCTTGAGAGCGCCGCGCACCATCTGTGCGTCGCCTAGCGGCTACTACTTGTTACGTTCGATTCTGATAGAAATCTGAGTGAACCCGTTGATTTATGCAAAGTTGCATATAGATTTTATCAAGTGTCCCTATTAACGAGGGGGCAATGAACACCCCTGCTGAAATATATATCCAAATGCTATAAGTATAACCAGGAACCGGAAAACATAAAAAAAGTAAGTGTAAAATTCCATAATGTTCTTCGCTGCATTTTAAATGCAGTCATATTTGCAAATTACTTTATTCTTAGGCGCGAGTCATGTACCCGTTGACTATAACGTAGCAGAGGCTTGGCGGCTTACTCTTGATATATATCGGTAACCCGCGTTAGGTTAATCTTTCGCGGCAAAATATTTATTAATACTGGTGCACTGATGCGAATAGTCGATAAAAGACATATTATTAATCAGTATCTACGCCTGTCCGCTCTCTTCGCTATTTAAAAGGCGAAGCTCTTCTAAAGAGCGCTCGTTCACTTGTGACACTTTGCCAAAGGAACAGGCGCGCGGAAAAATAGTGCGGGGCGAACCAAAAGGGGTGCGCACCCACGACTGATTTTATTGTGCATTTTTTTATCTTTATGAGGACCTTTTTTCCGTCATCAAAAAACATTAATTTACATATTAGTAAGCATTAACACAATCCTTGGTCACTGTAGGTCAATATGCCAGGACTGGATCACAACAAATACATAGCCTACATCATGATATACTGTAGATGCTACATTTCTGACTCTACAGAACATTACTACTATATTACTATATTTCCTTTTAAATGAGCAGACTGCATGTTTACAGCCAGTTTCTTTTAATCAAAAATATGAATACAAAGTGTTTTCATGTCTGCTGACAGTAAATAGTCATATATACAGAACAGTTTGAGGTTGTCCAGTCTGCAGATGACAAAAAGATTGACATGGGTACAGACAATAAAACATTTCTAATAAAATAAAGTAAAATAGTTTGTGCTTGAAAAACAGTCAGTCGCACTGTTGAGTACATACAACATACTTAAAAAAATTACAGCAGTTTTAAAAGCATTTATGAAATATGTGGGGGGGAAAAAACATGATTTTTGGCATACTTACAGATGAGCTATTGTGATTTATTATATGGTTTGCTATAGCCTACTTAAAGTGACCATGAACCCATTTTACTTCCATAATTTGACTTATTTCTGAGTAAAACTGGGATGTTCAGTGATGTGCATTAAGAAAATAAATACAGCCACTTTTGAGTTTGTTTCACTGGTGCATTTATTTCCTGGAAACTGGATGTTTTACCGTGGTCTAATCGCGTCTCTTTTGGGGGCAGTCAGCCACCACGACCCCCACCTAAATGCTGTCCGGCTGTGCATATTTCTTTGTCTATAAATTTGTCTAGCTTTAAGCTGTATAGTCACTCATGCAGTGGCTCGGGGTAGAATGCTGATAAGATGATAAAAAAAAAACAGAGGAAAACTATTATCCACATGGCTCAACATGGAAGCTCTTTGGTTTGTATCCAGAAACAAGTAAAAATCATGAAGGTACTTCTATGCTGCAAATTATGAATTATGCCACAAAGATCTAGATGAAAAAATAAATAGAATCTCGACCTTATTTACAGTAAGGTAAAGAAATGTTTATAATTAGAAAATAAAAAAGCAGTTTAGCATATTCAATTCAATACATTAGTTTTAAAATATCATCATGGGGTACAAAAATGCAATATAAATTAAGATACCTCCGACCAAGATTCTAATTCTACACTTGCGGAAATTGAAAAACAGGCTACGCAGGCACATCTCTTAAGAGAAACAACACGGTGCTTTATTTCTAATTATTTTGTGTGGCAAAAAACATTTAAGTCCCCCCACAGCAAATATAAGGCAAGCATCTAAATATGTCACATTTTAAGCTAGAGTGTCGTCTCGAGTGATATATACTCGACTATTCCGCTTAACATATGTCTGCTATGACATATGGGGCTATCTGCCCTTCATTTTAACATAAGTAGGCGGGGGGGGGAAGTGGGTGCAAACCCATTTACACTAAATGGTCTTACTTCCGCATTGCAAAATACGGTGGACTGATCGCATATGTATTAAACATATGTAAACTTAAATATTCATGAGGAGTGTCTGTAAATAATGTGGAATAGACCTTTCATTCGTTTCCATCAAGGCAAGATAGCACCTCTAGTTAGCAAAATAACAACCAGTAAAGCAGTAACAAAAAGAACAAATAAAATTAAGTGAAAAAGTGAATAATTCCAATTGTGCTGTCAAAGCTAAAAAAGAAACAAAATAATCGGATTTAATCGGCATATCAAAGCAAAAGTTTTGGGGGTTGTACATAATAAATATATGCCACCGTAACACGATTCACCACACATATCTTATGTATATACTATAAAATACCACACACATACTGGCAGTAAGCTGTATGTGCGCCTGGCCTCCAAACAGTCTATAGGTCTTTTTTTTTATTGAGGATTTTACATACATTCTCAAAGCTGATAAATATGCTTTCCTATTGATATGGGTTTGTTTTAGCGAGAGGACAGATATTTGCTGATATCACAACTATTGTGGAAATCATTGGAATCTGACTGTGGCTAAAAAAATCTAAATTATTGACAAATCAGCCTTTAATAGTTGTCTCCAAGTATTAAGTTCCTTAGCAATGGCTATTAACTAATCAAAATTAAGTTTTACTATATTGTATCAGTAGAATTTACTTAATATTATCTTCATGACATGATGCTTAATTTAAATAATGTCCTAATGATATTTCTTTGATTTGGCTATAAAATATAAATCAATAATATTTGACACTGCAATAGCAATGTATTTTTGGGCTAATTGGCTCCAATACTACGTTCGGCCACGAGGCGACTTAGAGACTTACGAGTTTTGTGATCAGGGTCACATATATTTTTAAAATATTTACATGTATATATATTTATATTCATATAATTTACATTATATATAAATATATTTAATATACAAACAACATTTTTCTTATATCCTGCATGCATGTGTGTGTATTTATATATACATGATAATTAATAAGGCACAGGGGGGCCTCACACACCTATTATGTTAGGCACAAAAACTTAAAGATATATTTTGGACTAATTAAGTCATTTGCACAGTGTATTACTAATATTCCAACATCTTTGTTTTTTGGTCAGTGTCTTTTTGTTTACAGTTAAACAAGTTACACTTTACAGAAAGTAGAGGATTTTCTGTATTACTTTGAACAGTAAAAAACTATAAAACAATAAAATGAGCATCTTTACATATATTTGCTTACATTTTTTATATTTAAACAAAATAAAAAAACGTAAATAAAGAAAATGACATCATACATTTTCCATAACATCAGGTGCTAATAAGGTCTTACGGCTTGTCCATTCATCGCTTTCGTCAATGTGCTTGCAGTTTGAGGACCGCTGCATACATGGATGTCCATCTGCAGTAGGTTCAAGTCCAGCAATGTTTGGTCCTACAGCCAGAGAGGCCAGGGCCTGTGTTTGCGCTGGCACCATAATGATTACCTGCTGCGCGGGTGCATAGCGGGACGATGTTGGCGAATCAGTTACGCACGGTGATATGAGCAAGCACGGACAGGTACAGTGGAATCTGAGGGGCATGAGCGGGACCAAGGCTCGTGCCAGCACCCCGGGGGCACATGAGGTGTGCTGGGAGCCTCCCTTGGTGGTGGGCTTGGGGGTGCCGCGAGGGGCCACGGAGGACAGGTGGGTTGGTGTTGTAGGTCCTGGTCTAATCGATGCGGCATCTACACGGGTAGGCGTGCTGCTGAGGCTGGCTGAGTGGTAGTCCGGGGGCTGTGCTGGTGTGGCGGCTCCGTGGCAGTGAGTATGGACGGACAGCAAACAACAGTGTTCAGAGTGAGGGTAATGGTTGTGGTTCTTTGCTGGGTGTGCAGTCGTGGGCTAAAGAGCTTGGTGTGAATGGAGGACAGTGGTAGTTCCGATTTTAGAGTACATGGATGTCAGATCGCCTGTAGGCGGTCCACTCTTGGCCGCTCATGAGAGCACGCGTTTGGGAGCCTGAGCATCCTTGCATCGTAACACACAAAAACCACTTAGTGGTCTACACAAGTTAGAAATCTATTAATCAATCAATTAATGCATGATATTATCTTACTTGATTTCATTGCTAATATCTCCTCTGTGTCTTTTCCGTACTTGTCGCACGACGAGCGAGGAAGAGAATGATGAGGATAGAGAGCGCACATACACCCACTGGGTGACACATGGGCGATCATCCAGCATTACGAGTCGTGCTGTAGGAAAGCTCTAATGTCACTTTTTATCTTGCGAACAACTTAAAATGGCTGACAAACATGCAATTGAAAAGAGAATGAATAAATTGCTTTAAAAAGTGCAGCATAAGATATGAATTTTATGTTCGAGCTCGCTTTATCTTAGTGGGGCAACTTAGCTACTATGTAGGGCTTACTGTACATAAAAAAATAAGTTACAATGATAGCTTAATTGTGTTCATATATGTATTTTAAGGGGCAACTACTTTTGCTGGCTAATTGAGTGGGAATATGGCAACGGATATAGATGACAGAGGTTTGGATGGCGGCTGTGTGGGTATAAGGCTGCTAGGGTTTAAGGTGGGGTTAAGGTGTAAGGATTGAGATCAAATCAGAATGTAATTATAATGTTAGTTAGCAGGGGGGACGTTAATTACACTGCAGTATTTTTTTGCAATATAAGTACAGACCACGTAAATTGGCTATAGAATGTAGCACATTAAGATGCCATTGTATGACTAATGATTTATTTAAATGTAGTGGCACTTAGTAGATAAGTAGTTAAGGGCGGCTACGAATAAAAGTGGGACTAGAATTTTATATTGTGAGATTTTATTAATAACTCATCTTTTCTATTTATATCTATATGTGGTTTGAAGGCTCTTTAATATTTTTCTAGTTTTAAAGTACTTTATTGCTTGACTTTTCAGAATTGGCCATTATTCGGCAGTGTGCATCAGTGTCAGCTATGACTATTCAGGACATGCAGTCATTCCACAAAAAAAAAAAAAAAAAACGCTCATTCTAATGTGTGAACGCCCTGGCCGGCACAAAACGCAGTCTTAAGTGCACAGGTGTATTTGTTAGGCAAATGCCTCACAATAACTATTGTATGGGATCATTAAATTGTCTGATTTTTTGCCTAAAACTTCATCTAGGATATGAAATAAATATCATGGTCCATGAAGACTTTTGTAAATTGTCGCTACCGTATACTACTATTCAAAATGTATTTTATGATTTAATACATATTCGTGTTGGGCTAAGTATCTTTATTTAGGAGACAATCTTTAAGGGCAATTTTACCATATTTGGAATTTTTTGATTTTTTGGGCAGGCGTGCAACTGTCCTCAGACTCCAGATTTTCAAATAAAGGCAGTTTGTCTCTCGGACAACATAGAATAAAGGGGCCGAAAAAAAAGATAATTACATGCTCAAATATTGTCGGGCTATTCAAACACAAAAAAAAATTGACGGTCATTATGACTGGTTTGTGTGGTCATGTTCACATATGGGGCTGATTTCTGGCTACAAGAGAAACATTTCTAAAAATCTAATGTTGAAAGCATTGTGGGGGGTGTCTGCTTAATAGTTTTGTGGATAACTGTATAGCTTAGAAAGTCGATTTTTGATGAGCAGAAAGTCTAGTGTCTCATGTTAACATAAATGTTCTTTACTGTCACTTTGATCAGTTTACTTGGGCATCAATCTTCCTGCCGAATAAAAAAAATAATTTCTTAATACTTTTGAAAGCTTATGTATGTAATGAGCAAACAACAGTACGTACATGTGATGACCTCCAGGTTGATGTAGCACGTCTCCACTCCTGCAGAGTTGGATGCAGTGCACATGTAGTGTTTTCCGGCTGACGAAGTTGTGCATATTACGCTCACGGATTGTTGCGAGCTTTAATTTTGGCTGGCTGTATACTAGTCTAGGCAACAACACATTATGAGGGTTAAAGTGACTGCCTGATACCAAATAATTCGTCCGGGGCCAGAGATATAGAAACATCAAATATTGAAACCCGAGTAGGTGGCGGGGCCGACGTGTGCACAGTATAACTGATTAAGCATATTGCTAGCTGAGATGGCCAGGCAATTGTTTATAGTCAATATATCCAATGGATTTGATATGCCAGTGGGACTCAAGCATTCCATAACAAATGTCACAATATATGGTTTTAAGTTTATCGCTCTAGTGGCCACTACGGTTTCTCTCGTCTATGCTTAAAGGAGATAGTTTCAAGGCGGGCAAGAGATGAAAATTCTGAACTTATTTAGGCTCACTCACGCCTGTTCGATGATGTTGCAAAACATAGCAGCAAACGGTCAACAAATTATTCGAGAAAACCAGTATATATATCTAAAAAAATTTTTTACTATGGGTGGACACAACACTATAGTTCATAGTTATGTAAGTGAGGATACAGGCAAAATCAAGTAAACTGTCGCATATTAGCATAGCAGAGCCAAAATTCTTGCATACATGTGAACTACGCAAGCTTAAAACAATAAAATTCAGGGACCAAACATTATTCGGGACGCGAACACGTTTACCTGATTCGTGTTCATGTTTGGCTTGGGGGGGGGGGGGGGGAGTGTTTTTCTTAATTGGGCTAAGCAACGCTTTTTAGGCATCACAAAAAGAACATCGAACAAAATTACGGGCATTGCTTGGTATGTGAATATTGAGCGCAAAAATGGTATTATTCTGGTGTAGCACATTTAAAATAAAGGTGGGCTTCTACGATGTCCGAATAGAAGAACCTGGGCTTTTTGCTCTAAATGGTTTCATAAAGAACGCTCCTAACATTCGAAGAAGGGCCTTTCTGTTTGCACTAAAGGGTTCTTTGTGGCGAAGATAGGTCTTGGGCTTCAGATTATATAAAAGGTAAGAAGAGATGGTTCTTTTAAAGACCTCTATTGACTGAATGGTTCTTATGTGGATCCAAAAATGTTCTTGTCTATTGCATTCGGCTTGAAGAAGCCTTTGATAGGTCACTGCTTATTTTAAGATGTGTAGGCTTAAAATTAACCAGTATTAATGATAAAATCGGCTGACAGCAAAACCTAATTCTTTAGCATACCCTTTTATCAAGATGAATTTGTTCTGACACATTTTAACTCTGAGTTCTTGTCATATTTTATCACCATTTTCTAAACTATAGCAAATAAACAGTGATAATGTGAGAAATGTTGAAGGTTTCTGAATAAATTTTGGTTTGACTGTACATATCTTACGGGGTATCTTTTTCCATATCGATGGAACACAAAAGAAAAAAAAAAGAGAAATACAACTGATCTACTGTATGCACTCTTTTGAAGTAATACGACAGCCAAATATGACAAACCAACCGAAATAAAGTGAACATTTACTAATATTCCTCCCTTCTAGTGAGCTGTTAACTGCTGCGACTGCATCCAGAGTCACGTAGATGACTTACTAAAGTATACTTTTATGCTACTTTCTTTTATCAGTGGACATTCTTCAAAATTTCACCTCTTTCCAAAAAAAAAAATATATATATAAGATCAATATGAATTTTGAAACTATTAGGTGTAGTACATTTTGTCATTTTTGAGGAGGGTCATGTTAATGCTTCAATGAGAAGAGACTAAAGAAAACAAAGGGGGGGGGTGAAATACTTTAATGATATTCTTGTTTCCTATCTTGGATCTAGCTGACCGAGCAGCTCAGCAATATTGTGGGAGTGGAATAAGACGCATAGCGGCTGCTGGGAAGTGGGGGGCTGGTCTTGGTCCACTTGTATTCTGGTGCCGGTTTACCATCATCAGAGTTACAGAGGCCAGAGTGATGTTCCTGTGATATTCCCTTTAAGAGAAGCAGGGGCCATTAGCTAAACTTGAGGCAACCTGGCACTGAGGGGGACTAGAACGTAGTACATGGATGGGTTAGTGATGTAAATCGGGCAGATAAACGCTGGTCCTCTGCACATAAAAAACAGAACAATGTATTGCTTGAGCATGTAGTCACATGCATGTGTGTTTTATGACATGGCAGTGTGTGCAGCGCAGTGAGGCAATGTTTCTAGTAAGTAGTGCAGTAGCACCATTTAACATTAAGTGGTGAGCTCTCCGGTGAGGTCGGCTGGGACGGCCCGGGGATATATGACGGCTGGAGGGCACACTGTGCTCCATTTTTCCTCACTCCCGAGTTCTGATGCTTTGGTGTTGTTAATGTACAGGGACAGGTTGGTGTTGGGCATAATATGCATACAAGCGGCAATCACTCGACTCTGGTAAACTAAACTGGGAAGTGCTCTGGAGCTTAAGCATGCGCTACTGACTAGTATGAGTATAATCAGCTAAAGAAAGACCAAAGAGCGAGAAAAAGGAGGGTGGAGGGTCTATTAGTAAAGATTCAGAATGTCGGTGAATAGAATAGAATTATAAAAAAATAAATTCAGGAGGTTTAAGGTGAAATATTTTTCACAATACACAGGTATATTTATTAATTACATTTTATTAACACACACACACACAAATCCCTTTCAATAAATTATTTAATAAATTATTGAAAATATCAACATATTAAATAAGTAAATATAAACAGATGGGAGTATTAATATCTAAACAAACAAATGCTTGGACATTTCTGATACTAATGAAATATACTTTCTAAACCACTGTTTAATAACACAATTTTAAAAAATGGAATTATGTAAAATCATCAATCTGTTAGAGGCAGGGACAGAATTTCTCAGTGGACAGGTCTAAAGTACTCATATCAACTGATTCCTCAGTGTGCAGATTTAATCTCAATTGAAGAAAATGCAGGATAGAGGATTTTACAATCTGCAGATAATACGGTTTCTTACAGAGTAATGAGGTGCTGTGTAATGCAAAATGAAAGACAATTGCTGCCAAGAGTGGACATTTCAATCACAGTATTATACTAGCTCTTAAGGTAAGATGGTCTGAGCTTGCAGGTAATATGAGATAGTAGTCTGCTATGATGATTCACATGACTTCTTGTACTTTCAATATGGTTAACACAAAAAACAAGTGATTCTGTGATGAAGACATTTGTCGACATTTGATCAACATTATGTAACTGAATTATAACAAAAACAAAATTTCCATATAAAAAAGTGATACTTTTTTTTTTATAATCAGTCCAGAATAATATTTTTGTCTCTGCCATTCATAATCCAAATCATAACATGCACAGATGGTGCTAAACTTTCTGGCATCTGCACAAAAACTAACGAATGAATATAATCCCACCCATAATACCACACCATTTCGAAATCTAATTTGGACTGACATAACATTATCAGAATTCATTATAAATCTCTGCTGAATCCATTCGGTGTACTGCACTGGAAAAATGCGGAGCAGGATTTCGTCTGTGTGCACTCTTGACCTCTGGATCTCAAGAGCCTGAGTGATCAGGGACAGAGAGTGACCATTACATCAGCTGCATTTCATGTTACGTTCTGACCCACCATGAGAAAAATTGAGATTTTTATGAAACTATGAAATCACATTGAAATCAGCCAATATATGCACAAGACCCAAGATACTGCACTCTTTAAATTGCTCAGCAACCTAGTTAATTAACTATATTACTTATTACTGTGTGATTATTAGCATTCATATTTCATAGTTTACAGAGTATTATCTTTTACCACAATACTTTGTCTCTCACTTATTCCATCAAAAAGAGCTTGATAAATACCTTAATAATAATAATAATAATAATTATTATTATTATTATTAAGGGATTATTGCAATTATTTATTATCTTAATTATTACTTGCTAAAACACTTTATATGGGACCTATTACTTATTTTTATCATTATTTCTTGTGTTCATCTTATCTGACCATTTTTAGCTATTTATTTAATCCAGTCAAAGTAGCTGACTAGGTATGCTTTAAATCAATAGAATATTTATTTTAATTAAAGTTTTTTTATTTCATTTATTTTTATGAACTAGTATTTAACTTTTTTGCAGTTAACAAGTATTTCTACAATGTGACAAATTGTGTTGATCAAATTAATAATCATAATTCTGAAGTGGAAAAATATTTTTAGATGAAGTATAGCATGTCACACTGCAGGACACTGCTGTCTCTGTCAACACAAACAAAGAAAAACAACCAATAAGGAAGACCGTCACCATTTCTGTGCTGCTGGACATGTAGTTCCATACCACTGTATTTTTCTCAATCTCCACACCAGTGTAAGAAGCCTGCAGCACTACCATCTTCCCTTTGATCACTTCTACATTTTTCTGAGGCAGCTGAAGTTGGGCCAGGTCACCTGGAAAGATAAAGAGAGAAAGCATAAATTGATTAACAACCTCAAAAACACTAAATATTTCCATTCGATCCAGCTGACAGCCAACAAGTCCAGGTGCACTCATTTGAAACCCCAATAAAATCTCAGAAACATTCAGGAGTGACATACACTCCCCCAAGTGGAGGTAAACAAGCTGAATCCAGCTGTCCTGGTTGTCCGTTTGATCCGCCAGCTTGGCTGGGATGCTTCGAAACAAATACGCGCCACACAGAGACTCATAAGAGAATCTGCTTCTAAAATCCTCTTGTCACTTATGATTTCAGATGAAAGTCCTCAGGGAGAAAAACTGGGTGACGCAACCGCCGAGCATCTTGTTTTAGGCTTAGCAGAAGGTACGAGGGAGGGAGAGGGACATTCACAGGCCCACTGCAATGAGCCTCAATGCCACGCGTATGTTGAATTCCCCTCGCTTAAGTGTAAACCCACTAATCCTCAACTAGAATCCTGTTTGTACTCATCTTTTAGACATTTTCTTCTGCTTTGTGTTTGTAGGCTGGTCTTTAACCTGATTACAAACTAGCAATGATAGTCAAATTGCTTCCATTGACACACCAAATAAAGCCATCGCTCGATTCAGAAATTTAACCCATATGTGGGACAGGATCAAACGCTGAATTGCATTATGAAAGTATAAAGGAATTAATCTGCTGTCAAGGAAAATCTTGATCAACATTTCATCTTAGAGGTCAAAGGGGAAAACAGATTTCTGGTCGTGTCTCTTCCAGATTTATCTGGCAATCAGTGTCAGTTCTATTGTTTACAAAAAGAAGAAAAATATCTCTTAATCCAGTTCTCCAGTCTGCCCCCATCTGTCACGGTCTCGGCAGTGATCCAAAGGCCATACCCTGAACTGGTTCCAACTAGACTGTGAAACACTTCTCAGAGTGAAAGATTTATAAACAAACATACAGAGAGGACAGGCAACATGATATAATGACACAGTACCACAAGCGATGTAGTCTTTGTGTATGTGTGTGTGTATAAATTTTAATTTTAGGATTATCTTTATTACTTCTAGTCTTTCTATTGTTACCGATTAAAATAAATGCAGCCTTGGTGGGCATAAGAGATTTTTTTCAAAAACATAAAAAAAAAATCATATTGATACCAAACTTTTGAATGATAGCAAATATTAAATATTCTTGATAAGTATTCATGTCTTTCAAATTATCATTAAATTCATTTATTTTGTAATTAAAACATATAATTACCAGCTTTCTAGCAGGAACACTAGCACTTTAAATCAATAATATACAAATGTTCATTCACAATAACACAAACTTCTAGAACATTTTCCATAATCTGCATGCTAGGGTACCATACAAATCATGCTAAGCCCAAAGCAGTTTAGAAGTAATGCTTAAAGACAGAGAAAAAAATATATATTTTCCATGAACTTTTAGAATAAGAGATTGACCTTAAACTGTATGCCTGCCTGCATACCAGTAGAGGGCAGCAAATGCTATGCAATAAACTCAGTCATTATGCAGTAAATAAGAACATAAAAGAACACCAAAAATATGGTGTTTTGTGCACTTCACTACTGAAAATCCTTCATTCAGGACTTATGATATTCAATGATTTGTGCAGTCAGTCTATGTTTTCAATGCATCCATCATCACTGTATTTTTCTGCATCTACCAAAGCAGAGCTTCTAAATCATTAGGTGCATTACCCAGCATTCCCAAATCTTCTCCTCATCTCTAGATCGCTCTACTAAAGCCTCAACAAGAGATTAAACTAGTAGCTGACGGTAGGGAACCTAGGTTAGCATCAGCCTTTCTCATTAATAAGAGCACTTTTGGGAGTGTTTTCTCTCTTGTGAACACAGAGTCTCTCAGATCCACATAAGGATCTTAGCAGTGTTTAAATTCTCCTATTAAAGCAGCACTATGTAACTTTTGGCGCTCTAGCGGTTAATAAACAGAACTCCTGACCACATCCCGTTGCGGAGAACATTCCAACGTGGGAGCTACCTCAATCTCGAAGTTTATGTCTATTTGCGATTTCACGCAGGTATGCGTTACCCCGACAGCGTGACACCCGACCGTGCTACAATCCAATATAAGGACTTATTATATTGGTAACCGTAGTGATTCGAATGAAGACAAAAAGCATTTTGGAAGATTTATTCCACTGAGTACACTCTCCCATAATATAACCACCCATTATACCTAGCAAACATTTTGAACACAGAAAAAGTTACATAGTGCTGCTTTAAACTCACTTATTGGAAGAGCAACCTCAAACAAAGATGAAGCTCTTTATAAGCCACAGGAGGAAAGCATCTGTGCTGCGGATGTGATGTTAAGGTTAGTGTGCGCTAACCAGTGACCAGTTCAAGTGAATGTCCACTGGTCATTTAAGGATGATAAATGATTCCTCTGGGAAATGTTTTAAGGGATTTTTCTGTTTTACTGTGAGAATGACAGAGGGAACAAAGCGGAGACCGTTTCCCGAGTCTTCAAGCGTAATACCATCACAACATCTTCTGATTTAGCTCCTAATGACAAGACATTCCAGTACTGTCCCAATCCTATCAGCCTAATGAGCCTGCAAATGATTTCTGGCAAGTCCTCCAAATCGCACATTTGTGAACACAAATGTTTTCGCCGATGCAAATGTGCTTTTGTTTGTTCAGTTGTGAACCCCAGAAAGTTCTGAGGAAAGCTCTGAGGACAGGTATGGGCAATGAGAAGAATACGTGGAAAGAGAAAGCAGCTCATGTCAAGTCAAATATTGAAAACAGACTTTTAAATGGAAGACTAATGAGAAGAAGAATAGAGTGTTATAAATCTTCTCAAATCATTCCCATGGGTCTGATCTGAATAATATATGCTACTGAGTGGCATGAAGTCAGAAAAGAGATGGAAATATCATCAGTTAGAGCCACACATGCTGGAGAGGTAATGAGGTGTCATCAACCAAAAACTCATCCAGTAAGTCACCAGTAATGGCCACAAAAAATTGGAATAGTGACCACACACACACACACACACACACACACTTACGTGTGTACAAGTTGCCCATTAAAAGAATATAGCATTAACAGCACCAGCTATACAACAGATGCATAAAGTACAGTGTCGGTATATAAATATTCACATGTCTTGCATTTTTTTGTTAAGCAAAACAGACTATGTACATAAAAAATGACATTCAGACATTAAATAGATATAATACAAATAAAATGTACACTTGCAGACTACAATTCATAAGTTTCAGGTCAGTAAGATGTTTTTTTTTAGAGAAATTTATAGTTTTATTCGCAGATGCCTTAATTGATCAAAAGTGATATAGCCTATTTCTAATAAATGCTGTTTTTTTTACTTTCTTCTTTGAATGCTTAAATAAAAATGAAAAATAAAACAAATATTATCAGCAAAAACTGGTTTTCAACATTGATAATAATAAGATTTTTTTTTGAGCACCAAATCAGCATATTATAAATGATTTCTGAAGGATCATGTAACAATGAAGACTGGAGTAATGGCACATTTTTCATTAAATAAATGCAGCCTTGATAAGCATAAAAGACTTCAAAAATATATTTTTTAATTGTACCGATCCAGAACATAACAAATAAATAAAAATAACATGTATTTCTAATATAACAACTCACTTTGAGAAATCCTCACAATTACATACTTGTACTCAGCGAAACTCAAACATATAATGGGACTGCATATAAATTATCTGTGATATAAGAGCTAGGTTTTTAAAATTAATATTTTTATGCACCGCACATGTTTAACATCAGCTGAGCCTAAAGTTTCTATGTGGAATATTTAGCTGAAAACCATCTAATTTCTGTGATAAACCCATTATTCTAAAGTGCCGCGCTAACATAAATCAAGACTCTTAGTAATTATGCTGTGCATAGCTTAAACAAAACAATGGGTTTAATGTCCTTCATGGTCTCAGATATTAACCTTAAAGTGAACAAGAAATCAAAAATTGCCTTATTGTGGAAGATTCACTGAGAAACAAAATGTAATAATGAATCCAAACTGACTTTTCTTTTTGGGTGACAAGACCAAACCCTCTTAATTTTAAATCCCACCCCTCCAACAACCATGTTACTCACGTAGAGACACTTTTCACAATTCAGTCAAGTCCCGCCCTACATTATCATCTCACTGAACATCCTGTTTCTCTCTAAAATATGTCACATTATGAACGTTATTAAAATCATGTTGACTTTAATGTAACTTTCTTGAGGGAATCATGGATAACGTGATTCACGAAGACATGAACATGGCAAGTAGAACACAATGTGAGGTTGCTCCCATGCGTATGCTTATGTGCATGACTTAAATAAAGATGTTGATGCTTTTAATTGCAGCTTTTAATTGCAGGAAGAGCACTATTTATTTTTTGGAGGTTGGCACTAGGCTCTGATAAAGAGTTTGGGAAAGGTCTTTGATGCATCTGACAGTTTGCGTGGATGCCAAGTATTGGGTGGAGGCCAGAACTTCCTGCACTAGCTCTATCTACACTGCAAAGTTACCGTTAAAGCATTCCTGCCCTGGGTCTTCAGTCAGATCTGAGACCGAAGGCCTTTTTAAGAGGAGTTAACACCCAAAATGATTACAGATGCTCTGGCAAAATGAGTCAAATGAAAATGACAAATCTAATCTCGACTATAAAGCCTTGATCAGATCAACCCGAGAACTGATGGCCGGGGTGGAGACGTATACAAGTGCACTGCAGATCTGAGAGATTGACTGATGGTTTTCTTCATGTCACTGATAAAACCTTTATGAAGTGGTTTCGTAATGAACACTCTGGATGTGGTAGGGAGGATCTAATTTGTGTGCCTTCAGGGAGAATTACTATCTGAGGGACAGAATTTTAATATGCCGAGTAAAGGATACCCACTAAAACACAGCAGTGGAGGTTTTGCGAGTATTTCTATTTTTTTGCTTTTATTTAAATTTTATTTCCCATGATGCCATTTTGTTGTCATATGAGAAGAAAACCATTACGCCTTTTAATTGGGTACACCAATTTTTGTATAAAAACGAAACAAAAGTTATGTTTTTAAGAATCTATGTGTAGTACATGTATAGATTTAAAAGATTTCTTCTTCTAGAACAGGGTTCCTCATTAGGCGGCCCGTGGGCCACATCCGGCCCGTGAGAGACAAAAGTTTGGCCCGCGCTAATTTCAAATAATGTGCTGTGGCATGAAAATTAAAACGCAGCATCAGAAAGCTAAATTAACTTATATCGTGTCTACAACGGATGCAAGCAGCGTGGCACGACGCAATAAAATACAATAGAACTCGTTATAATCAGTGATGCTGTCTTGGATGCGGCGCGACAAATCCCCAACAGTAAACTGCTGACTCGTTCTATTTATAATGTACTGACACAACGTTCAAATGATTTGCAATGATTTGCAAGGTGATTCAAATGTGAATGGACTGAACAGTTTTGAAAGGTGACGAGTTGACTGCTCTCTTTGTATGGGAATTTAACACGTGTTGGTTAGCTGAGCGTATGTCACAGTTTTAAACGGGAAAGGGCGAGAACGTTTGCTTTAATTTATTTTCAAGATCTGAGGTAAAATATCTGTTGCTTTCACTATGGCTATAAAGATAACGCAAAATAATATTCAAACTCACATTAGACACTTTTAACATTGAATAAAGCACATAATCATTACCTGAGATTATCACGGTCATATTTTATATGTTGTTCCTGCCGTGACGTCGCAGAAAATAAAAAACGTTCCTAAAATAGAATCCCATGTTGCTTATTGTCACGTGTCACTGTTGCGGGTGGTTAGGACAAAAACTACATGGAAAAAGATACATTTTATCACGTCGCGTCTGGTTGGGACACGGTGTTACAGTTTGATCCCCCAAAAAAATCTAAGCATAAAAATATTAAAACTGACAAATCTAATAATTGAATCTGCAATCAGGGAAAGTGGAGAGAAGAGATCCAGTCTGGGAATGAAGCAGGAACAGTTGATTTGCATGGAAGACATGGAGATCCAGATTTTTTGTTCATTTGTTTTTAATATTCAAAAGGCAAAGTTCTTCTGTATCTAAATGCAAAAATGTTCATAATTGTTTGAATAAAACAGACTACTGGGGAAAAAATCTTGTGACCATCTTGTGATTATTTTAACAAAAGCAACAATAGTATAATAATTGTAATAATAATAACAATTTTATATATATATATAGATTATCTATCAAGTGGCCCTTGGTTGGTATGTTGGCAGAATTCGGTCCTCTTGCGAAAACTAATTGAGGACCCTGGTCAGAAAGCTTGAACATAAAGATCGTTGTGATAGCGAAAACCAGGCAAGGCCGCCCTCTGTCACCTCTTCTAAAAAAAAACTCTATGACAAGGGAAGAAAACTTTTATTCCCTTGTCTCATTTTGACTTCTCTCTCTCTCTACTGCCATTTTTCGTCTAAATCTCCTCTTCTCCTTCTCTATAACTCTCGGTAATTACAGACCATGGCGTGTGAGAGAGGCTAGAGGAGGCTATTAGGTTCATACAACGGTGACTTGTTTGGTATTTGAGGAAATATTTGTAAAAGTCATTAGTTAATTGAAGAAGTAAGATTGCGTGCTATCCATATCTGTGGGTAAGAGAGGCAGTGCGGGGGGATGTGTTGATGAAAAGGAATGAAAGAGTCTCTGCAATCGACTTTAGTGAAGCTCAGGTGTAATGAAGCAGTAATGAGGATGCGGGAGAAACTCGGGATCATGTGTACGGTTGAATGAAAAATGGACAGGAAAGAATACAGAAAGTCTGACCAACCCATATCAAAGACACCAAAAAAAAAAATGTTTCTACAAGGTCAGAATTGGGTCGAGAAATGGACGGTGGTAAGGAAAGTGTTATGTGTGTAATTGTGTTAGTCCCGTTTTTAGCATCATTTTGGAGAAGTCTCACATGTTGTATAGGGCTTTATATGATTAAAATAAATCTTTATAAAAAAAGGATCATAATGCTTTATAACTATAATAACTATATATATATACTAATATATTATATTATATTTGATAGGATTAGTATTGTATTATTTGTTTTTTTTTTAACTAGGGTGCATACTAACTTTTTCATTGGATTCACATGCTGATCTGCAACCAGTTATGCTTGTTCTTTAATTATGGCTGTTGCATTTTGGGTGAGAAACACTGGGCTGATGCTGACATATAAGGGCAATGCGGGAAGTGAAGACAGAATCTAAGTCCAGAGTATTCCTGTTTCCTTCTTTCCTGTTTCCTGTGCATTGTGTTAAAACATGGATACAGGAAAGAGAGCTGGGTCAGATAAGACAAAGACTGGGGACACACTCCAACAGCCAACATAAAGGGATGCAGGGTTCACCCAACACACCACCACACACACACACACACCTGCCCATCTCACAGTCTAAGATCCTGGAAAATAAACTCAATTGAGCCTGTGTTGCTGCGGAAGCCAATCGCTGGGGCTAAGGATGCTCATTGGACCAGATTGATCGCTGCAACCACAGGGAACTGACAGGGCTGGGGAGTCGAACTGGCCCAATACTGGAGGAGGTGGCGGTGATGCAACTGTCCAGAAGGCCACTGGCAATTAAACATGAGAATTGTGCTGGGATTACCTGTGTGGTACATGAGCACAAAATGTGATCATCTGTGGACACACAAAACCTCTGCCTTTAATTCTGATGTCAGAACACAGTCGATCATTTAGTTTAAGGATTATATAATCAAACCTTCACACCACTACTGGGCATAAGGACACAAACCTGTTACTGACAGGCTGACAACAAGGAAAACAGTTAATACAGTTGTCATGAATAAATAAAACTGAAGTGGGGCCACAGTGGTGTTTGATGCATTAATATTGATCAAACTGACCACAGAAGCATCAAAAGTGGACCGTAATACAAAAAAAGCTATTGTTAATATATACTGTTCTTAAATTTCCAATCCATTTCAATGTATCACGGTTTCCACCAAAATATTAAACAGCAAAATTGTTTTCAAACATTGAAATAATAAGAAAGCTTCTAAGCACAAATCGATATTAGAAAGATTCTGAAGGATCCATGTGACAAGAAGACGGGAGTAAGGATGCTTAAGATTCGGTTTTGCAAACGCTGGAATATACATTATATTTAAAATATATGTAAAATTAATGCAGCCTTAGTGAGCATAAGAGAGTTTAAAAAAAAAACATTAAAAAATATCCTACCAATATAGTGTATTTTATATTTTGAACGAAATAAAATATCTACAAATGTATCATAAATAAATATTTTCTATATTTCATTTATATTCATAGTATAATAATTTCTTAAAAACAATTATCCATAATTAATGGTAGTAAGCTAATAATAATTTTCATGTTACGTGGCGTTAGATAATGACAAAACTAACCTGTACATCTCCTGAAATACAGCTGCAAGCCAAGTATGCCAAACCATGCCCATCTTGCATAAGTAAAATTAAGAAAAATTACGCATTTTATAATTAAGCCACATGCTGAGGATGAATGTCCAAAAACTAATTACCCATCTATGAAGACAACATAATTACCATAGAGCTCCGGCCCTCTAAGTCTTATGGAAAACAGTGCAGATAAATCAATGAGACCAAAGCCTTATCTCTACACTCTGCAGAGCTAGTGTATCAGGAAAGAGATACGGCTCAGCCTAGGATGGATGTGGTTGATCAGACTGAGTTTGAGGAGCAGTATGGACTTTTCCATTAAGACTTGCATTTCAGTGCAGTTCTTATATACGTCAGACGCTTGACCACAACAGTAGATAAAGCTTCTCTGGTAGGCTAAGTAAGGCATTAATCTTAAATTGACGTGAGAACCGATAAAACAAATGTTTGTTGAGCTGAATAAAGAATCTCTCAGCCTGAATACCACCAGAAAGAAAAACAGACAGCTTTCTTTGTGCCGCCCTTCCTGATCGGAAATATGGAAAACGATTTAGTATTTTGTAGATGTCAGTTTCAAGCCAAACGTGTAGTTGTCGACCGATATATCGCCAAGGCCGATATATATTTCTCAAATATCGGCAATCGGCCGATAAGTTTTTCTGTTTGGCCGATGCGATCGAGGCGGGACTTTTATTTTGACGGCGCAGAGAACGGCAGCTCTTGTTCGCTGTGGCGTTAACAGTTCTGTCTAATACGGATAGAAGTCTGTCTAATAATCAGATAGAACTGTTAAACTAATTAAAATGTATACAAAAAAAAAGTATTATATAACGGAATTTGGATTTTTTTTTTTTTTTATTAGTAATAGAAAGGCAAACATTATAATACTTTCTCGTTTGCGGTCAGCATTCAGCAAATATGCATTTACATCATTTCAACAAATCTTTGAATGGCTAATGAAAATTTAAATTTCACAAACCTTGCAAACTTAGTCGGATCCAGTTGTGAGCTTGTGAAGTGTGCATTTGTATCCTGCATGATCGCGTGTTCTCTGCGTGACGGACGGTCCGTGTGAATTGAATGCTTTAAATATTAAATTCGTGATTTCAAATTATGCTGAGCTTTATGCATTTGCCCACTGACATATTCATGTAATTTTCACCATGTGCTGTATGTAAAATGAGTGTTACCTTTGAAAAAATATGATTCCCAAATTTCAAATTTCTTAAATATTAATTAAAATAAATACAATTATATCGGCCACCCTGCTTTCCAAGATATCGGCATTGGCTGTCAAAAAAACAGTATCGGTTGACCACTACAAACATGTTTGCAATAAAATTAGCAACACTATCAGAAAGGCTGAGTATCATAGGGGATGGATTACATTACACTCTCAGAAGACTTAACGTTCCCACACAGTGTCAGTTCAGTTTAGCAACACAGTCACAAAAATGCACACAGCCCTGATCTGCTACTCCAATTCCATAGTTAAACCAGTCTTAAAAACACACACGGCCACAACTGATGAGTAAAGCTCATGATAGGGGAAGCTGGAAGGCCAAAGGAATGGGCATGAGCAGTTCGTGATGTTGTGTTTGGCCGTAATTAATCATCTCTGTTTTGCGTTTTTGATTCTGAGGAGCTCTGATTAGCCCGAAGATCAACAAAAACAAACAGAAGCAGAGAGGATGTGGATCCTGTGGCACGTCTTGCCACACAGACGCACACGCATGCACATCCTGGGGCCGGTCACGTTTCCTTCTGCTGAGGTCGCGCCTCTGATCAAACTCTCAAGCTGTGTCTATAACAGCATATTCCCAGCGTGAATGCTAGTGGCTGCTTGAATACAGAGAAAAACAGTCAATGAGAATAGAGCAAAACTATTTAATCTGAAAACAAGGAGTTATGAAAACACAGTCCCTGAGAGAACAGTGACGGCCGGTTTATGGAAAAATACCAATTTAGAGAATTTCACCACCCTTGACAAAACTCCTGCAGGGAACAATTTCAGCCACCCACAGATTAAAACTCCGTTAAGGTCCCGCAAAAAAACAAAACAAACACAAGAGATAACCTGTATCTTTTTCAAAAGGAAAATTCCAGGTTATTTCAACTTATTTCCAACCCTGGTTTAGGATTATTAATAATTTTATTTTTTTGTTTTAAGAGAACAACAGAGAGATACAGTTTCTCTTTATAAATATATATATATATATATAATTATATATAAATATATATAATTATAACTATATTATATTATATATATAAATATATATAAATAATAATAATGTAATTATGATACTCCAAGTATCCATAATTAATACAATCAAAGCTAATAATAATTTCATGTTATGCCTGATAAATGATAAATGATGGTGAGTGATGCCAAAGGTAATCTAAAATTAAAAATAGGGGAATAGTCAAAAAAACAAACAAACAAAAAAAAAAAAAAAAAAAAAAAAACAAAAAAAAAAAAAAAAAAAAAAAAAAAAAACAAACACCGAATAATTATCATAATTTAGAAAATTAATACATTAAAATAATATAATATAAACACAAAAAGTATTCACAAAAAAAAAACATGAGTTGATTGCTTATTACAAACAACTGAAATTATTGTTTGTAGTCATGCTTTATATAGCCATTCAGTTAAAAACAACAACCCAGAATATTCCTTTAAATGTAATAACTAAAAGGAGCGGCTCTGGCGGTCAAGGGCTTCAATTGGTAAAACAGAAGGAAGGGGGGACTAATTTCACATGTCTTCTATATGAGTTTTTGCCTCATTAATGTACCTGAAGTCATAAAAGCAGGTTTAGTTCATAGCTGATACCACAGAGGAGTAACAGCAGTGATGTCATACTCATTTCATGTCACTGACAGGTGGTCTGACTCTGAATGTAATATATGCCATCAAGCTGCTCATGGGTTAATCATGATCTAGACACCCACGACCCAGATAGAGCTTAACCACCGCTATGGGCTTGATAATCATAATGCGTAACAAATCTCATTAGAGGCCTGCTGATCTAGGATCATATTTGTGGTGTTTATACCAGTTCAGGTGATTGCATTATGACACAGGGACGTTACCTGTGTCATAATCTTTTTACTTGTGTTGCTAGAGAAATTTGATCCAGGCCATGGGCTCAAGGGGAGCCGTTATTGAGATAAATATGCCTCTCAATCAGGGATTTTTACTCATCAGGAGTTACCCAGAAGGTTTTGAATTTGACACTCAGCCAGCGCTGATCTCATAAAAGCAAATTCAAAGCAAAAACCAAATCCAGCCCTGACTTCAAAGTGTTTAAAAAAAATAATTCCTGACATTGACTGAAATCTGTGTTCCCCAGCGCTGATGTAACAAATCTAGATCTTTAAATAACTGACTTCAGGGACTCTCAAACATGTCTCTTAATGTTATATAAAATACTACTGATATAAAAATAATATAAAAATACAAAATGTAAAAAATCTATAAATTCAAAATATATATAAAAATTCAAAAGATTAAAAAAACAAACATTTGAAAATGTATAATAAAAAATGTATAAGACACAAACGATTTGAAAAAGATCAAATAAATTAAAATGGTTGCATCTCAGTGTGATTTTCGTCAAGGGCTGTCTGGTGTAAGGCTTCCATAGAAAAGTTATTTGCACTTGAGTGCACAGTCTGACCTTGAGCAGCCATGAGTTCAAAACGAGAAATGGACAGACACAGCGGTCCACCAGGACCATCTAAGCATTTATCTGCCTCCTGTTGAGAATGAGTGCTAAGAGAGAGTGAACCTGTGTAGTACACACTTCTGAAGGCACAGAAATGCAGCAGGACGAGCCCCACGGTTGCACCTTAGCATCTCATCTCCTTCACTCTGCCACACAGCAAGTCTTTTTGCAATTCTCATTTGGGCTTACTGCAAGAGATTGCGTGTTTGTCCACTGGACCGACAATAAGTTCTGACTTGCCTTAGCTATTGGATTTGACCCTTATTTCAGAGTTTATGAGTGTTTGTTCAACATTGGTGGAGTAAATATTAAACCTAATAAGAGTTTTTTTCCACAGGGTGACAGAAGTAGATAAAGTGATTTAAAGGGATACAGGAAAATGAATGCACATGTTCCTGAAAATGTGCATGTTAAGTATTTGCAAATATTTTCCTGTTGAGTTAATGCCAATATAGTTCAAATAAATGGAAAATAAAATGTAAAATGATCAGACAGTGCTCATCAGCATATAAAATGTCTTCTACTATGGTAGTTTCTCATAATGATATATATGAGAGAATCTAAAGCGTCTCAGATTAAGGTGTGACAAATAAACTAATTACTCAGTGTGTGAATTAAAAAGATGGCAAGATAAACCACAAGGCTTACTGCTGACTGCTCAGGGTTAATGATCTGTCTGATCTAGAAATCCTGCCTAAAATCTCTCACAAACCCCCAACATACAATAAAAGATGTACATAGTTATTATAAAATAATTAATATAATATAATTAATTATAAAACATAGCTTATGGGAAAAAATGCCATCCACGCTTCTTCTGTCATTTTTTTTTTCCCAAAAATTTTTTTTGAATTCAGCCACCAGCTTGCTATTTATCTACAAGAATAGAATACAAACATTCCTCTGCTGCCCACATTATGTCTGTATCCCCTAAACAAAGCGCAATAATGCCCACAGATCAACAAAGGCCTCAAATATAAAGGGCAAAACATATATCAGTTCACAGCTGTCAAACATAAGTGACTTAATCAAATCCCCTTATTCACATTTCACACACTTGTATGGAATAGTGTGACGTGTATGAAATCCTGTATGAATGAGATAGCCATGTTTTTAACAACTGATATAATATACAGTGATGGACAGCCGGGCCAAATAATCAGATGATATTTGGCTATTTTGACATTATTCTTTCCGACAAAAATAAGGTTGCTTAACTGATAAACAGAAGTGTCAGTTTCAGAATTTACTGCAAGTAAATAAGATCCATCCTATCTTATCAAATAGAAAAACCATACTTAAAACACAATATTTTGAATACATTTTGAGGGGTGTATTTAGTAGGTTAAAGAAAAAATTTTATTTAAGTTCAGAAAAATGTGCAACCTTTAGGCATTCCAATTTGTTAGACCACGCCATTTTGGGAAGAGAAAATTATGGACATTTTTGTAATAATAATAATAATAATACATTTAAAATGGCTGAATTGCTGAAACTGACTGTGCTGTGAAAGTCATTACAAATGCAAATGTGGCATTTAATTGAGCTTAATTTTGCACGTTTCTGTGCCTTGATCGTGGTAGGAGCCTTGCTGTCTATGGAGGGTAAGAAAGATCGTGGATTTCATCAAAAATATCTTAATTTGTGTTCCGAAAATGAAAGAAGGTCTTACGGATTTGGAACAACACAAGGGTGAGTAAATAATGACAGAACTTTCATTTTTGGAGGTTGAACTAACCCTTTTATGCCACAAATGATCTATAGCACATTGTTCTCCCTGTTTTGTTGTCTTTTTTTTTTTTTTTTTCGACTAGGTTTTTAAGGACCACATTCGTAAGATCAGACCATGTTTTTTTGTAAAGCCGGTTTTTCTCATTTTCGATCTGTATTTCTTTTTTTATTTGACAGACGGCGGTCACTGTTAGCACCGTCTCTAATCCGTATTCTACCCCAATCCACCCCTTTCACGTCCCTTTCACGTTACTATTCTGTAGTCTTCCTCTATTAGAGAAGGCGACTTCCTCTAAGATTTTACATTGACACAAGATGATCAAAGGTGTCTTGCGAGCGTATTTGCCATCTAATGCAACTTCGAGCCACAATTTTTCACTGTACCTTCGTTTAAGCGTGTTGTTTTATAGTTTTCCTAAGCTTCATGATAACTGGACGTGAGAATAGGTCTTACGGTACGTTTCCTTCCCTCACTACCCACCTCCTTCCCCACCACCAAACCCTCCTCGTTGCACTTTCTTTCTGAGATTTCTGTTGTGTAGCGTCTTCTATGGCAGTTGGCGTTTTCTAAGCCTCTTCTTTCCCTTCTCTAATTTTCTTAAAATTGGCCTCAAAGCTGTTTCGTTAGCATTAGCCCCACCACACACTACTCATTTTTTCAATTGTCAGTGTCATTTTTTCGCCAATTTGAGACAATTTCTTTTAGCAAACCTTCACAAATATCTGATTTTGATTACCACTATTACAAAGACACATGACTCAAATAACCCTTCTATGATCTCCCAAAACAATAGCAATCTGAAACAAAATTGAATTTTTTATTCAGTCTTATGAATTATTAATCCCCTATGTTACTATGCATGTTGGGTTTTATAGAGGATCAGAGCCTCCTGATCTTTATTTGCCATTTTGAGAGTTTTTTTTTTTTCTTCTCTTGCGAAAGCTTGACTGTTGTTACTTTGATTAACAGATGATCTGTCAGGGTGCAATTGAAGAACATTACCCTGCCAAAAATAGTTTTTGCTATCTCTCTACCAACAAAATGCACTCAATGCGTGTCTGCAAAACGACGCTCTGTTGCAGCGAATCCCGAGGGACAATAAACAATATCACTGGCTACCGAATCCTAACAAAGCACTCCTTTACAAGCCTCGCTTTCCAACAGGGGTCTGTTTTCAGGAAGGATGGGTGGAGGCCTGGGTAACAGAATCACATTTCCCTTTAAACTTTAGAGATTAGATTGCAGACCTTCAAAACAGTGGCCGTGATAATCTGCTCCGACTTCTTCCATCACAATGGAAATCTTATTCTGTAAAGCAGGTCTGAAAAATCGGTTGAACTGCAGAACGACTTACTGAAAATCTATTTTCGAATAAAACCGAGATAAAAGTTACATACCACGGCCGTGAAAGTCAACTTTTAAAACTACAATTGTTCAGACTGACAGCGTTTTCTCCATCGCTGAATGTTGGAGAAGTTTGGGTATCTCAGGTTTAGTCACTGCAGTGATTTCTGTATTACTCACAGGACAGCAAATGTATTTATTTATTTGCTGGCCTTATCGAGGTGATCTGGGAACAATGGAATTGCCTGGTGAGGGAATGCTGGAGCTTATCATTGGGTCTTTTTTTTTTTTTAGTCCCAGGTCTTATCCTTTAGGTTTTTTTTTAGTGCCTGGCTGTATCAGAGAGGAAGTGGAGCGTCATTTTTATTAAAAGGACAATGTGTCATCTTATTTAAATGCTGTCTCTTCCTTAATTTATTGCTCTCTCTCCCCGCCTCTCCCTCTTTCTCCCACCCTCCTTCTACTTTTCCATTATTCCTCTCTGCATTTCAAAAGAAAACATGCTTTTGCACAGAACATTAAAGAGAACCGCTTTCCACACAACTACTAGATAAGTCACAGAATAAAAGAGCTTCAAAGTAATTCATACAAGCCTTTAAGAGATATTTCAGCCATAATATGGTAAACTAAACTCTACAACTTTCCAAAAGGCATTAGCAATTGGAAATAACCACATACTATGCAAATATAAAACATAATCTGCGGGTCACCACCAGTCAGTTGTATGCAGAAAATTATTTATATAAACTCAATGGTGGTCATAAAGATTTTTCTTCGTTTTTTTTTTCTTATGTTGAGGAAACAAAAAAACGGTTTACCACAAAGACCTAGATATGTGCCATTTCATTTCAAATTCTATAAACATCTTCCATTATATGCTTTTTTTTAGACCAGTTTGTTACTATAGATGGTATGTGTAGCGCTCAACCCACCATAAATCTTATTTAAATAAATTTCGCCAGTCAAGAAACAGTTTTCCTATTGAAGAACCACCAGAGGCCCTAAGTACTAAATGGATCGCCCTAGGTCTTTTGTACTTACATCATGAGACATTTTACCACAGCGACTTAAGTCATTTCCTTGATCTACAAATGTATTTTCTTTTTGGTATTAACAAAACCCTTGTACTACCCGGGACTGCTGCAAATCACATTGGATTTTTGCATACTCCGATATCGCACAAAATGCAAATCTAGTATTTTTCATGTAATTACTAACGTTTTTTGTGTTATTTTTAGGTGAGAGCAGAAACTAGTGTTAAACTCATAAAATAATTTATGGCTTCATCCCCCCACTTGTGGAACTGAAGCGCTAACCTCCACTGAACTGAAACCTTTTCCAAAATGGAGCTATTTTGAGCTAGACTTCAACTATGTAATACAGCCACAACGGCACCCTAGCCTTGTTTGGCATTGTTTATCGTAGTACTTTTTTTACGGCTAACAGATTCATGGATTTTTAGTTTCAATCCACTTTCAATATAAACAATAAAACATAAATTAGTCAACTTACTCAGCTTACTCCCAGCCCCTTGCTTGAACTCCCTTCTTCCATATGTATTATCATCTATAGCCTATTACAGGTATAAGCACTATCTTCTGCCAGGGCTGAAAAGGCTGTTTATCTTAATGTTCAACACTTGAGGAATTAAAATATTGCAAGCACTTTTAATCAAGTTAGCACAATTGTAATTTATGCGATTTCCAGTACATCCCTGGTGCTTTATGCCATGTGTCTCTCCTAGTAGCATGTGTTTCCCAACCTTTTTCTTTAAGTCGTCGGCACCCTTGGAAATTTTAACCAAACTTGGTGGCACCCTATCAAAATTAATTGTTCACAATATTTGAATTTTTCTAACTTCGATAATGATTTGAAGTTTGAAAAAGTATAGATATTCGGTCGAAAATCAGGGAAGATTACTGTTTTAGAATATAAGGTAAGACAGATTATTGGTTATTATTTAGTTAGTTAAAATTTTTGTGCCATCATATGGCTGGCATTCAGTAGTGCGTTAATTGCTAATGGAAGAGACCTTTCCAATTTTTGATATGACAGAGCTTTATATGTTAGGGTTTAAAGATGTAACACATTATTATTATTACTGATTATACTAGCATCTCACAAAGTTCTCGGCTCATACCATTGTTGTTTTTTTTTTAATGTTACAGTGGCTTTTTGGTAATTTGGTTTTTTTTTCCCCCCACTCGCAGTAGCACAAGATAGCTGTATTTCAAAACTTTGACAAAGACAAGTAAACAGTCAGTAATTAATAATAAGATACAAATAATTTAGAAATGTAAATAATGATAGCACCAAATAAAAAATACTTTTAAGACAGGCCTTTCGATTTTTATTGGAAATCTAATTGTTTTTAGTTTTAGTAGGTTTAACAGTAGGTTAAGATATTTTAAAATTTTTTTTTTTTTTTTCCAATTATCCAAATAATGTGTAGTCCTAGAAAGCTATTATTATCAGAAAACGTGAGCATAACATAGCGGTTAGCAGATCAATTGATAGCGACTTTTTTTTGATTCATTGTTTTTTTTGTATTTAGTGGCAGCTTTTGTACCGAGTTGCCCATTATACCAACCAACCATGTTACAGCACAGTAGGCTATTGCAGACAGAAACAATACTGAACTACATCAATGTTTCCTGTCGGCTCAATATTTGAGTGGACTTTGCGGTTTTCGTGAGTCCATGACCACGGTATTTTATGAGTGGTGCACCACATGGGCTGTGATGCGGACTTTTTCTTTTTTTCCTCCCTTTTTTTTCTGCGCAGATTTGAGCACTACGCATTCTTTGATATAGAGTGGATTTATATAATTACAACCAACCCGTTATTCCATTATTTTAATTTTTTAAAGTGGGTACTACTGTTAAAATTCGTGAATAACCTAAACATGGGGAATGCTATTATGATCGTGTGGGAAGATTTCAAATTTCAAGATTGTTTATTCAGCATACAATCTTAGTTCAATTGACATCATCTTTAATAATGTTTAAACTTGAGAATTTACAATGCATCACTATGTTAAGTGCCGAAACAAATAAGTCTAGATTTAAAATTGTCCATGCATCAAATCACATCTCTCAACAAAAGGTTGGGATTCTAAGGCCTGTTTACACTGTTGGACATACCCTCTTCCTTTTTTATAAACAGTCCGGAAACGTGGGGATGAGGCGGGACCTTTTCTGAGGTGAGGACAAGTTTTTTGCTCAATTTAGTGATTAAGGGAATGCGTTTCCCATCTTGTCTAATACAGGTTCTTGCTAGTTGCTCAACTGTATGAGGTATTCTTTGTTTTTGTTTTTAGCATTTCTTGTCTCTTTATGATTCTGCGCCATAATGTGGGTCTATGGAACTGAAAGTAATTTCCTGTGATATTGCTTAGGTTGCATTTCCGTACTTCGTGATTGTCATTTCTTCTACGATTTTTTTACGCCTCTTGATGTTGTGAAGTGATTGCTTAGGGTTGTGGTATTTGGCTTTTTTATTTGTTCCTGTGTTGAAAAATGCTTAAAGGTCTTCATGAAATGATGACGTCGTCCCGTGATGTTTTGGATTGCCATCATGGTGTCTAGAACGGGATTATACCTTTCATCTTGTGATGGTGCTTCTTTCCAGATTGTATTACGCGCGCCCACTCGCCCCACACGTACTCATGCACCCCCCTACACATCAGGATGCAGGCTCTGAAATGAGCTTCCCGTGATGATAACACCTTGGCGTTTGTCCTGGGCCTCTCTTATTCCCCCGTCCAGGGCTTTATGATCATGGTCCCCCGTCCCAGTTTTCACAAATAAAGATACCTTCAAATGTTTTGATTAGTTTCGGTACCACATATACAGTTTTCCACTTGTTCCACCGTCCATGTTGAATATGAGCCTTGGCCGAGGAACCGCCTGTGCGTATGGATATGTTAGATATGGCCTTCTTTTTTGATTTTTCTATAGATTTTATGGACTTTGTCTTTTTTTTTTGTGCAACGGCGTTTTTTACATTGGCCCACGGTGGATGGTGTTTTTTCACGCACGACAATGTTTTCGGAATGTATTCCTAGTCCAGCCCATGTTGTAGATTTCCATTATATAGTAGCATTCTTATTGATGATACTGCTTATGTGGTCTGATTCAGGGCCCGAAGATCACGGGCATCCAGTATGGTTTTCTTGACCCTTACGCACAGAGATTGTTACAGATTTGGTTTCATTGATTAGTATGCACCTGTTTCTTTGATGATGATATATCCACTCATAACTCTTGCCAATTGTTCTTCTGGGAAAATCTCCTTCGCTATTGCCGCCATCTTATTTTTCAGCTTTTTTCCCTGCCCTTTTTTCCCCCTGCCATTGGCGGGAAGCGTTTGTGATCCTGCCCATCTTGACTTTCGAGAGACCACCCTGCCAATTGACCGAGATGGCTTCTGGTTATGTACCAATAGCATGTTGCCAATTTTTTGTATACAATAAGTTGCCAACCACAATAATTTGGTTCCTCTCCAGCTGTTTATTTTTTTATGTACTAGTTTTTGTAACTTTTCCTGGCCTCTAGGCGTACCTTTGTGTCCCAACACCCTTTTTTGTGAAGGTGTAGCTCGTATCGAAATCCCAAATGATTTTTTGCCATATTAGTTTGGCATCAGACATTTCAAATAAATGTCTCACTTTCAACATTTTGTATGTTATCTATATTCTATTGTGAATAAAAAAAAGTTTATGAGATTTGTAAATTATTCAATTCCTTTTTTACTCACAATTTGTACCCAAAAGTGTCCCAACTTTTTTGGAAACCAATTGGGTTTGGTCAGCTGTTTTTGAACATTCGTTAGCAATTGAAAACAATATTTTACACGGCCACCCCTGCTCTGACAGACGCACCCCGGTTTGCGGAACTTAAACACGCTCTAGAGATTGCTGTTCCTATTTTGAGGTTACAGCAGTTTATATTTCCTTCATCTCTTTTCTTTTTGATGTAATTCATGTACCGATCCATAATGAACAAATACAATCACATTTTATTTACTTGTATTTCCGCAGAATTCAAACAGCTAACACATTAAGGTTTTAAAAGGGATCATTTATTTGCAACATGGACGTAAGCTATTTCTTGTAAAATGTTGATTGACTTTATTATTGTCACTACATGGCTGTTAAAAAAAAATACTATTATTTTTCAAATTATTTTTAAAATCCATTATACCAATAATTGCAGTAAACTGTAAAATGTTGTGGTTGTTTCTACTAATACAAGGTTTTATGTTTGATATATATTTTTTCTACAACAGTGTGATTAATTTTTAGTCGACTCTTTTCTTTTTTTTTCTTTATCGCTAAGATCCCTATACATTAGTTTGCACCACATATAATGTGAGCTTTTTGCATAACAAGCCATTTTTTACAGCTAAAAATAACTGGAATCGGATGACACTTGAAAACTCGCGCATTCAACATAAATAACCACACCATCTCTTGATATCAGTATCAACTAATAAACTTGTAGTCAGCCTTGAGGAATATCTTCAGGGGAAAATACAAACAGCACTATTTATACAACACAAGTCTGCAGTCGGACCCATCTCTACAATTTCGCAATAGCTTACAGTAACAGTAAAACTTATTCCTTTTTTTTTTCTTTCAATTATTAATTTTAGTTTTGAAAGGCATATACAAAGCTCCAAAAGGGTATGATTTTAAGGAGGTCAGCCTCTTTGAACTGAGAGTGCTGCTATCTGTACTACAAACCACACTGAATAAATCTAAGGTGATCTCCACAGTCTTTTTGCTCTCTCTACTCTGTGATTGCATGCGCCAATTTGATCAGACAACCCAGGGACAAGCATGCGTACTTAGCTGCAGTGCCCCAATAACTTCAGTACGCAAATTCCACTTTCAGCTTTGCTGCATTAATAAATAATACTTCAGATGTTGCACTTTAAGACTTTTCTGCAAATGTTCTCTGCTCAGTCAGTCATGAGAATTGAAAGGCATGAGATTTACCTCAATTCTCCCATCAGAAATAAAAAAAACTCACAGAAGGGACAGGCTTCCTTCACTGGCAACCAACTTATCACCTGCGTGCAGGTTTGACAGCTGCCTCGCTCATAGAGACTATCATTCATGACCAAAACATTGACGTTTCAAAAGAAACGTGTGAAAATGAACCTCTGAGTTTATTTTCGACAGCTGAATGTTGAACAATCTGAAGGCATTTATTCACATATCCCCGAATCCCATGCATAGCATTTCCAAAGATGGGATAAATTTTCAGTTATGCGGAAATGTGTGAGAAGCAAACTACTTCTGCGCACACAATCCTCAGGCTCCGCTCCGCAGTAATCCTTTGCAACTGTGCATTTCAAATCTTTCATGTCTTTATAAAGCTTCTGAGAATGATTTCAATGTCACCTCGAAGTTATCAACTGAAGAATATTACATCAAAGATGTAATATTCAGTAAGGTGATTTGTAACTGCACTGCTACTGTGGCTTTGATGGCAAAGACGGTACATCTAAAGCCTCGGCCCTGCATTTATGCTGATCTCAGGTTCAAGAATGTCAATTCAGTCTTCTGAAAATGTGAAAATACTTCTAGAATGAATATACTATATATCTGTAATTTAATTATATAATACTTCACTAATGAAAGGAATTTCTTTTGACATTTGTAACTGCTGTGAAACCAGAAGATTCACATCAAATTAATGGTTAATTTTACAAGTCAAATGAGCCATTACAACTTTAATATTATATTGGGTTTACCCTCCACACACACTCAAACAGTATCTGTGCTTATTCTGTGTGTGTCCTATTCTCGGATTAAACCCACTAGCTAATTTGCTGATTCTTTGCAATGCTTAAATAATCCAACCCTAATCCTTGCAGGCTCGATTAAACAGTCAAATCTGGAGCTCAGGATCTTTCTGCCTTTTTAATAGACACCTCACTTCAATACTCTCTGATCCAGACACTGCTGGCGTTTCCTCACAGCCTCTGCCCAATGTATTACTGTTTATCCTAGAAATTTTTCCTTCCATTGCCTACTGATCCCTGAGAATATTGGTCCCCAAAAGACTGTCAGCATTTAGTTTTCATTCTATACGAAAACTCTTACCTATAATTAACAATTAAAATTCATAATGCATTCTGTAATTACACATCTGACTATTGCGTAATTTAAACTAGTAGCTCCAGTCTGGAGGTGATTACATCTTCCAGGAATCACACGCGCACATAAATATATATTATATATAATATATATGAGCTTGCAAAAAAATTACTGCATGATCTGATCAAATATATAATTAGAATGCAACAAGTCTTTTGGATAAAAGCATCTGCAAAATTGTTTAAAAATGTATAAATTATTGGCATTTTAGTTATTTTAAAAGATATAGATTAATTTTTTCTTTGGAAAATCTCATAATATTATGCAATAACGACTCTAAAGACATATGAATTTAGTCAGTGATATTCATATGTAGTTTAATTTGTGAGAAGACTGGTATTTTTATCTCTGGAAAATCTCACATAAAATCCTCGATTCTCAATTATTCCCAGTCTCATTAGTATTCGGAATCTCTCCGAGGCTGTCGTCATGAAAGGCAGCAGGTTAAAGGTGAAACAGTTTAAATGAACATCCACATGTTTTCATCAAGTGCTCAATTATGTATCACATAGTAATTAGGAGTCTGAATTATCGATAGTGAAGGGAAAAAGCAGACCTGCTCCTGACAGCTCTGGCTATTTTTACACTGATGGAGAGAAGATGAACTCCCTGGTGCGCCTCCTGTACTGATTATTTCTGAGTGGTGAGTGGGAATGAATGGCTAATGACAGAGACTGCCAGTAATGGATTGGGCACAGGGTAAGAACAGGACATCTCTTTCATTCACGTTAATGTGTTTTTGTGAGCGACACTCTGTTGGGGGACCATGGCTATTATTTTCATAAGCGTTTCCACAAATGTCAAGAGCAAACTGGGAATGGAGGGATGCATGGAGTGCTGCCTGTATAAATTAGGAACGAAATAGATATAGGAAAAGATAAAGCGGAACATTTTTTTACTCCTGAGATTGCGGTGGTAGAACATTGAGAAAATGATCTGTGGTTGAGCTCAGAGGACCACGTTACAACATACAAGGGGGAAAAAAAAATGTATTTGATGCAAAGCAGTGGTTGGTGACAATCGAAACCCTGGGCTTAACTGAAAGATGCAGGGACTCCGAGTAGATGTGTGAATTTGGATTGGATGGAATATCGATGGCCTTAGGCGTGCTGTAATTTACAGACTGCGAGAGTTGTAATGAGCAGTGCATTCTGGGATAGAAGTGGTTTCCTTTTTGCAATGAGGTGTCAAGAAGACATATCATGCTTAGAGTAAAGACAGATGTCGGGGCACTGGTTTATCTTCATATATGACCATCTGAAACATGCACACACACACAATATGCGGTCCCTGCATGTCGTAATGCATACCGCATCACCCCGCTTCCAAACTGCATGCTTGATGTAGCTGATGGGAGCATCAGCGTGTGAGATATTAGCTCGATATATACCGCAGAGATGCAGCATCACCCCTGGGCTGTCTTAGGAGGATAAAATTATCATAAATTATAATAGAAATAGTCTATATGCTTAGATTTGAAGAAATAAAAGCAGGGGATACATTCAAATATCTGTATTATGTCTTGCATTGAAAGCACACAGTAGGGCTGCACAATAAATAAAATGCACATAAATACAATAGCAAATTACAGCTCTTTAAACGGTCTTCAGAACTTTCAGTAACAACTGCTGGTTGTAATAAGTGTGTTTTTGGAATCACAAATGAGTGTTTTGTGCTTCAAATTATACTCTGTGGCTCAAAAATGAGTGCTAAAGAAACATCACCTGTGAATTTGCTAGACAACATGTCGCTTGCTTACAATGGTGCAACACCTAATACAAGAATCAAGTGCTGTGACAACAACAGGTATGCCATTCTAATCAAAGCAAAGACACGGTAGCAAAAAATGTGTGTATAATATACTGTATATACACAAATAAAACATGTATCAGAACATTATTAATATTAATATAATTAGATATATATATAATATATATAATATATATATATACACAGGGCATTCAATAAATTAGAATGTCGTGAAAAGTTCATTTATTTCAGTAATTCATCTCAAATTGTGAAACTCGTGTATTGAAAAAAATTCTATGCACACAGACTGAAGTAGTTCAAGTCTTTGGTTCTTTAATTGGATGATTTTGGCTCACTTTTCACAAAAACCCACCAATTCACTATCTCACCAAATTTGATACTTCATAAGAACATTTTTAGTGAATTGTTGGCTTTTTGGAAAGTATGTTCATTTACTGTACATTACTCAATACTTGGTAGGGGCTCCTTTTGCATGAATTACTGCAGCAGTTCGGGTGGCATGGAGGTGATCAGTTTGTGGCATTGCTGAGGTGGTGTGGAAGCCCAGGTTGCTTTGACAGCGGCCTTCAGGTCATCTGCATTGTTGGGTCTGGTGTCTCTCATCTTCCTCTTGACAATAGGTCGGGCGAGTTTGCAGGCCAATCAAGCACACCAACACCATGCTCATTTACCAGGTTTTTAAAGGCTGAGCACAAAACTCATATCCTGAGACATGGACGGTACAACTTATTTTCTTTTCTGACACAGTACAGTCTCAACAGTATCAAAACTGTACAGTATCAAGGCTAACATTCAAACGCAATACTATTATTAAACAACAGTTTTGTAAACAAAAAAGTATAAAAAGGTGCCATTTCATATTTAAAAAAGCAATTACTGACAAATGGTAATACCCTTTTTATGTTTTCCTTGTTTTGACAAGGAATCTACACGGCTACAATTATTATCATTATCAGTGCTTAATACACAGCAGTTCTTATGACAAATAAATAATAAAATCATTAATTAGAAACACTTGTACAGCTTTATAGGAGGAAGAATCCTCTCAAAACATCATCAGTATGGCTGTATCAATATTTAAGAATTGTCCTGTTACAATATCTTTCATACAATCCAGCTAAAGCCACTTACTTAAGAAAAACAAAAATATAGCACAACACAAAACTAAAACTAAAACAAAAAAAAAACCTAAACTAAAATTAAATTAAAAAAATTAATTAATAAAAAACCTCCCCCTATCTGGCCCAAAAACCTTAAGGGACCACTATTGGCGGTCCTGGTTTAAAAAATGACAACAATTTTAAAGAATACAAAATGCACACACACACAAACAAAAAAATTAATTAATAAATTACGGTAAATAAATAAAAATAGCCTAGGTATTGTAAAATATTGTTCTATAATCATGCAACTTCAAGATAAAAATTCTGGGGAACTTGCATTCAAAATCCACTTGGTTGAAAAACAAACTAAGCGCTACTTAGTTTGAATGGTTATGACACCCATGTAAAGGTGTAACGCTGTTGATTGTACCCTATTTGACTTGTATAATCTGTCTAAATGAAACAGAATATGTAAAAAATTTACTAAATCCATAGGGAATTGATTAGATTGTGAAAAGCAGAATTAAGTCAAAAGATTTGCACTGCAAAAAGTTTAAAAGGGTTCACACATTCACAAGCTAAAGGAGGGCACAATGGACGCTTTATTGTGGTTTGCTCGAAGGGTTAAGGACAGTCTAATCTTTAACCCAGCAAATGGCATGAAACAGCTGCAGGAATAGACCTTTCTGGAACAGAATCCATTAGAGATTAATGTAAACTTGCTTCAAAACCACTTTGAAAAGGCGCTGCCCCAAAACGAACGCTCATGCTCCATCACGCACGATCACATCGCCCCAAAATTCATTTTGATGCTTTATCTGTGCTCCTCATTCCGCTTTATTTTCACGGTGGGAAATCCCGTTTCATCCACCAATCACTCTTATTATACGCTGGCCTCCCCGGTGTGACCACTGACACCGTGATGGCGACGCACCTGTCGCCGCCAGCTATAAATTGATACGAGAAACAGCATTAACATCACGCTGCGATTGCCGAGCGGAGAAAATAGATCAGTCATACGAATCAACATCTAAACATAAATCTCATTCAAATAAGAATGCGAGCCAAAGACGGGACCCAGCTGCTCATGCAGTGATTTTAACACGTCGTCTCCACCCGCCAGCCACTGTACAGACCTACGAGGGCTCAATCAATTTGTTTTGCCACTCGAGAGGCAGAACAGGAATGACAATACACCTCAATCTTATTTCTTCACACATAACCAAATGGCCATAGAAGAATCTGAGTCGACAACCTCCAAAGGCTCGTACGGCACGGCGCATCCAGGGCAGCTTCTTCTTAGGGTCTTGACTTGAGTATATAGGATATGAAGGGATATGCACGCAAACAGACTAAGAAAATAGGTTTGGGCTTCAAGAAGGGTCACTGTAACTCTGTGTAGCTCAAGTGATTGGATGCACAAACACTAGCCAGTGAAGACAGAATAGGCTTGATTCATTGGTCGTCATCGGTAGGTAAGTTCTTTTAAACAACACTATAACTCCAAATGGAAAAGTTTAGGCTGGAATGAGCTGGAAAGTAGAGGAGAACATTATAAATCTGCTTGTTCATGAATATTGAAGAAATAGCTTATAGGCGCAAATGACTTACTGTATAGAACACTAGAATCTTCATGCAGCTTTGCCTATACATTGCAATTCACAGTGACCACATATGGCAAGCTCAGAAAAGAACAACAAGTAAATAATAACAGAATTTTCAAATAAATTATATGTACATAAAATAAAAAATACATAATATATTATTTTTAGTAGATTAAGCTAAAATAACTATATGATGTACAGAATGTTAAAACAACTATAAAAAAAAATGTATTAATTAATATGACAGTATGAATTATAAAACATAAATATAACTGTTATATCTAACAATCCAAAATGATGTATTTAAAACAAATTAAATATATAAAATGTCAATTATGATACAATTATTAAATACACATATTTACTAAATAAAAATGTATACATAATAAATTATGTAACAATAAAAATTGTACATTTAAAAATTATAAGATAGAATGATAGATTGACAGAACGATCGATAGAACAATAGATAAAACAATAGAATGATAGACAGAATGATAATGATAGAATGATGGAACGATAAATAGAATGATAGACCGAACGATAGACAGAATGATAGACAGAATGATAGAAAAATAAACAGAACGATAGATAGAACGTTAGAAAGATAGAATGATATATAGAACCACCATGCATGAGTTTGTGCGGACAATCTGTTTCATCAAAACAAGGGTCAGGAACCTTTTCGAAAACAGTAATTTTTACGCTATTAGGAGTTATAACGAAAATTAGTGCAAGGCTATCAGGCCACTAATAACAACCCCTCTTGGACAGCATCTAAAAAACCTTGTTTGAAGAATAACAGGCTGAAATCAGCATCACGATCACTAGCCCTCTAGACCTGCAGTATGTTAACAAGCTGAGAAATCATTAGACATGGCTGTGGATCAATCACTTCTGTCATAAGAGCAGTCACAACCAGCTGGGGGTCAGCTCAGATAGACCCACACTCTTGTTTAAGACTGTTCATTACATCTGAAAACAAACTATCAGCCACACTATAAGTTGCAATCGAAAGCCAGTATTGATTAGTAGCAAAGTTAGTCGGTGGATGAGGCAACAGGGATCTCAACATGAGTCATGTTGATCAAAGCAGAGGAGATGGCTCTTTGAAGCCAAAGGAAAGGGCAAACCTTCAGCTTAGCAACCAAACAACTGTTTCTTTGACTTTACAATGTTTTCATCTTCATTTTAGCGATCAAAAACAACTATGTACAATACTCCAAAAAGCACTTCCTCAAGATTTACACATGAAAATATGAGATCAAATGACCAATCAAATACCACTCAGTTTATTTTGGGAACCTGCCTATTGGGCGATTCTGAATAAATAAATCATGGCTGAATGCAAATAGAGCATTTCCTCAATAGCCTCAGTCACTGAAAACTTTCACATGGTGAATTCAAGTTAACCGGGATAAAAACCAGTGAAACAAACAAAAAGAATGTACTTAAAGGTGCAGTAGGAGATCTTGGATAATGATCACTTTAGACTGATAGCACTGAAAGCGAACGTCCCAACCTCCCTGCAATCGCCGTCCAAAGCCACGACCCTGAACGCATTACGCTCACAGACCAGAATACCAGAGACAATATTACAATAGGCTACATCAGCGGTTCCAAATTCCAGCCCATGTTCCGAAGTGAAGTAAACCTCAACGGATTTCCAATGAACACTGTGTAGGGATCATATCGATCGGAACACAGTTCTTGCATGTAGCTCACTTCTAACGAGCTGGTTATCTGAATCAGGTGTGTTAACTAAGCGAGACATGAAAAATATACGGGGGGGGGTTGTTGGGTATTGGGAACCGCTGGGCTACATCATGATCATATGTCATTCACCGGTGAGAAAACTTTAAAAGTACTACAATACCAGGAAGGAAGATCAGGTTGTTGATGTTTGTCTGCCATTCTCGCTCTGTCTGCACAGCGTACGCTGATGACGTATCCTGTCTGCGCAAAACGGGTGCGCAGAGGTATGCAAATACACACATTGACAGGCAGGTAGGACAGCCTATCATAATGTTCGGACCGAACATTTTGATTGGACAAACATTTCTTGGTCCTACGCCTTCCACAGAATATATAAATACAGATAAATACATTTAGGCCACTAACTTAATGATTGCTTTCAAGAGACTTTCAACCAGCATAACAAAAAAAAAAATCTGAAGACAATCACCTAGTGCACTTATCTATAAAGACGACTGTATTTATTTGATACAACATTTTTAAGCACTCGAAGGCCATCACAATTCTACCCCTTAGCCCTTCCCCTTTCCGAAGGGTTAGGGGTGTCTCAATTCTCTTTTGGTCGGAGGGGTAGGGGTAAGGGGAAGAGCCAGATAGCCCTTCAAACTAAGATTTTTCGGGACCACATTTCAAACGAATGGGTATGAATTATCTCAGCGTAAACCAGTTTCAGTGGCAATATGGCTGCCCGAGCGAACAAAAAGACATAAGTGTAAGCATTTTTGGCATTAATAAAGTTTTTAACGAAAAGTAATCATTTGTTTTATTTTGCATTCAATCGTGAGTTCATATTACTCAATTACTCGGTCATGTTACTCAAAGAAATGTTTCCAAAAAATCGCTAAAGTTTGCTAACGTCAAATCATTACAGACTGCACGATAGTGCCAAAACATATTTTCATGTCTGATCAGGGCAATAACCACCACAAAAATTGAGGAGGGCTAGTACCCCCAATAATTACAAATCGCTAAACCCTTTTCTCAAATACTGCCAATTAGAGAGCGAGAGAGAGAGAGA